>CM061750.1:1200000-1685793 GCA_030979885.1 Lolium multiflorum
GATTTAATCAGGGCATTACGACAAAGTACATAGACCGCTATCCAACATGCATCTATGCCTAAATAATCCACCTTCGGGTTAGCATCCGCACCCCCTCCGGTATTAAGTTGTAAACAACAGATAATTGCATTAAGTATGGTGCGTAATGTAATCAACACAAATATCCTTAGACAAAGCATCGATGTTTTATCCCTAGTAGCAACACATCCACAACCTTAGAACTTTCTGTCACTGTCCCAGATTCAATGGAGGCATGAACCCACTATCGAGCATAAATACTCCCTCTTGGAGATACAAGTATCAACTTGGCCAGAGCCTCTACTAGCAACGGAGAGCATGCAAGAACATAAACAACACATATATGATAGATTTATAATCAACTTAACATAGTATTCTAGATTCATCGGATCCCACCAAACACAACATGTAGCATTGCAAATAGATGATCTTGATCATGTTAGGCAGCTCACAAGATCTAAAGAATGATAGCACAAGCGGAAAAGACAACCATCTAGCTACTGCTATGGACCCATAGTCCAAGGATGAACTACTCACGCATCAATCCGGAGGCGGGCATGATGATGTAGAGCCCCTCCGGTGATGATTCCCCTCTCCGGCAGGGTGCCGGAGGCGATCTCCTGAATCCCCCGAGATGGGATTGGCGGCGGCGGCGTCTGGAAGGTTTTCCGTATCGTGGCTCTCGGGGGGTATTCGCGACGAAGGCTTTAAGTAGGCGAAGGGTAGGTCAGGAGGCGGCGCGAGGGCCCACACCATAGGGCGGCGCGGGCCCCCACGGCCGCGGCCCTATGGTGGCGGCGCCTCGTCGCCCCCGTTATCCCTTCGGTCTTCCGGAAGCTTCGTGGAAAAATAGGACCCTGGCGTTGATTTCGTCCAATTCCGAGAATATTTCCTTACTAGGATTTCTGAAACCAAAAACAGAAAACAGCAATGGCGCTTCGGCATCTTGTTAATAGGTTAGTGTCGGAAAATGTATAATAATGATGTAAAGTATGTATAAAACATTCAAGTATTGTCATAAAAGTAGCATGGAACATAAGAAATTATAGATACGTTTGAGACGTATCAAGCATCCCCAAGCTTAGTTCCTACTCGTCCTCGAGTAGGTAAACGATAACACAAATAATTTCTGAAGTGACATGCTACCAACATAATCTTGATCAACATTATTGTAAAGCATATGAGATAAATGGAGTGATCTGAACAAAAGATTGCTAACAAAGATAATGACTAAACAAATGAATCATATAGCAAAACTTTTCATGAATAGTACTTTCGAGATAAGCATCAATAAGACTTGCATAAGAACTAACTCATAAGCAATAAATTCAAAGTAGAATGCATTGAAGCAACACAAAGGATGATTAAGTTTTAGCAATTGCTTTCAACTTGTAACATGTATATCTCATGGATATTTGTCAACATAGAGTAATATAACAAGTGCAATAAGTAAACATGTAAGAATCAATGCACACAGTTAACACAAGTGTTTGATTCTAAGATAGAAAGAAGTGGGTAAACTGACTCAACATAAAGTAAAAGAATGGCCCTTCGCAGAGGGAAGCATTGATTACTATTTTTGTGCTAGAGCTTTTATTTTGAAAACATAGAAACAATTTTGTCAACGGTAGTAATAATTCATATGTGCTATGCATAATACTTCCTACAAGTTGCAAGTCTCATGCATAGAGTACTAATAGTGCTCGCACCTTGTCCTAATCAGCTCGGATAACACGGATTATCATCACATGACATATGTTTCAACCAAGTGTCACAAAGGGGTACCTCTATGCCGCCTGTACAAAGGTCTAAGGAGAAAGCACGCATTGGATTTCTCGCTTTTGATTATTCTCAACTTAGACATCCATACCGGGACAACATAGACAACAGATAATGGACTCCTCTTTTTAATGTTTAAGCATTCAACAACAAATAATATTCTCATAGGAGATTGAGGTTGTATGTCCAAACTGAAACTTCCACCATGATACATGGCTTTAGTTGGCTGCCCAATGTTCTTCTCTAACATATGCATACTCAAACCATTTGATCATGAAATCGCACTTACTTCAGACAAGACGAACATGCATAGCATCTCACATGATATCCAACAAAGGTAAAAAGTTGATGGCGTCCCCAGAAACATGGTTACCGCTCAACAAGCAACTTATAAGAATTAAGACACATAACTACATATTCATCACCACAATAGTTTTTAAGCTATTTGTCCCATGAGCTATATATTGCAAAGATAAAGGAATGAAATTTTAAAGGTAGCACTCAAGTAATTTACTTTGGAATGGCAGAAAAATACCACATAGTAGGTAGATATGGTGGACACAAATGGCATGGGTTTTGGCTCAAGGTGTTTGGATGCACGAGAAGCATTTCCTCTCAGTACAAGGTTTGGGCTAGCAAGGTTGTTTGAAGCAAACACAAGTATGAACAGGTACAGCAAAACTTACACAAGAACATATTGCAAGCATTATAAGGCTCTACACTGTCTTCCTTGTTGTTCAAACACTTTACCCGAAAATATCTAGACTTAGAGAGACCAATCATGCAAACCAAATTAAACAAGCTCTACGGTAGTTCTTCATTAATAGATTAAACTACATGATGCAAGAGCTTAAACATGATCTATGAGAGCTCAAACAATTGCCAAGTTATTCCAAACCATATGCAGCATTTTCTGATTCCAACCAAATAGCAAATTAACGAAGCAATTTCAGCCTTCGCCATGAACATTAAAGCACAATTAAGAACACAAGTGTTCCATATGAAAAAGCGGAGTGTAATATCTCCAATATAAGGATGATGGGATCCAACTTTATTCAAACCAAAACAAAAATAAAAGCAAACCGACGCTCCAAGTAAAGAACATAAGATGTGACGGAATAAAAATATAGTTTCACTAGAAGTGACCTGATAAGTTGTCGATGAAGAAGGGGATGCCTTGGGCATCCCCAAGCTTAGATGCTTGAGTCTTCTTAAAATATCCAGGGATGAACCACCGGGGCATCCCCAAGCTTAGACCTTTCACTCTTCTTGATCATAGTATATCATCCTCTTCTCTTGACCCTTGAAAACTTCCTCCACACCAAACTTCAAGCAAACTCATTAGAGGCTTAGTGCATAATAAAATTCACATGTTCAGAGGTGACACAATCATTCTTAACACTTCTGGACATTGCACAAAGCTTCTGAAAGTTAATGGAACAAAGAAACTCATTCAACATAGCAAAAGCGGCAATGCGAAATAAAAGGCAGAATCTGTCAAAACAGAACAGTCCGTAAAGATGAATTTTGCAGGGGCACTTAACTTGCTCAAATGGAAAAACTCAAAATTAATGAAAGTTGCGTACATATCTGAGGATCACTCACGTAAATTTTCAGATTTTTTTGATTTTTATACAGAGAGATCTGTGCGAATTCGTGACAGACAGCAATGCTGTTTCTGCGCAGCAATCCAAATCTAGCATCAACTTTAACATAGAAACTTTACTTGGCACAAAAACATGATAAGGAGAGGTTGCTACAGTAGTAAACAACTTCCAAGACTCAACAATACAGTAAATAAAATGAAACTTGGGTTATCTCCCAAGAAGTGATTTTCTTTAACGCCTTTCAGCTAGGCGCAGAAAGTGCAAATCAAGTAACATCAAGAGAAGAAGCATCAACATCATAGCTTGTTCTAATAATAGAATCAAAAGGCAACTTCATTCTCTTTCTAGGGAAGTGTTCCATACCTTTCTTGAGAGGAAATTGATATTTAATATTACCTTCCTTCATATCAATAATAGCACCAACGGTTCGAAGAAAAGGTCTTCCCAACACAATAGGACAAGATGCATTGCATTCAATATCCAAGACAACAAAATCAACGAGGACAAGGTTATTGTTAACCGTAATACGAACATTATCAATCCTCCCCAAAGGTTTCTTTTTAACATTATCAGCAAGATTAACATCCAAATAACAATTCTTCAATGGTGGCAAGTCAAGCATATCATAAATATTTTTAGGCATAACAGAAATACTTGCACCAAGATCACATAAAGCATTACACTCAAAATCATTGAATTTCATCTTAATGATGGGCTCCCAACCATCTTCTAACTTCCTAGGAATAGAAGCTTCAAGTTTTAATTTCTCTTCCCTAGCTTTAATGAGAGCATTTGTAATATGTTTTGTAAAGGCTAAATTTATAGCACTAGCATTAGGACTTCTAGCAAGTTTTTGTAAGAACTTTATAACTTCAGTAATATGACAATCATCAAAATCTAAACCATTATGTTCTACAGCAATGGAATCATTGTCACCAATATTTTGAAAAATTTCAGCAGTTTTATCACAAGCAGTTTCAGGCAATTTTGCACGCTTTGTACTAGGAGTAGAAACATTGCCAACACCAATTATTTTACCATTGATAGTAGGAGGTGTAGCAACATGTGAAGAATCAACATTACTAGTGGTGGTAATAGTCCATACTTTAGCTACATTATTCTCTTTAGCAAGTTTTTCTTTTTCTTCTCTATCCCACCTAGCATGCAATTCAGCCAACATTCTAATATTATCATTAATTTGAACTTGGATGGCATTTGTTTTAGCAAACCTAGCATCTTTAACTTCCTCAGGCATAACTTTCAATTTTAAAAGATCAACATCAAGAGCAAGACTATCAACCTTAGAAGCAAGAACATCAATTTTACCAAGCTTTTCTTCAACAGTTTTATTAAAAGCAGTTTGTGTACTAATAAATTCTTTAAGCATCACTTCAAGACCAGAGGGTACACTCTTATTATTGTTGTAAGAATTACCATAACCATTACCATTATTAGAAGGATATGGCCTATAGTTGTTGTTACCATAATTATTCCTATAAGCATTGTTGTTGAAATTATTACTTTTAATGAAATTCACATCAACATTTTCTTCTTGAGCAACCAATGAAGCTAAAGGAACATTATTAGGATCAATATGAGATCTACCATTTGCAAGCATAGACATAATAGCATCAATCTTATCACCCAAAGAAGAGGTTTCTTCAACAGAATTTACCTTCTTACCTTGAGGAGTTCTTTCAGTGTGCCATTCAGAGTAATTGATCATCATATCATCAAGTAGTTTAGTTGCGGCGCCCAGGGTGATGGACATAAAAGTACCTCCAGCAGCTGAATCCAATAGGTTCCTCGAGGAAAAATTCAATCCTTGCAGCGTGTCTTGATCTCCCCGGCAACGGCGCCAGAAATTTAGCTTATACGCGTAGATGCACACGTCCGTTGGGAACCCCAAGTGGAAGGTATGATGCGTATAGAAGCAAGTTTCCCTCAGTATGAAACCAAGGTTATCGAACCAGTAGGAGCCAAGAAGCACGTGAAGGTTGTTGGTGGAGGAGTGTAGTGCGGCGCAACACCAGTGAAACCGGTGCCAACGTGGAACCTGCACAACACAATCAAGATACTTTGCCCCAACGTAACAGTGAGGTTGTCAATCTCACCGGCTTGCTGAAAACAAAGGATTAAACGTATCGAGTGGAAGATGGTGTTTGTTTGCAAAGAACAGTGAACAATGATTGCAGTAGAATGTATTCAGATGTAAAAGAATGGACCGGGGTCCACAGTTCACTAGTGGTGTCTCTCCAATAAGATAACTAGCATGCTGGGTGAACAAATTACAGGTGGGCAATTGACAAATCAAGATTCAATACATATCAACGATAATTACTATGTGATTTAATCAGGGCATTACGACAAAGTACATAGACCGCTATCCAGCATGCATCTATGCCTAAATAATCCACCTTCAGGTTATCATCCGCACCCCTTCCAGTATTAAGTTGTAAACAATAGATAATTGCATTAAGTATGGTGCGTAATGTAATCAACACAAATATCCTTAGACAAAGCATCGATGTTTTATCCCTAGTAGCAACAGTACATCCACAACCTTAGAACTTTCTGTCACTGTCCCAGATTCAATGGAGGCATGAACCCACTATCGAGCATAAATACTCCCTCTTGGAGTTACAAGTATCAACTTGGCCAGAGCCTCTACTAGCAACGGAGAGCATGCAAGAACATAAACAACACATATATGATAGATTGATAATCAACTTAACATAGTATTCTAGATTCATCGGATCCCACCAAACACAACATGTAGCATTACAAATAGATGATCTTGATCATGTTAGGCAGCTCACAAGATCTAAACAATGATAGCACATGCGGAGAAGACAACCATCTAGCTACTGCTATGGACCCATAGTCCAAGGATGAACTACTCGCGCATCAATCCGGAGGCGGGCATGATGATGTTGAGCCCCTCCGGTGATGATTCCCCTCTCCGAGGCGATCTCCTGAATCCCCGAGATGGGATTGGCGGCGGCGCGTCTCGGAAGGTTTTCCGTATCGTGGCTCTCGGTACATGGGTATTCGCGACGAAGGCTTTAAGTAGGCGGAAGGGTAGGTCGGGAGGCGGCGCGAGGGCACCATAGGGCGGCGCGGGCCCCACCCCGCGCGGCCCTATGGTGGCGGCGCCGTCGCCCCACTTCGTTATCCCTTCGGTCTTCCGGAAGCTTCATGGACAAATAGGACCCTGGGCGTTGATTTCGTCCAATTCCGAGAATATTTCCTTACTAGGATTTCTGAAACCAAAAACAGCATAAAACAGCAACTGGCGCTTCGGCATCTTGGTAATAGGTTAGTGCCGGAAAATGTATAATAATGATGTAAAGTATGTATAAAACATTCAAGTATTGTCATAAAAGTAGCATGGAACATAAGAAATTATAGATACGTTTGAGACGTATCAGGGTGCCGGAGGCGATCTCCTGAATCCCCGAGATGGGATTGGCGGCGGCGGTGTTTCAGTAAGGTTTTCCGTATCTTGGCTCTCGGTACAGGGGGTTTCGCGACGAAGGCTTTAAGTAGGCGGAAGGGTAGGTCGGGGCGGCAGGGAGGGCCGAGGCTGCGCGGCCGGGCCGGGCCGCCGCCCTGTTGTGTCGGCGCCTCGTGGCCCCACTTCGTATCTCCTCCGGTCTTCTGGAAGCTTCGTGGAAAAATAAGACCCTGGGCGTTGATTTCGTCCAATTCGAGAATATTTCCTTTGTAGGATTTCTGAAACCAAAAACAGCAAACAGCAACTGCACTTCGGCATCTTGTTAATAGGTTAGTGCCGGAAAATGTATAATAATGTTGTAAAGTATGTATAAAACATGCAAGTATTGTTATAAAAGTAGCATGGAACATAAGAAATTATAGATACGTTTGAGACGTATCAAGCATCCCCAAGCTTAGTTCCTACTCGCCCTCGAGTAGGTAAACGATAACACAAATAATTTCTGAAGTGACATGCTACCAACATAACCTTGATCAACATTATTGTAAAGCATATGAGATGAATGGAGTGATCTGAAGCAAAAGATTGCTAACAAAAGATGATGACTAAACAAATGAATCATATAGCAAAACTTTTCATGAATAGTACTTTCAAGACAAGCATCAACAAGACTTGCATAAGAGCTAACTCATAAGCAATAAATTCTAAGTAGAATGCATTGAAGCAACACAAAGGATGATTAAGTTTCAGCAATTGCTTTCAACTTGTAACATGTATATCTCATGGATATTTGTCAACATAGAGTAGTATAACAGGTGCAATAGGTAAACATGTAAGAATCAATGCACACAGTTAACACAAGTGTTTGCTTCTAAGATAGAAAGAAGTAGGTAAACTGACTCAACATAAAGTAAAAGAATGGCCCTTCGCAGAGGGAAGCATGGATTACTATTTTTGTGCTAGAGCTTTTATTTTGAAAACATAGAAACAATTTTGTCAACGGTAGTAATAATTCATATGTGTTATGCATAATACTTCCTACAAGTTGCAAGCCTCATGCATAGAGTACTAATAGTGCTCGCACCTTGTCCTAATCAGCTTGGATTAACACGGATTATCATTGCATGACATATGTTTCAACCAAGTGTCACAAAGGGGTACCTCTATGCCGCATGTACAAAGGTCCTAGGAGATCAATTGCATTTGATTTCTCGTTTTTAACAGATCTCAACTTAGGACATCCATACCGGGACAACATAGACAACAGATAATGGACTCCTCTTTTAATGCATAAGCATTCAACAACAGATAATATTCTCATAAGAGAGTGAGGTTGTATGTCCAAACTGAAAACTTCCACCATGATACATGGCTTTGGTTAGCGGCCCAATGTTCTTCTCTAACAATATGCATACTCAAACCATTTGATCATGAAAATCGCCCTTACTTCAGACAAGACGAACATGCATAGCATCTCACATGATATCCAACAAAGGTAAAAAGTTGATGGCGTCCCTAGAAACATGGTTACCGCTCAACAAGCAACTTATAAGAACTAAGACACATAACTACATATTCATCACCACAATAGTTTTTAAGCTATTTGTCCCATGAGCTATATATTGGAAAGATAAAGGAATGAAATTTTAAAGGTAGCACTCAAGTAATTTACTTTGGAATGGCAGAAAAATACCACATAGTAGGTAGATATGGTGGACACAAATGGCATGGGTTTTGGCTCAAGGTGTTTGGATGCACGAGAAGCATTTCCTCTCAGTACAAGGTTTGGGCTAGCAAGGTTGTTTGAAGCAAACACAAGTATGAACAGGTACAGCAAAACTTACACAAGAACATATTGCAAGCATTATAAGACTCTACTGTCTTCCTTGTTGTTCAAACACTTTACCAGAAAATATCTAGACTTAGAGAGACCAATCATGCAAACCAAATTTTAACAAGCTCTACGGTAGTTCTCCACTAATAGATTAAACTACATGATGCAAGAGCTTAAACATGATCTATGAGAGCTCAAAACAATTGCCAAGTTTCAAGTTATTCCAAACCATATGAAGCATTTTCTGATTCCAACCAAATAGCAATCAACGAAGCAATTTTCAGCCTTCGCCATGAACATTAAAGCACAACTAAGAACACAAGTGTTCCATATGAAAAAGCGGAGCGTAATATCTCCAATATAAGGATGGTGGGATCCAACTTTATTCAAACCAAAACAAAAATAAAATCAAAAGACGCTCCAAGTAAAGAACATAAGATGTGATGGAATAAAAATATAGTTTCACTAGAAGTGACCTGATAAGTTGTCGATGAAGAAGGGGATGCCTTGGGCATTCCCAAGCTTAGATGCTTGAGTCTTCTTAAAATATGCAGGGATGAACCACGGGGGCATCCCCAAGCTTAGATGCTTGAGTCTTCTTAAAATATGCAGGGATGAACCACGGGGCATCCCCAAGCTTAGACTTTTCACTCTTCTTGATCATATTGTATCATCCTCTTCTCTTGACCCTTGAAAACTTCCTCCACACCAAACTTCAAGCAAACTCATTAGAGGGTTAGTGCATAATCAGAAATTCATATATTCAGAGGTGACATAATCATTCTTAACACTTCTGGACATTGCACAAAGCTACTGAAAGTTAATGGAACAAAGAAACCCATTCAACATAGCAAAAGCGGCAATGCGAAATAAAAGGCAGAATCTGTCAAAACAGAACAGTCCGTAAAGACGAATTTTACAGAGGCACTTAACTTGCTCAAACGGAAAAACTCAAAACTAGTGAAAGTTGCGTACATATCTGAGGATCACGCACGTAAATTGGCAGATTTTTTTGATTTTTTTAGAGAGTTCTGCGCAAATTCGTGACAGACAGCAATTCTGTTTCTGCGCAGCAATCCAAATCTAGCATCAATTTTACCATAGAGACTTTACTTGGCACAAAAACATGATAAGGAGAGGTTGCTATAGTAGTAAAAACTTCCAAGACTCAACAATGCAGTAGTAAAATAAAACATGGGTTATCTCCCAAGAAGTGCTTTTCTTTAACGCCTTTTAGCTAGGCGCAGAAAGTGCAAATCAAGTATTATCAAGAGAAGAAGCATCAACATTACTACCTCGGGAGTTGGGAGTTTTCTCAACTATGCATTGTATCTTATTTATGTATGGAACTCCCTTTTCAATACCTTTAGGCTTACTATCCTCCTCAAATAAATTTTCAGGGACAATCCAATCAAAATTCTTTTCTAATGCCTCGTGCATTCCTATGAGTTTATGAGGTATTGGTATTTTAATCTCCCCCTCACAATTGACTTTATTAGTGTATCTTAGCCTATCTTTTTCCCTTTTTTCAAGGATATTTGCAAAATTGGTACACAAGCCTAGCATCTTATATCGAATAAAGACTTTCCTAGCTTCTCTAGCTACATCACCAAATTCTCTAAGAAGGGTTTCTAGAATAAAATCTTTCTTTTCTCCTTCTTCCATATCACCGAGTGTAAGAAACATATGTTGCATTATTGGATTAAGATTAACAAATCTAGCTTTGTGGTTTTGGTAATTAATGACAACCCCTATGGACTAATGTTTTCATTGAGTTTATATGAAGGAATATTCCATAGGTACTACTTGTACTCCATATGTTGGATTCAAGTATGGATGCCATGAAGATAAAAGATATACCTTGTGTATTGGCATCAAGATCATCGGTTTGAAGATATATATATGTGATATGATCAAGAAGAAGAAATGAAGATGGAGTTCTTATGTGGAACTCAACATTAGCCATGCTCTATCCTATATGATAAGCAATGAATGACCAAGATCTTGAGTGCTTGATTCCAAGTGAAGAATTCTTTATACACCTCAAGATAGTACGATAGAGTATGAGAAGATACAAGGTTGAGTCGTGCAAGTTCAAGATGAGCATCTCAAGTGGATCACATACTTGAAGCTTGCCGTCCATGTGGCGATAATGGACATGTGAAGATGTGCATCAATGGAGCTTTCCCATCATGGTGTATGGGGGAGCATTTGTGAGTCTTCACGAAGCAACGATGATCAAGTTGAGGCATTCCGGCTTGTGTGGAGCTTGAAGAGCTATCATCAAGATCAAGCGGGATGCGCAAGGCAAAGGTATGGCCTTGCTAGGTTTTCCTTTTACCGGTCTCAAGGTGGTTGATGGGAGACCGGATTATAGGATAGATAGCCGCACTATTAAGAGGGGCTCTCGGTTGGGTAACTTGATCGCATCGTCTTAGGGAGCTCAATCCTTTGCATACTTTGCATATCCCTATTGCTTCTTGGTGTTTCTCTGTGAGAAGTTCTTGAGCTTGTTGCTAGCTTTACAACAAGCCCAAGTTCATCGAAAACGGAATCCGCATGCATCTTCTATTGCGTTTTCGAGTTTGGACGTCTTCACCGTTTCTTGACGGTGGGAGACTCCCTCTCTAAAAACATCTAAAAATATCCTGTGAGGAGTCTATTATGTTATCTTTCCAACAAAATTGGTTTCATGTCAATCGGGGTCCGGACACAAAAGTTATCACAGTTTTAGTAAAACATGTTTTCCTGCTCACCCGGTCAGGGACCCGGTCGGACCTGCCCATGCGCCGGCCGGTTCCGGTCTGCCGCCCGGTCAGCCGGCCTACAGACCGGCGGGCCCGGCGTGCCGTCCGGTCGACCGGTCGCCAACCGGCGCCAACCGGAGGAGCTCCTGGATGACGCAAAGTGACCCCGGTCGGGGTCCGGCCTGCCGACCGGTTTGGACCGGCTGGTCCGGTCTGTGGCCCGGTCTGACCGGGCCCTGGACCGGACGGCCCGGCCTCAGGCCCGGTTGACCGGCCTCCTCGATGGTTGACTCAGCCCAACTTTTCCCCAACGGTTATATTTTCTCTTGGGCTATAAATAGCCCTTCTTCCACCTTGGGCTGAGTTAGTTCTTCTATTCTCTCTCCTCCATTGTTGCCTTTGAAGAACTTGCTCTCTCTCTTGATTCCCCCCATGATTCTTGCTCATTCTTGAGGGATCTAAGAGAGGAGATCTAGATCTACAACCTCCACCAATCCATTTCTCCTCTAAGTGAGGGGAACTCTTGGGATCTAGATCTTGGAGTCTTTTGTTGACTTTCCCCATTGTTCTTCCTCTCCAATCTCATCCTAGCATTTGTTGTTTGGGTGGGATTTGAGAGTGAAGGACTTGAACACCTCTAGTGTTCTTGCTTTGCATCATTGCATAGTGTTGAGCTCTCCACCACGATTAGTTCGAGTGAGAGACCGTGAGCTTGTTACTCTTGGAGGGAGACCTCCTAGTTGGCTTGGCGGTTGGTGCTCCGGTGATCTCTTCAAGAAGATTGTGAAGAGGCCCGGGCTTCTCCTTCGTGGAGCTTGTGAAGTGGTTGTGGAGCTTGCCATCTCCGGAGCGGAGGAAAAGCTAACCATAAGGAAAGGGCCATTATCCTTCGTGGGTGTGGTTCGGAGAATAGGGTGAGCCTTCGTGGCACGGGGAATCCTTCGTGGGACCTCCACTCCTCCAAACGTGACGTACCTTGTTGCAAAGCAAGGGAACACGGGAATACATCCTCGTCTCCGCGTGCCTCGGTTATTTCTATACCCGAGCTCTCTTACCTTGTGATAGCCATCGTGCTTGAAGTACATATATCTTGCTATCACTTGTGCTACATATATCTTGTGCCTATCTTGCTTAGCTCTAGTTGATATTGTTACACTTAGTTGAGCCTAGCATATTTAGGGTTTGTGCTTGTAAACTAAACGTTAGTTTAATTCCGCATTCCTACAAGACAAATCCGCAAGAGTTTTTAATTGCCTATTCACCCCCCCCTCTAGGCGACATCTCGATCTTTCAGGATTAAGATTAACAAATCTAGCTTCCAACATGTGCACTAAAGAGGCAGTAGCAATTTCATAATCAGGAGCAAGTTCTACCAAGGATCTATCTTCAAAATCTTTAGTCTTACTAACATGAGTGAAAAATTCTTCTATATTATCTTTTCCAATGATAGACCCACTACCTACCGGTATATCTTTCAAAGTAAACTTAGGATGAAGCATGATGAAATAAACAAAAGTAAATAAAGTAAATGCAAGTAACTAATTTTTCGTGTGTTTTTGATATAAAGCAAACAAGAAAGTAAATAAAAAAAGTAAAGCAAGACAAAAACAAAGTAAAGAGATTGGATGTGGAGACTCCCCTTGCAGCGTGTCTTGATCTCCCCGGCAAAGAGGAAAGTATGATGCATACAGCAGCAAGTTTTCCCTCCGAAAGAAAACCAAGGTTATCGAACCAGTAGGATCCAAGAAGCACGTGAAGGTTGTTGGTGGAGGAGTGTAGTGCGACACCAGTGAAACCGGCGCCAACGTGGAACCTGCACAACACAATCAAGATACTTTGCCCCAACGTAACAGTGAGGTTGTCAATCTCACCGGCTTGCTGAAAACAAAGGATTAAACGTATCGAGTGTAAAATGGTGTTTGTTTGCAGAACGATGAAACAATGATTGCAGTAGATTGTATTCAGATGTAAAAGAATGGACTAGGGTCCACAGTTCACTAGTGGTGTCTCTCCAATAAGATAACTAGCATGCTGGGTGAACAAATTACAGGTGGGCAATTGACAAATAAAGATTCAATACATATCAACGATGATTACTATGAGATTTAATCAGGACATTACGACAAAGTACATAGACCGCTATCCAGCATGCATCTATGCCTAAATAATCCAACTTAGCATCCGCACCCCCTCCGGTATTAAGTTGTAAACAACAGATAATTGCATTAAGTATGGTGCGTAATGTAATCAACACAAATATCCTTAGACAAAGCATCGATGTTTTATCCCTAGTAGCAACAGCACATCCACAACCTTAGAACTTTCTATCACTGTCCCAGATTAAATGGAGGCATGAACCCACTATCGAGCATAAATACTCCCTCTTGGAGTTACAAGTATCAACTTGGCCAGAGCCTCTACTAGCAACGGAGAGCATGCAAGAACATAAACAACACATATATGATAGATTGATAATCAACTTGACATAATATTCTAGATTCATCGGATCCCACCAAACACAACATGTAGCATTACAAATAGATGATCTTGATCATGTTAGGCAGCTCACAAGATCTAAACAATGATAGCACAAGCGGAGAAGACAACCATCTAGCTACTGCTATGGACCCATAGTCCAACTACTCACGCATCAATCCGGAGGCGGGCATGATGATGTAGAGCCCCTCAGGATGATTCCCCTCTCCGGAAGGGTGCCGGGCGATCTCCTGAATCCCCCGAGATGGGATTGGCGGCGGCGGCGTCTCGGAAGGTTTTCCGTATCGTGGCTCTCGGTACAGGGGGTTTGCGACGAAGGCTTTAAGTAGGCGGAAGGGTAGGTCGGGGCGGCGCGAGGGCCCCACACGCCGGGCCGCGCGGCCTGTGTGTCGGCGCCTCGTGGCCCCACTTCGTATCTCCTCGGTCTTCTGGAAGCTTCGTGGAAAAATAAGACCCTGGGCGTTGATTTTGTCCAATTCCGAGAATATTTCCTTTGTAGGATTTCTGAAACCAAAAACAGCAAAAAACAGCAACTGACACTTCGGCATCTTGTTAATAGGTTAATGCCGGAAAATGTATAATAATGTTGTAAAGTATGTATAAAACATGCAAGTATTGTTATAAAAGTAGTATGGAACATAAGAAATTATAGATACGTTTGAGACGTATCAACCCTCTTCCTAAATACATTGAACTTTGGCTACGCTTTGATTGCTCCTTTGCTTTTCTTGTGCTATTCATAGGGCTCTTGACAAGTGAAGGGACATTCAAGTGTTGGTGTCATCTACCTCCTCTACACATTCATGAAGACTCATCGTCGAGGACGACTCTTTTTCAAGTGGGGGGAGATGATGCAGCCCGACCTACGGTCTTCGCTTCATCATGCGCATCAACGTCAAGAACCACACTCAAGGCCGAGGTCACGGAGGCATGGAAGAGAAGAAGGAAGAAGAGACCGAAGGAAAGGTGGGGGAGAGGAAGAACACGAAGAACACGGCGAAGAACACGATGAACACACGCAAACACACACCAACCCGATACAATTCGGTTTACTCCCGATAGCCCGAACCACTATCCCGATAGAATCCCTCAAGGAGAGACACGAGGTAGAATCCCCGAGAGAAAGACCGATATACGATCTATGGAGTCACACGTGTGAGAGACCGCGGTAGAATCACAAGTGCGAAAGATAAATCATATAAGGAGTGCCTTGATACAACTCATAGATTTGTGTCTAAGAGAGGAGGGGGTTTCCCTAATCCCAAAGGGATGGTGGAGGCATAAGCCAAGTTCTCACTCAAGTTATGTCTTACCTAATGAAGGGGGAGGTGGGAGCCTATATATAGGGAGCCACTAAGGAGGGGTAGTTTAGGGAAACAAGGGGTACATGGGCCTTGGCCCGAATTGACTTGTGGCAGGCGCCTTCTCTCGGCTGGTGGGGCGGATAATCCGGCCTAGCAGTCGTGCTTCATGCGCCGTCTCTTCTTGGCGACCTCGGGCGCTCTTCTTCCTTCTTCTCTTCCATGCCTCCGTGACCTCGGCCTTGAGTGTGGTTCTTGACGTTGATGTACATGATGAAGCGAAGACCGTAGATCGGGCTGCATCAGGTAGAGCATGAATCATATGAATGATATGATGAACACTTTGAGTGTTCGCCTTTGAAGCTACATCTTTTCTCGTGAAGATCGGACTTGGTGTAGTGGATTTGGTTCGTGTAATCACTAAGACAATGCGAGGGATGTTGTTTTGAGTGGGAGTTCACCTAGTTAATTTAAGAATTAAAATTGAACTCATTTTATCATAAACTTAGTCTAAACTCTTTGCAAATATGTTGTAGATCATGGCGCCCCCTCCATCAATTTTAACCAGTTCCTAGAGAAAGAAAAGCTTAAACAATGGTAGCAACTTCACTGACTGGTTCCGTCATGTGAGGATTTTCCTCACTGGTGGAAGCCTGCAATATGTGCTCGATGCACCGCTAGGTCCCCCACCACTGCAGTATCTGAGGATGTAAAGAATGTTTACGAGACTCGGGTGACTCGGTACTCCGAAGTTCAGTGTGCCATCCTGTGCAGCCTAGAGGCGGAGCTCCAAAAGCGTTTTGAGCACCACGACCCTTATGAGCTGGTCCATGAGCTAAAAGCTATCTTTGAAACTCATGCGGCCGTGGAAAGCTATGAGGCCTCGAAACACTTCTTTGGCTGTATGATGGAAGAGGGTAGCTCCGTTAGTGAGCACGTGCTCGCTATGTCCGGGCACGCGAAGAAGCTCAGTGACTTGGGGATTGTGATTCCTAACCAGCTGGGTATTCATCGTGTACTCCAATCACTGCCACCTAGTTACAAGAACTTTGTGATGAACTACAACATGCAGAACATGAACAAAGAGTTACCTGAACTCTTCTCCATGCTGAAATCTGCTGAGGTGGAGATACGGAAAGAGCACCAAGTGTTGATGGTCAACAAGACCACCAGTTTCAAGAAGCAGGGCAAGCCTAACAAGGGCAACTTCAAGAAGGGCGGCAAGAAAGTTGCTGCGCATCCTGAGAAGCCTAAGGCTGGCCCTAAGCCTGATACTGTGTGCTATTACTGCAAGGAGAAGGGGCACTGGAAGCGTAATTGCCCCAAATACTTGGCTGATCTGAAGAGCGGCCTCATCAAAAAGAAAGGTATATTTGATATACATGTTATTGATGTCTATCTTACTGGTTCTCGTAGTAGTGCCTGGGTATTTGATACTGGTTCGGTTGCTCACATTTGTAACTCGAAACAGGAACTGCGGAATAAACGAAGCCTGGCGAGGGACGAGGTGACGATGCGCGTTGGAAATGGATCCAAGGTCGATGTGATCGCCGTCGGCACGCTCCCTCTACATCTACCTTCGGGATTAGTTTTAAACCTTAATAATTGTTATTTGGTGCCTGCGTTGAGCATGAACATTATATCTGGATCTTGTTTAATGCAAGACGGTTATTCGTTTAAATCAGAGAATAATGGTTGTTCTATTTATATGAATAATATCTTTTATGGTCATGCGCCTGAGATGAATGGTTTATTCTTGTTAAATCTTGATAGTAGTGATACACATGTTCATAACATTGATGCTAAGCGAATTAAATTGAATGATAATTCTACTTATATGTGGCACTGTCGTCTTGGTCATATTGGAGTGAAGCGCATGAAGAAACTCCATTCCGATGGACTTCTTGAGTCACTTGATAGATGCGAAGCATGTCTAATGGGAAAAATGACTAAGACTCCATTTTCTGGTACAATGGAGCGAGCTACAGACTTGTTGGAAATCATACATACCGATGTGTGCGGACCAATGAGTGTAGCATCGCGCGGTGGTTATCGTTATGTTCTAACCTTCACGAATGATCTGAGTAGATATGGGTATATTTACTTTATGAAACATAAGTCTGAAACGTTCGAGAAGTTTAAGGAATTCCAAAGTGAAGTAGAAAATCAACGTAACAAGAAGATTAAGTTTCTGCGTTCTGATCGCGGAATATCTGAGTTATGAGTTTGGCATGCATTTAAAGAAATGCGGAATACTTTCACAATTGACACCGCCGGGAACACCACAGCGCAATGGTGTGTCCGAACGTCGTAATCGAACTCTCTTAGATATGGTTCGGTCTATGATGTCTCTTACCGATTTGCCGTTATCGTTTTGGGGTTATGCATTAGAGACAGCCACATTCACTTTAAATAGGGCACCATCTAAATCCGTTGAAACGACACCGTATGAATTATGGTTTGGGAAGAAACCTAAGCTATCGTTCCTTAAAGTTTGGGGTTGTGAAGCTTATGTAAAGAAGTTACAACCTGACAAGCTAGAACCCAAAGCGGAGAAATGCGTCTTCATAGGATACCCTAAAGAAACAATTGGGTACACTTTCTATCACAGATCCGAAGGCAAAATCTTTGTTGCCAAGAATGGATCCTTTCTTGAGAAGGAGTTTCTCACTAAAGAAGTGACTGGAAGGAAAGTAGAACTCGACGAGGTTAATGAACCTTCTCTCGTAGATCAGAGTAGCGCAGTGCCGGAAGATGTTCCTGTGCAGCCTGCACCGATAGGAGAGGAAGCAAATGATGATGATCATGAAACTTCGAACGAGGAAACTACTGAACCTCGCAGATCGACGAGGGAGCGTACCACTCCTGATTGGTATGATCCCTGTCTAAATGTCATGATTGTGGACAACAATGATGAAGACCCTGCGACATATGAAGAAGCAATGAAATCTGAAATGGGATCCATGTATGATAACCAAGTATGGACTTTGGTAGACTTACCTGATAGCCGCAAGGCTGTCGAGAATAAATGGATCTTAAAAAAAACAGATGATGATGGCAATATTACTGTCTATAAAGCTCGACTTGTCGCAAAGGGGTTCCGACAAATTCAAGGAGTTGACTACGATGAGACTTTCTCACATGTAGCGAAGCTAAAGTCTGTGAGGATTTTGTTAGCAATAGCTGCATTTTTCGATTATGAGATTTGGCAGATGGATGTCAAAACGGCGTTCCTTAATGGTGATATTGAGGAAGAGTTGTATATGGTACAACCCAAAGGTTTTGTCGATCCTAAAAATGTTGACAAGGTATGCAAACTTCAGCATTCCATTTATGGACTGAAGCAAGCATCCCGGAGTTGGAACCTACGCTTTGATAGAGTGATCAAAGACTTCGGGTTTATACGGACTCATGGTGAGGCCTGTATTTACAAGAAAGTGAGTGGGAGCTCTGTAGCATTCCTGATATTATATGTAGATGACATATTATTGATTGGGAATGATATAGAACTATTAAGCAGCGTTAAAGGTTATTTGAATAAGTCTTTTTCAATGAAAGACCTTGGTGAAGCAGCGTACATTTTAGGCATCAAGATTTATAGAGATAGATCAAGACGCCTAATAGGGCTTTCACATAGTACATACCTGGACAAGATTCTAAAGAAGTTTAGAATGGATGAAAGCAAGAAAGGGTTCTTGCCTATGTTGCCAGGTAAGGTCTTGAGTAAGACTCAAGGTCCGGCTATGGCAGAAGAAAGAGAGAGGATGAGCAAGATCCCCTATGCCTCGGCAGTAGGCTCTATCATGTATGCCATGCTGTGTACTAGACCGGATATCGCACATGCTGTTAGTTTGACCAGCAGATATCAAAGTGATCCAGGAATGGAACACTGGACAACGGTCAAGAATATCCTGAAGTACTTGAAAAGGACTAAGGATATGTTTCTTTGTTATGGAGGTGACCAAGAGCTCGTTGTAACCAGTTACACCGATGCAAGTTGGAACACCGATCCTGATGACTCTAAGTCTCGAGCTGGGTACGATGCGTAGATGTGTCCGTTGGGAACCCCAAGAGGAAGGTATGATGCGCACAACAGCAAGTTTTCCTCAGAAAGAAACCAAGGTCATCGAACCAGGAGCCAAGAAGCACGTGAAGGTTGTTGGTGGAGGAGTGTAGTGCGGCGCAACACCAGGTGAAACCGGCGCCAACGTGGAACCTGCACAACATAATCAAGATACTTTGCCCCAACGTAACAGTGAGGTTGTCAATCTCACCGGCTTGCTCAAAACAAAGGATTAAGCGTATCGAGTGGAAGATGGTGTTTGTTTGCAAAGAACAGTAAGAACAATGATTGCAGTAGAATGTATTCAGATGTAAAAGAATGGACCGGGGTCCACAGTTCACTAGTGGTGTCTCTCCAATAAGATAACTAACATGCTGGGTGAACAAATTACAGATGGGCAATTGACAAATCAAGATTCAATACATATCAACGATGATTACTATGAGATTTAATCAGGGCATTACGACAAAGTACATAGACCGCTATCCAGCATGCATCTATGCCTAAATAATCCACCTTCGGGTTAGCATCCGCACCCCCTCAGTATTAAGTTGTAAACAACAGATAATTGCATTAAGTATGGTGCGTAATGTAATCAACACAAATATCCTTAGACAAAGCATTGATGTTTTATCCCTAGTAGCAACAGCACATCCACAACCTTAGAACTTTCTGTCACGTCCCAGATTAAATAGAGGCATGAACCCACTATCGAGCATAAATACTCCCTCTTGGAGTTACAAGTATCAACTTGGCCAGAGCCTCTACTAGCAACGGAGAGCATGCAAGAACATAAACAACACATATATGATACATTGATAATCAACTTGACATAGTATTCTAGATTCATCGGATCCCACCAAACACAACATGTAGCATTACAAATAGATGATCTTGATCACGTTAGGCAGCTCACAAGATCTAAACAATGATAGCACAAGCGGAGAAGACAACCATCTAGCTACTGCTATGGACCCATAGTCCAAGGATGAACTACTCACGCATCAATCCGGAGGCGGGCATGATGATGTAGAGCCCCTCCGGTGATGATTCCCTTCTCCGGCAGGGTGCCGGAGGCGATCTCCTGAATCCCCGAGATGGGATTGGCGGCGGCGTCTCTGGAAGGTTTTCCGTATCGTGGCTCTCGGTACTGGGGTATTCGCGACGAAGGCTTTAAGTAGGCGGAAGGGTAGGTCAGGGGGCGACGCGAGGGGCCCACACCATAGGCGGCGCGGGCCCCCTCGGCGCGCGGCCCTATGGTGGCGGCTCGTCGCCCACTTCGTTATCCTTCGGTCTTAGGAAGCTTCATGGAAAAATAGGACCCTGGGCGTTGATTTCGTCCAATTTGAGAATATTTCCTTACTAGGATTTCTGAAACCAAAAACAGCAGAAAACAGCGGCTGCTTCGGCATCTTGTTAATAGGTTAGTGCCGGAAAATGTAAAATAATGATGTAAAGTATGTATAAAACATTCAAGTATTGTCATAAAAGTAGAATGGAACATAAGAAATTATAGATACGTTTGAGACGTATCAGCATCCCCAAGCTTAGTTCCTACTCGCCCTCGAGTAGGTAAACGATAACACAAATAATTTCTAAAGTGACATGCTACCAACATAACCTTGATCAACATTATTGTAAAGCATATGAGATGAATGGAGTGATCTGAAGCAAAAGATTGCTAACAAAGATAATGACTAAACAAATGAATCATATAGCAAAACTTTTCATGAATAGTACTTTCAAGACAAGCATCAATAAGACTTGCATAAGAGCTAACTCATAAGCAATAAATTCAAAGTAGAATGCATTGAAGCAACACAAAGGATGATTAAGTTTCAGCAATTGCTTTCAACTTGTAACATGTATATCTCATGGATATTTGTCAACATAGAGTAATATAACAAGTGCAATAAGTAAACATGTAAGAACCAATGCACACAGTTAACACAAGTGTTTGCTTCTAAGATAGAAAGAAGTGGGTAAACTGACTCAACATAAAGTAAAAGAATGGCCCTTCGCAGAGGGAAGCATGGATTACTATTTTTGCTAGAGCTTTTGTTTTGAAAACATAGAAACAATTTTGTCAACGGTGGTAATAATTCATATGTGCTATGCATAATACTTCCTACAAGTTGCAAGTCTCATGCATAGAGTACTAATAGTGCTCGCACCTTGTCCTAATCAGCTCGGATAACACGGATTATCATCGCATGACATATGTTTCAACCAAGTGTCACAAAGGGGTACCTCTATGCCGCCTGTACAAAGGTCTAAGGAGAAAGCACGCATTGGATTTCTCGCTTTTGATTATTCTCAACTTAGACATCCATACCGGGACAACATAGACAACAGATAATGGACTCCTCTTTTAATGCTTAAGCATTCAACAACAAATAATATTCTCATAAGAGATTGTGGTTGTATGTCCAAACTGAAACTTCCACCATGATACATGGCTTTAGTTAGCGGCCCAATGTTCTTCTCTAACATATGCATACTCAAACCATTTGATCATGAAATCGCACTTATTTCAGACAAGACGAACATGCATAGCATCTCACATGATATCGAACAAAGGTGAAAAGTTGATGGCGTCCCCAGAAACATGGTTACCGCTCAACAAGCAACTTATAAGAACTAAGACACATAACTACATATTCATCACCGCAATAGTTTTTAAGTTATTTGTCCCGTGAGCTATATATTGCAAAGATAAAGGAATGAAATGTTAAAGGTAGCACTCAAGTAATTTACTTTTGAATGGCAGAAAAATACCACATAGTAGGTAGATATGGTGGACACAAATGGCATGGGTTTTGGCTCAAGGTGTTCGGATGCACGAGAAGCATTTCCTCTCAGTACAAGGTTTGGGCTAGCAAGGTTGTTTGAAGCAAACACAAGTATGAATAGGTACAGCAAAACTTACACAGGAACATATTGCAAGCATCATAAGACTCTACACTGCCTTCCTTGTTGTTCAAACACTACCAGAAAATATCTAGACTTAGAGAGACCAATCATGCAAACCAAATTTTAACAAGCTCTACGGTAGTTCTCCATTAATAAATTAAACTACATGATGCAGGAGCTTAAACATGATCTATGAGAGCTCAAACAATTGCCAAGTTTCCAAACCATATGCAGCATTTTCTGATTCCAACCAAATAGCAATCAACGAAGCAATTTCAGCCTTCGCCATGAACATTAAAGCACAATTAAGAACACAAGTGTTCCATATGAAAAAGCGGAGCATAATATCTCCAATATAAGGATGATGGGATCCAACTTTATTCAAACCAAAACAAAAATAAAAACAAACCGACGCTCCAAGTAAAGAACATAAGATGTGATGGAATAAAAATATAGTTTCACTAGAAGTGACCTGATAAGTTATCGATGAAGAAGGGGATGCCTTGGGCATCCCCAAGCTTAGATGGTTGAGTCTTCTTAAAATATGCAGGGATGAACCACCGGGGCATCCCCAAGCTTAGACCTTTCACTCTTCTTGATCATAGTATATCATCCTCTTCTCTTGACCCTTGAAAACTTCCTCCACACATGCATAATTAAAAATTCACATATTCAGAGGTGACACAATCATTCTTAACACTTCTGGACATTGCAAAAAGCTTCTGAAAGTTAATGGAACAAAAAAACTCATTCAACATAGCAAAAGCGGCAATGCGAAATAAAAGGCAGAATCTGTCAAAAACAGAACAGTCCGTAAAGACGAATTTTGCAGGGGCACTTAACTTGCTCAAACGGAAAAACTCAAAACTAATGAAAGTTGCGTACATATCTGAGGATCACGCACGTAAATTTTCATATTTGTTTGACTCTTCTACAGAGAGTTCTGCGTGAATTCGTGACAGACAGCAATGCTGTTTCTGTGCAGCAATCCAAATCTAGCATCAACTTTACCATAGAGACTTTACTTGGCACAAAAACATGATAAGGAGAGGTTGCTACAGTAGTAAACAACTTCCAAGACTCAAAAATACAGTAAATAAAATGAAACTTGGGTTATCTCCCAAGAAGTGCTTTTCTTTAACGCCTTTCAGCTAGGCGCAGAAAGTGCAAATCAAGTATTTTCAAGAGATGAAACATCAACATCTTAATTTTTCTTACAAGCACAACTTGTTGCAGAGGGTACCTTAGATGCTCCATTATCTAACTTTTCTATGGTGGTGCTAGGGGTTTTATCAATTTTAGGCCTATAATAATTCTTTGGTTTAGGCACCTTAGAGGCATACATGAATTTTTGCTCTTTACCCACATAAGCTTTCTCCTTAAACTTAAGAGAAGAAAAAGTTGAACCCAAGGTTCCCATAGCTTTTTCAAGTTCACTAATCCTATTAGTTTGATTATCATGGACAACACAAGTTTCTAGGACACCAATTCTTTCATCAATTCTTCCTAGGGATTTATCAAGTTTATCAGTATTATCAAGTAGCATTCCCAATTTAGTTTCAACACTTGGAAATTTTTTCTCTATGGTTTCCAATTTTTTCATAACATCCTCAAGAGAGATTTCAATTTTAGCTTCATTAACAGGTGGTATTCCAACTAGACTCTCAATGATGCAGCTAGCTTCTAAAGCAGGAGTACCTAGGAAATTACCTCCCGAAAGAGTATCAAGAACATACCTATTCCAACTAGATAAGCCAACATAAAAGTTCCTAAGAAGGATAATAGTGGAGTGTTTCTTAATGCACCTATGATGAGCATTACTAATTCTGTACCAAGCATCTTTAAAACTTTCTCCACCTTGTTGCTTAAAAGAACTTCAACTTCAGGATTACTCATTTTAGTAGTAATAAAGTAAACTAAGCAAATAGAATAAAAACAAGTAACTATTTTTTTTTTGTGTTTTTGATATAGAGCTAGTAAACAAGACAGAAAGTAAAGTAACTAATTTTTGTGTGTTTTTAATATGAAGCAAACAAGACAGTAAATAAAGTAAATTAAAGCAAGACAAAAACAAAGTAAAGAGATTGGATGTGAAGACTCCCCTTGCAGCGTGTCTTGATCTCCCCGGCAACGGCGCCAGAAAAAGTTGCTTGATGCGCGTAGATGTACACGTTCGTTGGGAACCCCAAGAGGAAGGTATGATGCGCACAGCAACAAGTTTTCTCTCAGAAAGAAACCAAGGTCATCGAACCAGTAGGAGCCAAGAAGCACGTGAAGGTTGTTGGTGGAGGAGTGTAGTGCGGCGCAACACCAGTGAAACCGGCGCCAACGTGGAACCTGCACAACACAATCAAGATACTTTGCCCCAACGTAACAGTGAGGTTGTCAATCTCACCGGCTTGCTGAAAACAAACGATTAAGCGTATCGAGTGGAAGATGGTGTTTGTTTGCAAAGAACAGTAAGAACAATGATTGCGGTAGAATGTATTCAGATGTAAAAGAATGGACCGGGGTCCACAGTTCACTAGTGGTGTCTCTCCAATAAGATAACTAACATGTTGGGTGAACAAATTACAGATGGGCAATTGACAAATCAAGATTCAATACATATCAACGATGATTACTATGAGATTTAATCAGGGCATTACGAAAAAGTACATAGACCGCTATCCAGCATGCATCTATGCCTAAATAATCCACCTTCGGGTTAGCATCCGCACCCCTCCAGTATTAAGTTGTAAACAACAGATAATTGCATTAAGTATGGTGCGTAACGTAATCAACACAAATATCCTTAGACAAAGCATTGATGTTTTATCCCTAGTAGCAACAGCACATCCACAACCTTAGAACCTTCATCACGTCCCAGATTAAATGGAGGCATGAAACCACTATCGAGCATAAATACTCCCTCTTGGAGTTACAAGTATCAACTTGGCCAGAGCCTCTACTAGCAACGGAGAGCATGCAAGAACATAAACAACACATATATGATAGATTGATAATCAACTTGACATAGTATTCTAGATTCATCGGATCCCACCAAACACAACATGTAGCATTACAAATAGATGATCTTGATCATGTTAGGCAGCTCACAAGATCTAAACAATGATAGCACAAGCGGAGAAGACAACCATCTAGCTACTGCTATGGACCCATAGTCCAAGGATGAACTACTCACGCATCAATCCGGAGGCGGGCATGATGATGTAGAGCCCTCCGGTGATGATTCCCCTCTCCGGCAGGGTGCCGGAGGCGATCTCCTGAATCCCCGAGATGGGATTGGCGGCGGCGGCGTCTCTGGAAGGTTTTCCGTATCGTGGCTCTCGGTACAGGGGGTTCGCGACGAAGGCTTTAAGTAGGCGGAAGGGTAGGTTAGGAGGCGACGTGGGGGCCACACCATGGACGGTGCGGGCCCCCTCGGCGCGCGGCCCTATGGTGGCGGCGCCTCATCGCCCCACTTCGTTATCCCTTCGGTCTTCCGGAAGCTTCGTGGAAAAATAGGACCCTGGGCGTTGATTTCGTCCGATTCCGAGAATATTTCCTTACTAGGATTTCTGAAACCACAAACAGCAGAAAACAGCAACTGGCGCTTCGGCATCTTTTTAATAGGTTAGTGCCGGAAAATGTAAAATAATGATGTAAAGTATGTATAAAATATTCAAGTATTGTCATAAAAGTAGCATGGAACATAAGAAATTATAGATACGTTTGAGACGTATCAGGTACGTGTTTATATCAATGGTGCTGCAGTAAGCTGGAGCAGTTCCAAGCAGTGCACGGTGGCGAAATCTTCAACTGAATCTGAATATATAGCGGCTTCGGAGGCTTCATCGGAAGCGGTATGGATGAAGAGGTTCATTGTTGAGCTTGGTGTGGTTCCTAGTGCATTGGACCCGTTAGTCATCTATTGTGACAACACGGGTGCCATCGCCAATGCAAAGGAACCAAGGTCACACAAGAAGCTGAAGCATATCAAGCTGCGTTTTCATTCGATTCGCGAGTACATCGAAGATGGTGAAGTAGAGATTTGCAAAGTACACACAGATCTGAATGTGGCAGATCCGTTGACTAAAGCTCTCCCTAGGGCAAAGCATGACCAACACCAGAATGCCATGGGTGTTAGGTACCTTACAATGTAATCTAGATTATTGACTCTAGTGCAAGTGGGAGACTGTTGGAGATATGCCCAAGAGGCAATAATAAAGTGGTTATTATAATATCTTTGTGTTTATAATAAATGTTTGCATACCATGCTATAATTGTATTAACCGAAACATTGATACATGTGTGTTATGTAAACAACAAGGAGTCCCTAGTAAGCCTCTTGTATAACTAGCTTGTTGATTAATGGATGATCATGGTTTCGTGATCATGAACATTGGATGTTATTAATAACAAGGTTATGTCATTATTTGAATGATATAATGGACACACACCCAAATAAGCGTAGCATAAGATCAAGTCATTAAGTTCAATTTGCTATAAGCTTTCGATACATAGTTGCCTAAGTCCTTCGACCATGAGATCATGTAAATCACTTACACCGGAAGGGTACTTTGATTACATCAAACGCCATTGCGTAAATGGGTGGTTATAAAGATGGGATTAAGTATTCAGAAAGTGTGAGTTGAGGCATATGGATCAATAGTGGGATTTGTCCATCCTGATGACGGATAGATATACTCTGGGCCCTCTCGGTGGAATGTCATCTGATTATCTTGCAAGCATGTGATTGTCGGTAACGAGGTTGAACAAGGTATGGAGATAACGATGATCGAACCTCGGACAAGTAAAATATCGCGTGACAAAGGGAATCGGTATCGTATGTAAATGGTTCAATCGATCACTAAGTTATCGCTGAATGTGTGGGAGCCATTATGGATCTCCAGATCCCGCTATTGGTTATTGGTCGGAGAGGAGTCTCAACCATGTCTGCATAGTTCACGAACCGTAGGGTGACGCGCTTAAGGTTCGATGTCGCATAAGTAGATTTAGAATATGAGATGGAGACGAAGTTTGTTCGGAGTCTCGGATGGGATCCAGGACATCACGAGGAGGTCCGGAATGGTCTGAAGAATAAGATTCATATATGGGAAGTCACTTTCCAGGGTCCAGAAAGTTCCGGTGTTTTGACCGGAGCTTCTAGAAGGTTCTAGAGGGTCACCAGTGGGCCCACCACCCCGGGAGAGGCCACATAGGCGCCACATGGCATGGTGGGTCCTGCCCACTATGACATGTGGGCCCAGGCCGGCCTACCCCTAGAGATAAGATCTATCTCTAATTTAAATGGTTTAAATCTAGAGATAAGATCTATCTCTAAAATAAAGTGTTTAAATGAAGAGATAAGGGGAAGGCTTGAGGGGGAAGAAAAGTCTCCCCCCTTGGCCGGCCAAAAGGGATATGTGGGGCCCAGGGGGAACCCTAGGCCGACCCCTCCCCTATATAAAGAGGGGAGGGGGTGGCCGGCCACCACACCCTCACACCAAACCCTGGCCGCCCCCTCTCTCCTCCATACAACTGCTCCGGCTTAGGCGAAGCCCTGCAGTTCTCCTTCTCCTCCACCACCACCACGCCGTCGTGCTGTTGGGATTCTGTGGAGATCTACCACACCTCCACTGCCCACTGGAACAGGAGAGGACGGGCTTCATCGACACCGTACGCACAACCGAGTACGGAAGTGCTGCCGGATTGCAGCACGGACGATCGACTACATCAACAACGAGATCTAATCTCGTAGGCTTTGGAATCTTCGAGGGTTAGTCTCACATACATCTCGTTGCTTCGATCTTGTTAGATTAGATCTTGGCTTTTTCCATAGATTAGATCTTGGATTTATTCATCTTTGCGGTAGAAATTTTTTGTTTTCCATGCAATGAACCCATCATAGGATACCAGAGGTATGCCGGAACAATGATCCAGAACAAGGCTAACGGTCCTTTACGGGTCAAAGGATCGGTCGTCCAGTACAAGACCAAGGTGGCGTAAGCGGGAACAACTTTAAACGAAGCTCTGAAGCCAAAGCGAGGTGCTGATGGTTAAACGTAGGCCGACCAAGGAGCGTCACCAGGCAAGCGATACAGAGAAGAACGTAAGCAGCTGAGCCAAAGAAGCTTTATAAAGTAGGCTTACATAGGAGCATATTCCTTTAGAATTCCTTCTCTTGTAAGCCACCTCTCCATTATATAAGGAGAGGAGGGGCACCCTTGTGCGGGGATCGAGCGATCACTAGCGAGTAGGTTTTGGCTTGTAAGCCGTACGTCTTCAACCTCTGGCCTTTGGCCAAGTTCTTGAGATCAATACATAGCTGTGTGTTTTCCACCTCTATCTTAACCCTCCTCTGGATCCTCTAGCGCACATACAGCCCCAACTCAAGCCATCCCATGGCATGTGTTGTTACACCACGATGATAGCTGGTGCGTTGATAGCTTCCGTCGGTGCGGCAGGGTCAACTGGATGTTTCTTCAACTTTTTGCCATCGTCAATCTCGTCGGATTTGGATGCCCGATCGTCGGCAGGTAGCTTCTTGGGGAGTACGTATAATGTCTTGATTTCCTCCTTCACTCCGAACTTGGAGGCGATTTTCTGAAACTCCATGTCGCAATTGTCTGAACGCAAAAAGCTTCCATGAACAGTGAGTGGTTCCATTGTTGCTTGGCATCTTGAGAACTAAATATGTGTAGTGAGGTACTTCCATGAATTTGGCGTATGCTGGCCATCCAAGGATGGTGTGGTACCTGTGATTCCCAATTCACCACCTCGAACTCGAGTCTTTCCTTCCTAAAGTTACCGGGTTTACCGAAGACAACATTCAGGGAGAGCTTGCCAAGAGGGTATGCTTGCAGGGTCATAATGATGCCATGAAAACCCATGTGAGATTCCTGCAGCATATCGGTTGTGATGCCCATCGCCTTCATCGTGATTCCTGCAGCATAGATGGTTTAACCCGCTGCCTCCATCCATGAAGACTTTGCTCATATTGAATCAACCAATTTGTGCCTCGAGTACTAGCGCAACATGACCTGGCCTTGGGACAGACATCGGGTGGTCGGCCCTGCTGAATAGGACACTCTGCTCGGACCAGTCGATGTATTCAGGAACGTTCGCCATAGTGACTTCTGCAAGGTTGATTTCTTGCGTCAGTTTCTTCAATTCTCTCTTGGAGACGTGTAACATCCCAAATTTCAAATAAAGGAAGAAGAACAAATCCAATTATCCAAATTTCAGAACCCACAAAAACTTTTACTTTGCATATAGTACCCTGCATAGGACTTGTGCATTTTGAGTGATATGCCATGATGATTGTTACTTAATGTATGTGATGAACTCCAAAAACCTAGGGTGATCAAATGATGATCATCAAACAAATAAAATCAAAAAAGAAAGAAATCAAATATTATCAAAACCCTAAAAACCCTAACATATGGTCTCTGTCACTTTTGTAAATTTGACCCTAGACCCATTTGATCTTCACCAATATTTGTAATATGATACTAATGAGTATTTACAACTTGGAGAATCAAAGATATACCATTTAAACCAAATTCAAGAATTAAAATATGATCACATGAGATAATGGTCATTTCTGACTTTTATATTCTGGTCACCACTTTGAGCCTCTCTATTTCCAAATTTCTAAACTAAACAAATCCAGATCTTTGCATGTCATCCAAGTACACAACAAGGTGAACAACTTTTGTAAAGGGGACCATACCAAATTCTTTTTAAATCAAGAACTATGATCAAGTGAAGATGAGACATTGAAACATATGTAAGATTCACCAAATTCAAAATGTGATCAAACCTGGCCAAACCTTGACCCTCACTTGACCTAGCCCTACTCCCCTGACCCAACCCTACCTAACCCAGGCCAGAGCACGCCATGGACACGACCAGATCATGGCCGGCCATGGCCATGCCGGCCATGTCGCCCTCGACACACCTCCCCCTTTTCTCTTCACCATCGCCACGGCCACCATGTCCAGACGTAGCCCAAGCCATGCTGAGATCGCCCGTACCCGCCGTCGATCGCGAGGACGCCGACAGAGCCCGGACGACGCGCGCCCAGTACGTTCCAGGTACGCCGCGAGCGGCATGGGCGACGTCACTGGCGCACGGACGCGCGCGACACGGCCACGCGGCGTTCGCCGTACCTCGCCGTACCCCGACCATCTCCGCGCGCCCTGGTACCCTCCTCGCCACGCGGAGCTCGCCGGACAAGCTGGCGTCATGCCTTGGCGACCACGGACGCCGGCGAGGACGAACGCGCCCGCCACGGCCGCGCCAGTACGAGCAAGAACCCGACAACCCTACGCGTCCCCTTGCCGCGCCGTTCACGCTCGTAGCTTCGCCGTGACGTCGTGAACACGACCCCGTCGCCGCCTAGCCCCCTAGACCCCCGGAGCGGCCGCGCCCTTGTCGCCATTGCCGCAGCACCCCAGCACCCACTCGCCTATAAAAGGAGGCCTCCCCTCGACAGTCCAAGCACACCACCATGACCACCACTCACCACCGCTTCGCCCAGCACCAGTAGCCACCTCAATCGTCGCCGGAGCAAGGCCAATCGACGCCTCACCGCCGCGGAAGCCCTGCAGCAATCGCCGGAGAAGGAGGCCGCCCCTGACGACGCCACTGCTACCAGGAGCCTCGCCGTCGTCCACAACGTCCCCAAGCACACTGCCATCCCTCGCTGGAGCCGCCGTAAGCCCTCCGACCCCCTACTGCCGCCGCCGCACCGTCGGGTTCTCGTCGGAGACGACGATGAACCTGAGCCGTTGATCGTGATCTAATCCAACGCCCCAGACTCGTCCATACCGTTTCGGCGTTTAAACGTCGCTGACGAGCGGACCCCACCCTGTCAGCGCGCCGCGCGTCTGTGGACCGTGGTTGGGCTAGACTGGGCTGGTTTGGGCCGTTTCGTTTTGAATCTGGCCCAGTTAGTTTTCCCGCCGGCCTATTTAATTCAAATCCCGTTTAATGAATTTAGTTTGAATTCAATACTGGACCCAACTTTGAAAATGCATAGAATCTGTTTGGCTTGACCAAATTTAACAAATTTTATATATTTAGAAAGCTTAGGAAATTATCTACACAATGCCACTGGTTTGAACCCTAGATCTATTATAGAATTAAAATGGAAAAATAAACAAGGCAGGGACTTTTCTGCCTTAGAATAATTATTAAAAATCAACCAAAATGGATTTTTAATTAATTCCAACTCCTATAGCTCACAATTAACTTACACTAATTGTTTCTGCAAGAAAATGGTGTGGTCACTTTGAATGATCATGCCCTAGATTAATTAATGAACAATATGGCTAGTTTAATAAGTGATATTGTCCCAAAATTATTATGTAAATCATATGGAGGATTTCCCTTCATTTAAATCTTGTCCCAAATAAGTTCATGAGATGTTTGCACCTCTGGTCCAAACACTCCTATATGAATATTTGGAGATTTAAAACATTTAGGAATTATAAAATGGTATGAGGTGTTTTACCTCATTTAAATCATTTTCTCAAATAATGATAAATGAATGTTTGACTTAGGTCAATATGAATTCATGTATGATTATTGGAGAAATTAAATCTTAAGAAAGTTTCAATGAGAGGAATTTATCTTCCTCAAGAACTAAATGGAAATTAGTAATTACATATGTAATGAGAGGAAATTATTTTTAATCAAGAAACCAATGTACCTAATTATTTTATGTGTGTGCTTAGCATAGTTTGTGTGATGTAATGATGTGTTAGTCTAGCTTTTGAGTATGTTTAGTGATTATACCTCGTATTCCAATTTAGACGCTAGCACCGGAGATTACCAAGAGGAAGGAGAATTCTACCAAGAAGAGGAAGAAGAAAACCTAGAGAACTACCAAGGCAAGATAATACTCTTGCAAAGTGCAAAGCCCTCCTTGGGCAAGGCACCATGATTCTTATCTTTCTTCATACAAGCTTATCCTACATTTATACCATACAAGTCTTACTTGTTGTGTTTTTCAAAGAGTTGAATTCAAATGGTATAGTTGAATAAAACTACTAGAGTAGCAAAGCTAGTCTTATAGATAGCAAAGCAATGTAGCACCCCTCATGACTAGTGCTAGTGCTAAATTACTAAAAACTTGACTACTCTAGATGGGAACATATGAAAGAGTTTGAATTTGAAACCTTGGAATGGTGAACATTCCATGGAATGATTTTGGGTTGAATATGAACAAGAGAAGATAGTGATTTTTGATGAAAACCTGATATTGGTTTGAATGCGATACCTTTCCAATTTTTGAGTACCCCCACAATACCTGATTATGGGTAGGGCTTAACTGGAAGTTTATAGATTTTAGTATGAGTTCCCTCTGAACACACATCATAGGGGTTATGCTGAGGCTGCCTCCGTTGTTGAGAACTGATGTGAATTGAGGTGAATTATACGGCCAAGCCCTGTGCAGTTCCCAGGTTAACGGTTGGTTTTCACTGGGAGGCCAAGCTCATGGGGAGAGGTGCTCATACTAGGGTTTGTAAGTGAAAGGTTAGGGTTGATGATCCGCGTACTGTGTTACGGTGACTCGGAGTTATTCCGACGGATGAAATCAAATGTTGTGGCACAAGTGTGCAACCTCTGCAGAGTGTCAATCTATTCGAATAGCCGTGTCCACGGTTACGGACGGTTGGAAGGGCCATACAGTTTCCGATGTCAGCCTTTTTGAAAACCTTAGTGAATATGAATGGTGACTTGGTGACTTATTAGAATGGCAACCATTGTGTGGGAATGACACTAATGTTCCCACTTGAGTAGTTAGTACATGATCCACTACTTATGAACTAAAATATGGCTTATGCAAGTTAAAATAGAGCTTAACTCCAAGAGCTAGCATTTTACATTGGTATTAGTTTGCAAGTACTTGAAGTACTTACGGCTTTGTCCCTGGCTATTCAAATGGCCAGAGTACGATGATGAACAGAACTACCGCGAGGATGACCAGCAGGACGCCTATGACAACTAGGAGCTTTCTGACGTCAAGCGTTGGCCTGTGGACTACAGAGTCCCTTTATCTTTACGCTTCCGCTTTGAACTTGTGTTTGTTCGTGGATCGATAGATCAACTATTTGTGTAATATGGATCATGTGATTCAAGTTGTAAGACTTTATGAGTTGTAATAAATGATGACTGTGATACTTAGCTATTATATCTCGCAACAACAATATTCCTGGGATTGCGATGAATGATATAATAGGCATCCGGACTTAAAAATCCGGGTGTTGACAAGTTGGTATCAGAGCCATTGTTTGACCTTAGAAAACCTTAGTTAGAATGGGCGTTCATAAAAACCTAACTTTGATATCAAAACGAAGTGAATATTTATGAAAACTTATACATACTCTTGTCTTTGAGGCTTGTTCAAAATTTGGTGAAATCAAGCTTTTTCTTACTTGAATCTACTTAAAAGTTTGTCACACTTGCTCACTCTCTCACACACCCATCCTTTTTCACTTTCAGATGGAGCCAACTGAACCCCTCAACACCAAGTTCTATCAGCTGGGGAATGGTGGAGACTTGATCTTTGAGCATGACCTCAACGCACTCTCTGACTTCCTTGGCCGCCCCCACCCCGAGTTCCACGGGATCCAGATGAACGACCAGGTCGGAGGCGAGTTGCAGTGGATCATCACCGCCGACTTGAGGGGCAAGCTGGAGCCTCCCACCTCGGAGAGGATCCTCTTCTCCATCCGCGAGAGCAACTGGCTCGATGGTCTTGCACGTGGCCTTCAGGAGGCACTTGCACGCCTCTGTGGACAGAACGTGGTGCGCCTACTTGCGTCCCGCTTCGCGCACCTCGTGAGGCGTGATGTATGGGTGTGCCTATGGCGCTGCAGTGTCGAACCCAACGAGGAGCAGAAGGTGTTGACAAGCAGTTTCGATGAAGGATTCACTGTAAATGCTCACAGACAAGTATTCAGGGGGTTTTAGATAAATAAAGTACAAGTAAATAAAATGCGAGAGAAATAATTGCAGCGAGTGGCCCAATCCTTTTTAGCACAAAGGACAAGCCGGTTTGTTTACTTATAATGACCAAACGTTCTTGAGGACACACGGGATTTTAGTCTAGTGCTTTCGCTTCATACAGCTAATTAATCTTCATTGTTTTGATAAGTGTTGTGTGGGTGAACCTATGCTAATGCACCGCCCTTCCTAGGACTAATACATACTTGTGATTATACCCCTTGCAAGCATCCGCAACTACAAGAAAGTAATTAAGATAAATCTAACCACAGCCTTAAACTCTGAGATCCTGCGATCCCTCCTGCATCGATATACTAACGGGGGCTTAGGTTTCTGTCACTCCGGCAACCCCGCAATTAGCAACCGAATACAAGATGCACTCCCCTAGGCCCATAAATGGTGAAGTATCGTGTAGTCGACGTTCACACGACACCACTAGAAGAATGACACCACAACTTAAATATCATAACATTGAATATTACTCAACCATAGTTCACTACTAACATTTATACTTCACCCATGTCCTCAAGAACTAAACGAACTACTCACGAGACATCATATGGAATACAATCAGAGGTGACATCATATGGAATATCATAACATTGAATATTACTCAACCATAGTTCACTACTAACATTTATACTTCACCCATGTCCTCAAGAACTAAACGAACTACTCACGAGACATCATATGGAATACAATCAGAGGTGATATGATGATGAATAACAATCTGAACATAAACCGTGGTTCAATGGTTTCACTCAATAGCATCTATAACAAGTAGAGAATAATGTCGGGAGAGTTTCCCCTATCATACAATCAAGATTTAACCCGAATTGTTACAGCGGTGACGAGGTGCAGCGGTGGTGATGGCGGTGTAGATGGTGGAGATGATGATGATGATGATGGAGATGATGTCCCGCTCGATGACGATGGCGATGGCGTCGATTTCCCCCTCCGGGAGGGAATTTCCCCGGCGGATTCCTGCCCGCCGGAGAGCTCTTTTCTCTCTGGTGTTCTCCGCCCCGCAGAGGCGGCTGTAACCCTTCGTGAGGTCCTCTCTGTGGCTTAGGTTTTTGGGACGAAGGAGTACGCGAAGAAAAGGAGGCGAAAGAGGCTGTGGGGCCCCCAGACCACATGGTGGCGCGGCCAGGCCATGGGCCGCACCGCCCTATGGTCTGGGCCCACCTTGGCTCCTCTCTGCTCCCCTTCTGGCTCCCTCCGTCATCTGGAAAAATAGGAATTTACGTGAAATTCCCTTCCACAGTTGATCTTCCGAAATATTGCGTTCTGACGGTGCTTTTTCCAGCAGAATCCTGGCTCCGGTGCTTGATCCTCCAATGATGATGAAACATGCAAAATAGATGAAATAACATAAGTATTGTGTCCCAATATGAAATATATCAATGAATAACAGCAAATTATGATACAAAATAGTGATGCAAATTGGACGTATCAACTCCCCCAAGCTTAGACCTCGCTTGTCCCCAAGCGAAACTGAGCTCGATAAACAAGACCACATGTTTATGGAGTGAAGAGTCGATAAATAAAATACGAACAAGAAGCATCATATTCATTCACACAAGACATTCTAGTAAACAACTTCCTCATATAACTCATCTTGAAATAGGTAAAGAGAAATCACAAGTAAAGGTGCATAAGAAATCATAGTTGGTGATGGCAAACTTTGTTCTTGGTCAGAGAACTACTAACGGATTGTACTTCTAAGCAAAGCTTTCATATTAGATTTTATAGCTGAGCCTTCATATTTAAGCATAACAATCTCCTCATAATCATTGATAACTTCAAAGTCATATTCATTCAGATAAAATTGGTACTAAACAAGAAAGTATAAAAGACATGATTAACTGAATCATAGCATAAATGATTGGTTCACAACAACTCAATTGCTTGCTTGAGATAGAGAGAAATAGGTTTACTGACTCAACATAAAAGTAAAAGATAGGCCCTTCGCAGAGGGAAGCAGGGATTAAATCATGTGCTAGAGCTTTTCAAGTTTTGAAATCATATAAAGAGCATAAAAGTAAGATTTTGAGCGGTGTTTGTTGTTGTCAACGAATGGTAGCGGGCACTCTAACCCCCTTGCCAAACGAACCTTCCAAGAGCGGCTCCCATGAGGGACGGCATCTCTACCAGCAAGGTAGATCATCCCCCTTCTCTTTTGTTTACACATGTATTTTAGTTTTATTAAGGATGACACTCCCCCAACCTTGGCTTTCTCAATCCATGGCTAACCGAATCCTCGGGTGCCTTCCAACATTCACATACCATGGAGGAGTGTCTATTGCAAAATTAAGTTGCTTACTGATAAATCAGAGCAAAACATGTGAAGAGAATTATTAATGAAAGTTATTAATTGGGGCTGGGAACCCCGTTGCCAGCTCTTTTTGCAAAATTATTGGATAAGCGGATATGCCACTAGTCCATTGGTGAAAGTCCGCCCAACAAGATTGAAAGATAAAACACCACATACTTCCTCATGAGCTATAAAACATTGACACAAATAAGGAGTAGTATAGTTTGAATTATTTAAAGGTAGCACATGAAGTATTTACTTGGAATGGCAGAAAATACCATGTAGTAGGTAGGTATTGTGGACACAAATGGCATAGGTTTGGTCTAAGGTTATGGATGTATGAGAAGCATTCCCTCTCGATACAGGTCTTTGGCTAGCAAGGTTTGATAGCAAGCATAAAGGTTGAGGGAAACAAACAAATATACATATGATAGAAACAATCATGCATCTTTCTCATAAGCACAAGCAATTTTAACTTTAGAATACTAAGCATAGAGATAATAGTGTAATGTATCTAAGTGTATTTCTCTCTTTTATTTAAACATCAGGGTGTTGTTGCTATTGACCAATGCTAAGTTTGCCAAAACCAAATAGATTTACTTGATGCTCCCAAAGTGATATCAATACTCATGTCAAGAGTAATCATATAATGGAGATTGCAAACTAAAATAAGGTGTGCAAAAAGTAAATGATAAGACTTCTCATTAATATTCCATAACGATAACTCACACCAACGGATACATAGATAACTAACTAAGAGAGATACTTCCACATTGCATACTATTCCATATGATAACTTCCCTACTCATGATATGACACTACTTGATAGTAAAAGATAAAGGTGGTGATGATGTGATACCGCGGCACTCCCCCAAGCTTGGAACAAACCAAGGGGATGCCAATACCGATGATGAATTACTCCTTCGGTGATGATGGTGATGGATTCCTCTCGACAAGCTTCTTAACCAGCTCCTTTAAATCTTCAATCTCATAGGTGAGGTTGCGAATCATCTCCGAGTTGTGCTCAACGCGGCTCATAATCATGTCCGGTGGTGAATCCCAACTCTTAGAATTGTTTCCCCATCCTTCAGCTTCAGATTTCATCTCTCCTGCAATGTCAGAACGATCTATATCCCAATTACTTGGCAACACTACCTTGGGGGTCCTTTCAGTTTGACGATCATAGATTAGATTGCGGTAAGGGTTGTAATGGCTCGGAGAAGATGTCCTTGGAGCCAAGTAATGACGTGGAACCGCTCCTCCGGTAGCGATTCGTGCACTCCTCTTGATGTTGGATGGATTTGATATCACGCCAATACTTGCAACGGTGGCTCGCTGGTGTTCCTGCGGAGCTTCCTCCACTTCTTCCTCATCCTCTCTTGCGTCTTCTTCCTTCAGTTCCGGGTCTTGAATATTTTCCTTCAAAGGTTCCTTGTCCTTGTTGTTGGAGACCATGGTGCTTCTAGATCAAAACAAATCTGGCAGAGCTCGAAACAAAACACGACGAGAAAACGATATTACGGACCTCCAGGGGTCCGGGGGATTATATAGCAAATATTTTTACGACAAAAGGAAGGTTCCAGGCCGAAAACGAGTGGAAACGGGACGCCGAGGTGCCGTCACCATAGGTCGGCGCGGCCAGGGTGGGGCCCGCGCCGGCCTGTGGTGACGGGCCCTCGCGCGTCTTTTCCACTCCGTTTCGATTCCGTAATTTTTCATATTTTCTAAAAACAGCAGAAATAATGTTCGGAAAGGTAAACGCGGACTTTTTATTACCTGTACTGTTACCTATTCAAAGTCGAGTTCTGGCGGACTGTCAATTTGTCCTTTGATGAAGGCCTCCGGTGTTTCCACTTGAATAATATCAACATCAACATTATAAGAATCACCCGAGATATAATGCTTGAGTCTTTGTCCATTCACCACTTGTGTGGCATTGCCTTGGAGAGAGCTAATTTTAATTGCTCCTGAACGATACACCTCCTCAACAACATATGGTCCTTCCCACTTCGAGAGTAATTTCCCTGCAAAGAATCTGAGACGAGACCGATACAATAGAACTTTATCTCCAACATTAAATTCTCTTTTAATGATCCTTCTATCATGCCACTTTTTAACTTTTTCTTTAAAGAGTTTAGCATTTTCATAAGCTTCACTTCTCCATTCATCTAGAGAACTTAATTGCAACAACCTTTTATTACCGGCTAGTTTCGGATCTTTATTTAGTTCTCTAACAGCCCAATAAGCTTTATGCTCTAGTTCTAAAGGTAAATGACAAGCTTTTCCATAAACCATTTTATAAGGTGACATTCCCATAGGATTTTTATAAGCAGTTCTATAAGCCCATAGTGCTTCTTTCAATTTGCTAGCCCAATTCTTTCTAGATTTATTAACAGTCTTTCCTAAGATAGCTTTAATCTCTCTATTTGATAATTCTACTTGACCACTAGTTTGAGGGTGATAAGCAGAAGCAATTCTATGATTAATACCATACTTAGCAAGAGTTTTTCTAAAACCTCCATGAATAAAATGAGAACCTCCATCAGTCATAATATATCTAGGTATTCCAAATCTAGGAAATATAATATCTACAAGCATTTTTATAGAGGTCTCACCATCAGCACTCTTTGTAGGTATAGCTTCTACCCATTTAGTAACATAATCAACAGCGACAAGTATATGAGTGTTACCATCTGAAGAAGGGAAAGGACCCATAAAGTCGAATCCCCAACAATCGAATGGTTCAATAACAAGAGTATAATTCATAGGCATTTCATTGCGTCTAGAGATATTACCAACTCTTTGACATTCATCACAAGATAAAATAAATTTCCTTGCATCTTTGAAGAGTGTTGGCCAATAAAAACCTGATTGTAGAACCTTTTGCGCGGTTCTATCTCCAGCGTGATGTCCTCCATAAACACTACCATGACATTTATTCAATATCTCCTGTTGTTCATATTCAGGAACACATCTTCGCATAATACCATCTACTCCTTCTTTATATAAGTGTGGGTCATCCCAAAAATAATGCCTCAAATCATAAAAGAATTTCCTCCTTTGCTGAGCTGAAAAGGTTGGAGGCAAATACTTCGAAACAATAAAGTTAGCATAATCTGCATACCAAGGGCTCTCTCGCGAGCTCACCTTTATTACAGCCAATTGTTCATTTGGAAAACTATCATTAACAGGAACAGGATCATAAGCAATATTTTCCAATCTAGACAAATTATCAGCAACAGGATTATCAGCACCTTTCCTATCTATAATATGTAAATCAAATTCTTGCAACAGAAGTACCCATCTAATAAGCCTTGGCTTAGCATCTTTCTTTGTCATAAGGTATCTAATTGCAGCATGATCAGTATGAATTGTGACTTTTGAATCAACAATATAAGGTCTAAACTTATCACAAGCAAAGACTACAGCTAACAATTCCTTTTCAGTTGTAGCATAATTTCTTTGAGCAGCATCAAGAGTCTTACTAGCATAATGAATAACATTTAATTTTTTATCTACCCGCTGTCCAAGAACAGCGCCTACAGCAAAATCACTAGCATCACACATAATTTCAAAAGGCAAATTCCAATCAGGAGGTTCAACTACAGGAGCAGTTGTTAAGGCTTTCTTTAGAGTTTCAAAAGCTTCCTTACAATCATCATCAAAAACAAAAGGTACATCTTTTTGAAGAAGATTAGTAAGAGGCTTTGAAATTTTAGAGAAATCTTTAATAAATCTCCTATAAAACCCAGCATGACCAAGAACACTACGAATACCTTTAACATCCCTCGGATAAGGCATCTTCTCAATTGCTTCAACTTTAGCTCTATCAACTTCAATACCTCTCTCGGAAATTTTATGTCCCAATACAATTCCTTCATTAACCATAAAGTGGCATTTCTCCCAATTAAGAACAAGGTTAGTTTCTTCACATCTCTGCAAAACTTTATCGAGGTTTCGCAAGCAATTATCAAAAGAATTCCCATAAACAGAAAAATCATCCATGAACACCTCTACAATACTTTCGCAAAAACCATGAAAAATAGCAGACATGCATCTTTGAAAAGTAGCAGGAGCATTACATAAACCAAAAGGCATACGCCTATAAGCATAAGTTCCATAAGGACAAGTAAACGTGGTTTTCTCTTGATCTTTAGCTTTAACAGCAATTTGTGAAAACCCAGAATAACCATCAAGAAAGCAAAAATGAGTATTTTTAGATAACCTTTCTAGCATTTGATCAATAAAGGGTAAAGGGTAATGATCTTTCTTAGTAACTTTATTAACTTTTCGAAAATCAATGCACATTCTATACCCTACCACTATTCTTTGAGGAATAAGCTCATCATTATCATTAGGCACAACAGTCATTCCTCCTTTCTTAGGAACACAATGCACAGGACTAACCCATCTACTATCAGCAATAGGATATATAATACCAGCTTCAAGAAGTTTTAATACCTCATTCCTTACCACCTCTTTCATCTTCGGAATTAGACGACGTTGATGTTCAACAACAGGCTTTGCATCTTCTTCCATATTAATAGCATGTTGGCAAATAGAAGGAGAAATCCCTTTCAAATCATCAAGTGTATAGCCAATAGCTCCTCGGTGTTTCTTCAATATTTCCAATAACCTTTCTTCCTCAATCTCTGAAAGCTTAGAACTAATAATAACAGGATATATTTTCTTATCATCAATATGAGCATATTTAAGATTATCAGGTAAAGGCTTTAAATCAAAAACAGGATCTTCCTTTGGTGGCGGTGTTGTACCCAAATCTTCCACCGGTAAATCATGCTTGAGAATAGGTTGACGAAGAAAAATTTCCTCAAGCTCATCTCTTTCTTTCCTAAAAGCTTCACTTTCACTATTCTCCAAATGTTGCTGCAAAGGATTATTAGGAACAAGAACAATAGATGCACACTGCTCCATTTTAAAATCATTACTAGGCAAATCAGCTTTATAAGGAGTTTTGGTAAATTTAGAAAAGTTAAATTCATAAGGTTCACCAGCAAATCTAGTCAAAATTTTCTCTTTCTTACAATCTATAATAGCTCCACAAGTATTTAGAAAAGGTCTACCAAAAATGATAGGACAATGATCACTAGCAGCAGAACCAAGTACCAAAAAGTCAGCAGGATATTTAATCTTACCACATAGAACTTCCACATCTCAAACAATACCAATTGGAGAAATAGTTTCTCTATTAGCCAGATGAATAACCACATCAATATCTTCAAGTTCACAAGAACCAATTTCGTGCATAATCTCCGTGTAAAGCTCATAAGGTATAGCACTAACACTTGCACCAATATCACATAAACCATAATAGCAATGATCACCAATTCTAACAGATAGCATAGGAACACTAACTTGTTTGGGTTTATTAGGATGTGAAACAATATTAGAAGCATCTTCACAGAAAATAATATGACCATCCTCCACATTTTCAGTCACAAGATCTTTAACTATTGCAACAGCAGGTTCAATTTTAATTTGTTCTTCAGGTTCTTTAGGTTTCTTTTCACTTTTATTAACCGCACTAGATATGACAGAGTACTCCTTCATTTTAGCAGGGAAAGGAGTTTTTTCAATATAAGCTTCAGGAATAACATTATCAACAGTTTCAATCACTACACATTTGTTTACAGATGAATCAACTTTATCTTTATACGGTTCATGATACTTATCAAAATTCTTCTTAGGCAGTTCATAATGAGAAGCAAAAGCTTTATAAAGATTTGCAACAACTTGGGAATCAAGACCATATGTAGCACTCATATTACGAAATTTATCAGTATCCATAAAAGCTTCAATGCATTTATAATCATAAATTATACCTGATTCTCTATCTTTGTCGTTCTCCCATCCTTCAGTATTTTCTTGGATCCGATCAAGAAGGTCCCTTTTAAACTCTTCATTCTTGCGTGTAAATGATCCAGAACAAGAAGTATCCAGCAAGGTCTTGTCTTGAAAAGAAAGTCTTGCATAGAAATTATCAATAATAACATTACCAGGAAGCTCATGAATGGGGCATTTGAGCATTAAAGACTTCAATCTCCCCCAAGCTTGGGCAATACTCTCTCCATCATGAGGCCAGAAATTATATATGCGGTTCCGATCTTTGTGAATTTCACTTGGAGGATAAAATTTGGAATAAAATAAAGGCACAATGTCCTCCCAATCAATAGAATCACCATTCTTCAGCAATTTATACCAGTGCGCCGCTTTACCAGACAGCGATATAGTGAATAGTTTCTTCCTAACTTCATTCATAGAAATACCTGCACATTTGAATAACCCGCATAATTCATGCAAAAACAGTAAATGATCACCAGGATGGACAGTTCCATCCCCTTCATAGCGGTTATCCATAACACGTTCAATAATTTTCATAGGTATTTTATATGGTACTACTTCCTCACCTGGCGCTTCATCCACTACCGTTGCAGTAGTAGTAGATTTCCCAAATAGAAATTGAAGAGAAGATCTCTCCATAATGATTTATAGCAGCAGGCAGAAATAAAATCAGCACAAACAGTAAAGGTTTTCCTTACCAATTCCACTTACCAATAGCGCTTCACTCCCCGGCAACGGCGCCAGAAAATAGTCTTGATGACCCACAAGTATAGGGGTGTATCGTAGTACTTTCGATAAATAAGAGTGTCGAACCCAACGAGGAGCAGAAGGTGTTGACAAGCAGTTTCGATGAAGGATTCACTGTAAATGCTCACAGACAAGTATTCAGGGGTTTTGATATTGCAGATAAATAAAGTACAAGTAAATAAAATGCGAGAGAAATAATTGCAGAGAGTGGCCCAATCCTTTTTAGCACAAAGGACAAGCCGGTTTGTTTACTTATAATGACCAAACGTTCTTGAGGACACACGGGGATTTTAGTCTAGTGCTTTCGCTTCATACAGCTAATTAATCTTCATTGTTTTGATAAGTGTTGTGTGGGTGAACCTATGCTAATGCACCGCCCTTCCTAGGACTAATACATACTTGTGATTATACCCCTTGCAAGCATCCGCAACTACAAGAAAGTAATTAAGATAAATCTAACCACAGCCTTAAACTCTGAGATCCTGCGATCCCTCCTGCATCGATATACTAACGGGGGCTTAGGTTTCTGTCACTCCGGCAACCCCGCAATTAGCAACCGAATACAAGATGCACTCCCCTAGGCCCATAAATGGTGAAGTATCGTGTAGTCGACGTTCACACGACACCACTAGAAGAATGACACCACAACTTAAATATCATAACATTGAATATTACTCAACCATAGTTCACTACTAACATTTGGACTTCACCCATGTCCTCAAGAACTAAACGAACTACTCACGAGACATCATATGGAATACAATCAGAGGTGATATGATGATGAATAACAATCTGAACATAAACCGTGATTCAATGGTTTCACTCAATAGCATCTATAACAAGTAGAGAATAATGCCGGGAGAGTTTCCCCTATCATACAATCAAGATTTAACCCGAATTGTTACAGCGGTGACGAGGTGCAGCGGTGGTGATGGCGGTGTAGATGGTGGAGATGATGATGATGATGATGGAGATGATGTCCCGCTCGATGACGATGGCGATGGCGTCGATTTCCCCCTCCGGGAGGGAATTTCCCCGGCGGATTCCTGCCCGCCGGAGAGCTCTTTTCTCTCTGGTGTTCTCCGCCCCGCGGCTGTAACCCTTCGTGAGGTCCTCTCGTGGCTTAGGTTTCGGGACGAAGGAGTACGCGAAGAAAAGGAGGCGAAAGAGGTTGTGGGGCCCCAGACCACATGGCGGCGCGGCCGGGCCATGGGCCGCGCCGCCTATGGTCTGGGCCCACCTTGGCTCCTCTCTGCTCCCCCTTCTGCTCCCTCCGTCATCTGGAAAAATAGGAATTTACGTGAAATTCCCTTCCACATTGATCTTCCGAAATATTGCGTTCTGACGGTGCTTTTTCCAGCAGAATCCTGGCTCCGGTGCTTGATCCTCCAATGATGATGAAACATGCAAAATAGATGAAATAACATAAGTATTGTGTCCCAATATGAAATATATCAATGAATAACAGCAAATTATGATACAAAATAGTGATGCAAATTGGACGTATCACACCTCGTGAGGCGTGATGCTATGGGTGTGCCTATGGCGCTGCAATCGCACCCACAGCTGAGGCACCATGCTGAGCATCTGGACTACATGTTGTACAACACTCAGAAGGAGTTAGACAACTCCCGTGCGTACGCGAACCGGACTCACCTTGCACTGATCACTCATGGCGATGCCATCAAGCAGCTGTCCAAGGATCGCAACAAGCTTCGTCTGAAGTGTGCGAAGAAGGATGTTACCATTACACGCCTTCGCGCACAGATAGCGTCTCTTGAGTCCACTGTCAAGGCTCAGGAGGATCAGCTGAGAGAGATGGAGGAAGACGAGGCCGGTGCCGACCTTCAGGGAGGAGACGCCTTCCTGAGTGACGATGACGACTTCGAGGAGGACGAGTTCACTGAGGAGGAGGACTACGCGTTCCTGGAGCCAGGACCTGATGATGTTGTCCCCATCGACATAGAGGATGAGGGTAGCCGCACTGGATCACGTCAGTAGGTGTGAGTTATATCCCGTCCCGTGTATCTTAGCATGAAGGGTTCTTAAAACCCTGGGTATGAGTGTGTATCCCGTCCCTTGTATCGTAGCCTGAGAAATGGTTCTTAAAACCATGGAAGTGTGGTATGTTAGTTTGTAATGTGTTATGTGGAATGAATGAATGAATGTGTGTGTTTGTCATCAAAAGCATTCAAGTTTTACAAGTTTTTAAACTCACTCAAAATAAACCTTAGACATTTCCCCTTATCTCATAATCTTCTGTATATTCAGATGGCCCCTCCCAATCGCAACAACAATGATGCCATGATGCAACTGCTGCAAACCCTGCTTCAAGACAGGGAGACGGAAAGAGCTGAACGTCAAGCCAACATAGCAGCACTGCAAAACCTTGCTCATCAAGGCCATGGGAATCATGATCACCCCGGATCCAAACTTAAGAACTTCCAGAACACCAACCCTCCGGTGTTTAGCAAGACCGAAGAACCCCTCGACGCCGACGACTGGCTTCAGACTATGGAGAACAACTTGGAGGTCGCCGGAGTCGAAGCCAATGAGAAGGTCCTGTTTGCAACCCACTACCTTGCCGGACCAGCCCGAGCCTGGTGGACCAGCACCCGTGCCATGAACGGAGGTCAAGTCATGACTTGGGCAGATTTCAAGCTCAAGTTCAGCAAGTACCATGTGCCCCCGGGTCTCATCAAGAAGATGCGGGATGAATTCCGCGAACTGAAGCAAGGAAGGATGACGGTGGTAGAATACCGCGACAGGTTCCTTACCCTGTCAAGGTACGCCCCCGATGAGACTGACACCACTGAGAAGAGGCAAGAGAGATTCCTGAACGGACTGCATGATGAGATGCAGACTGTCCTAGTCAACATCCCCTTTGCAGACCTTGAAGCCCTTGTTGACTCCGCCATCCAGATGGAGGGCAAGTTGAACCAAGCCAATGAAAACCGCAAACGCCGCATGATGCACCAGAGTGGGCCCAGCAATACTCCAAAGTATCGCCCCAGCTCAAGCGGAGGTTTTGCCCCCAGAAACAACAAACCCCAGATGCAAACTTCACGCCCCGGTTTTCAAAACCGGAGTGGAGGAAACCCCAGGCCAGGAGGCCACCACAACCACCACAACTACCAGAACAACACCAACAACTTCAACCGCGCGCCAATGCGAGCCCCCAACACCAACAACAACAGCACCAATACCGCTCCAAGGACTGGAAGCAACGCCATTCCGGTCGCCACCAAGGACAAGTCCACCATCACTTGTTATGAGTGCGGTGTAGTGGGACACTACTCCAACGAGTGCCCCAAGAGGCTTGCCAAGCTCGCCGGCAACACCGCTGCACCTGCTCAGCAGCAACGCCGCGTCTCCACCGGAAAGAAGTTCGCCCCCAACAACCCCAATAACCGCAACGGCCGTCTCTTCCACATGAATGCCGAAGAAGCCCAGGAAGCACCAGATGTGGTTTTGGGTATGTTTCCTGTTAACTCAGTACCTGCCAGAGTGTTGTTTGATTCCGGAGCATCTCATTCTTTTGTCACCGAAGACTTTGCATCAACCAGTAAAATTCAACCTCTCAGTTTGAAACATGTCATGATAGTTCAAATCCCCGGATCAACCACTAAAGCCAGAAAATTTTGTAAAAATGTACCCATCAGAATACATGAAGTAGAATTCTATGCCAATCTGATAATTTTGGGAACCAAAGGTTTGGAGGTAGTGCTAGGTATGGATTGGATGGCCAAGCATCATGGAATGATTGACTGTGCAAAGAAAGCCATCACCATGACCAGTAGCACTGGTATTATAGTAGAGCATGTCTCTGAACTGCTACCCAGAAAATTTACCTGCAACCAGAGTGTAGCCAAGCCAACTTTGGATCAGATCAGGGTCGTTTGTCGATATCCTGATGTGTTTCCCGAAGGTTTACCCGGTATGCCCCCAGATCGGGATATCGAGTTCATCATCGAGTTAATTCCCGGAACCGGACCTATAGCCCAGAGAGCCTATAGCATGAACCCAGCAGAGCTTGTGGAGCTGAAGAAGCAACTGGATGAACTGTTAGCCAAAGGTCTGATTCGACCAAGTGCGTCACCGTGGAGATCCCCAGTGTTGTTTGTGGATAAGAAGGATGGTGCCAGTCGTTTATGTACGGACTATCGTAAGCTTAACGATGTCACCATCAAGAACAAATACCCCTTGCCCAAGATCGAAGACCTGTTTGACCAGCTGACCGGTGCCGTAGTATTCTCGAAGATTGACCTCAGGACTGGATACCACCAGCTGAAGATTCGTGCATCGGACATTCCCAAAACTGCCTTCACCACCAGATATGGATTGTACGAGTACAATGTCATGTCATTTGGATTGACCAATGCCCCCGCTTATTTCATGAATCTCATGAATAAGATCTTCATGAACTTTCTGGATAAGTTTGTTGTCGTTTTCATCGATGACATCCTAATCTACTCCAAGTCCGAGGAAGAACATGAGCAACACCTAGAAGCTGTCCTGGAGACCCTTAGAGAGCATAAGTTGTATGCTAAGTTCAGCAAATGTGAATTTTGGCTGAAGGAAGTAGGATTCCTGGGACATATCTTGTCTGCAGGAGGAATTGCCGTAGATCCCGCCAAGATCAAGACTGTTGCAGAATGGAAAGCCCCAACCACCCAGACCGAGGTCCGCGCTTTTCTTGGATTAGCCGGATATTACCGCAGGTTTGTAGAAGGCTTTTCGAGCATCGCTCGACCAATGACCCAATTGTTGAAGAAGGACAAGAAGTTCGAATGGACGGACAAATGTGAAGAGAGTTTTCAACAACTCAAGCTTAGACTGACCACAGCCCCAATCCTGATCATGCCGGATATCACCAAACCCTTTGACGTTTACTGCGATGCATCCAAGATTGGTCTTGGATGTGTGCTGATGCAGGAAGGAAAGGTGATATCTTATCTGTCCCGGCAACTGAAGCAGCATGAGCAGAACTATCCGACCCATGACCTCGAACTCGCAGCCGTAGTTTTAGCCCTGAAGGTGTGGCGCCATTACCTCATGGGTAATCGCTGCGAGATTTATTCTGATCACAAGAGTTTGAAGTATATCTTCACTCAGAAGGAGCTGAATATGAGGCAACGAAGATGGTTAGAGTTGATCAAGGACTATGATATGGAGATCCACTACCACCCCGGCAAGGCCAATGTGGTAGCGGATGCGTTGAGTAGACTGCCATGTCAGTTAAACTCAATGATAGCCGAGGAACAACCCAGCCTATACCAGGAGTTTGAGCAGTTTAGAATGGAGTTAGTCAGTGAAGGATTTCTAGCCAGCATGGAGCTACAACCCACCCTGGTTGGTCAGATCAAGGAAGCTCAGAAGGGAAATGCCAGCATTGAGGGCATCAAGACTCAGATAGCTGCAGGAAAAGCACCGGGATTCACCATAGATGAAGAAGGAGTTCTTTGGTACAACGGACGCCTGTGTGTACCGTCAGACTCGGAGTTGAAGCAAGTTATTCTGAAGGAAGCCCATGACACCTTATACTCTATTCACCCCGGAGGTACTAAGATGTATCAGGACTTGAAGGAACAGTTCTGGTGGCATGGAATGAAGAGGGAGATCGGAAGCTACATCGCCAAGTGTGATATCTGTCAGCGAGTCAAGGCAGAACATCAGCGACCCGCAGGACTGTTGCAGCCCCTACAGATTCCCGAATGGAAGTGGGACTCCGTAGGAATGGACTTTATTACCGGTTTACCCAAATCCAGCAAAGGAAATGATTCGATCTGGGTAGTTGTTGATAGATTGACCAAGGTAGCCCACTTCATCGCTGTCAAGACCACCTACCAAGGCCCAAAGTTAGCTGAGCTGTACATCTCCAGAATAGTCGCCCTGCACGGAACCCCGAAGTCAATAGTGTCAGATAGAGGTTCACAATTCACCTCAAGATTCTGGCAGAAGGTGCATGAAGGACTAGGAACCCGTCTGAATTTTAGCACAGCCTATCACCCGCAGACTGATGGACAGACCGAGCGAGTCAACCAGATACTGGAAGACATGCTGAGAGCATGTGTACTGGAATATGGATCCAAGTGGGAGGACTGTCTGCCATACGCAGAATTCTCTTACAACAACAGCTACCAAGCCAGTTTACAGATGGCCCCCTTCGAAGCCCTGTACGGAAGGAAATGCCGTACCCCCTAAATTGGTCCGAAGTCGGAGAAAGCCAAGTCTTTGGACCTGATGTGCTTCGAGAAGCAGAAGAGAAGGTGCACAAGATCCGAGAGTACCTCAAGACAGCTCAGTCCCGACAGAAGAGTTACGCCGACAAGAGACGCCGAGAGATGACCTTTGAGATCGGAGATTTTGTCTACCTCAAAGTGTCACCCCTGAAAGGAATGCAGCGTTTTCAACTCAAAGGGAAGCTTGCACCCCGGTATGTCGGACCCTTCAAAGTTCTCAGCCGCCGAGGAGAAGTCTCCTATCAACTAGAACTACCGGAAGAAATGGCGGCTGTGCACAACGTGTTCCACATCTCACTCCTCCGGAAGTGCTTAGAAGTCCCAGAGAAGACCGAGGTATTCAAGAACATCGATCACCGTTCGGTGGATATCAATCACGACCTTACCTACCGCGAAGTGCCGATACGCATCTTGGAAGAAGCATACAGAACCACCCGCACCCGAAGCATCAAGTTTCTGAAGATACAGTGGAGCAATCATACCGAAGATGAAGCCACTTGGGAGCGGGAGGAAGATATGAAGAAGGAGTACCCAGATCTCTTTAGTACCTAGACTTGTTTCTTTTAGATCTCGGGACGAGATCTTTTGTAAGGGGGAAGGGTTTGTAACATCCCAAATTTCAAATAAAGGAAGAAGAACAAATCCAATTATCCAAATTTCAGAACCAACAAAAACTTTTACTTTGCATATAGTACCCTGCATAGGACTTGTGCATTTTGAGTGATATGCCATGATGATTGTTACTTAATGTATGTGATGAACTCCAAAAACCTAGGGTGATCAAATGATGATCATCAAACAAATAAAATCAAAAAGAAAGAAATCAAATATTAATAAAACCCTAAAAACCCTAACATATGGTCTCTGTCATTTTTGTAAATTTGACCCTAGACCCATTTGATCTTCACCAATATTTGTAATATGATACTAATGAGTATTTACAACTTGGAGAATCAAAGATATACCATTTAAACCAAATTCAAGAATTAAAATATGATCACATGAGATAATGGTCATTTCTGACTTTTATATTCTGGTCACCACTTTGAGCCTCTCTATTTCCAAATTTCTAAACTAAACAAATCCAGATCTTTGCATGTCATCCAAGTACACAACAAGGTGAACAACTTTTGTAAAGGGGACCATACCAAATTCTTTTTAAATCAAGAACTATGATCAAGTGAAGATGAGACATTGAAACATATGTAAGATTCACCAAATTCAAAATGTGATCAAACCTGGCCAAACCTTGACCCTCACTTGACCTAGCCCTACTCCCCTGACCCAACCCTACCTAACCCAGGCCAGAGCACGCCATGGACACGACCAGATCATGGCCGGCCATGGCCATGCCGGCCATGTCGCCCTCGACACACCTCCCCTTTTTCTCTTCACCATCGCCACGGCCACCATGTCCAGCACGTAGCCCAAGCCATGCTGAGATCGCCCGTACCCGCCGTCGATCGCGAGGACGCCGACAGAGCCCGGACGACGCGTGCCCAGTACGTCCCAGGTACGCCGCGAGCGGCATGGGCGACGTCACTGGCGCACGGACGCGCGCGACACGGCCACGCGGCGTTCGCCGTACCTCGCCGTACCCCGACCATCTCCGCGCGCCCTGGTACCCTCCTCGCCACGCGGAGCTCGCCGGACAAGCCGGCGTCATGCCTTGGCGACCACGGACGCCGGCGAGGACGAACGCGCCCGCCACGGCCGCGCCAGTACGAGCAAGAACCCGACAACCCTACGCGTCCCCTTGCCGCGCCGTTCACGCTCGTAGCTTCGCCGTGACGTCGTGAACACGACCCCGTCGCCGCCTAGCCCCCTAGACCCCCGGAGCGGCCGCGCCCTTGTCGCCATTGCCGCAGCACCCCAGCACCCACGCTCGCCTATAAAAGGAGGCCTCCCCTCGACAGTCCAAGCACACCACCATGACCACCACTCACCACCGCTTCGCCCAGCACCAGTAGCCACCTCAATCGTCGCCGGAGCAAGGCCAATCGACGCCTCACCGCCGCGGAAGCCCTGCAGCAATCGCCGGAGAAGGAGGCCGCCCCTGACGACGCCACTGCTACCAGGAGCCTCGCCGTCGTCCACAACGTCCCCAAGCACACTGCCATCCCTCGCTGGAGCCGCCGTAAGCCCTCCGACCCCCTACTGCCGCCGCCGCACCGTCGGGTTCTCGTCGGAGACGACGATGAACCACGGCCGTAGATCTTGGATCTAATCCAACGCCCCAGACTCGTCCATACCGTTTCGGCGTTTAAACGTCGCTGACGAGCGGACCCCACCCTGTCAGCGCGCCGCGCGTCTGTGGACCGTGGTTGGGCTAGACTGGGCTGGTTTGGGCCGTTTCGTTTTGAATCTGGCCCAGTTAGTTTTCCCGCCGGCCTATTTAATTCAAATCCCGTTTAATAAATTTAGTTTGAATTCAATACTGGACCCAACTTTGAAAATGCATAGAATCTGTTTGGCTTGACCAAATTTAACAAATTTTATATATTTAGAAAGCTTAGGAAATTATCTACACAATGCCACTGGTTTGAACCCTAGATCTATTATAGAATTAAAATGGAAAAATAAACAAGGCAGGGACTTTTCTGCCTTAGAATAATTATTAAAAATCAACCAAAATGGATTTTTAATTAATTCCAACTCCTATAGCTCACAATTAACTTACACTAATTGTTTCTGCAAGAAAATGGTGTGGTCACTTTGAATGATCATGCCCTAGATTAATTAATGAACAATATGGCTAGTTTAATAAGTGATATTGTCCCAAAATTATTATGTAAATCATATGGAGGATTTCCCTTCATTTAAATCTTGTCCCAAATAAGTTCATGAGATGTTTGCACCTCTGGTCCAAACACTCCTATATGAATATTTGGAGATTTAAAACATTTAGGAATTATAAAATGGTATGAGGTGTTTTACCTCATTTAAATCATTTTCTCAAATAATGATAAATGAATGTTTGACTTAGGTCAATATGAATTCATGTATGATTATTGGAGAAATTAAATCTTAAGAAAGTTTCAATGAGAGGAATTTATCTTCCTCAAGAACTAAATGGAAATTAGTAATTACATATGTAATGAGAGGAAATTATTTTTAATCAAGAAACCAATGTACCTAATTATTTTATGTGTGTGCTTAGCATAGTTTGTGTGATGTAATGATGTTTAGTCTAGCTTTGAGTATGTTTAGTGATTATACCTCGTATTCCAATTTAGACGCTAGCACCGGAGATTACCAAGAGGAAGGAGAATTCTACCAAGAAGAGGAAGAAGAAAACCTAGAGAACTACCAAGGCAAGATAATACTCTTGCAAAGTGCAAAGCCCTCCTTGGGCAAGGCACCATGATTCTTATCTTTCTTCATACAAGCTTATCCTACATTTATACCATACAAGTCTTACTTGTTGTGTTTTTCAAAGAGTTGAATTCAAATGGTATCGTTGAATAAAACTATTAGAGTAGCAAAGCTAGTCTTATAGATAGCAAAGCTGTTGTTGGGATGACCCCCGGTATGCCAAAGGTGTGCCATACCGGATGGTCTAACCCTTCAAGATACCGGTTTAATGTTCATGCCGGAATAAGAAAATAGAGTTTTGGCTAAGTAAAGCTAAGCCGGTATCCCCAAGAGGGGTATACCGGAACCAGGAAGGAAAGATACCGGCGCACCGGAAGGAAGAACATGCCGGCTGACTGGTCAAAGATTCCGTCAGGAGCTAAAGGACAAGGATGAGCTAAGCAAAGTAGCTTTAAACGAAGACTAGAAGACAAGGAGGAGGATGACGGTCAAAGAAGCCGGAGGACGTCATCCTTCATGTTTAAAGAAGACCCCGGCGTCATCTGTGATTAAAGTAGCTTTATAAAGTATCTTTGTAAAGTAGTTTGTCTAGTCAAAGATCCCATTAGGGTTTCTTGTTCTGTAAGCCACCCTCTCCCCTATATAAGGAGAGGGGGCAGCCTCTTTCATACGCGCGATCCACAGAAGAGAGAACAACCTGTAACCTGTCTTGAGATCAATGAACATGGTGATCTAGAGCGAGTTCGTCCTTGTGTCTTTCTTCTTCTACCTCTGGCCTTGGCCAAGTTCTTGAGGAAAGCATCCGGAAGTTCGTCCATCTAGTCACAAACCCTCCCCCGAATCCTCTAGCGTCCATTCGGCCCCAAGATAAGCCATCCCATGGCATCTGCTCGTTCACCACGACGACAGTTGGCGCCCACCGTGGGGCATGAAGTGGCGCTTGCTGGAGTTCATATTCGGGCGGGCATCCTCGACATCAACGGCGAGCGCACGGTGTCCGCGCTCGTGGAACGCATCTACAACATGGACTTCATCAACGATAATGCTGGCTGCTTCGCCAACGGCGGCAAGTTCCCGCAGAACGGCCGCACCATCGAGTTCGGCAGCATCCGCGTCTACCTCGGCACCGTCCCTGTGCGCCAGCACCTCTCGCCGGTGCTGGTGGCGCCGGATCCGCCAAGATGGCTGTGTGCTGGCCGCGCCGCCGGCAGCGTGGAGGTCATGATGGCTGGTGCGGTCAACACCGGCAAGGGAGCTGTGGAAGAAGGAGCTGAACGTGCGGCATCGACTCGCCCGGCAAAACCACCGCTGGAGCGTGACGCCGGCGTCGCGGGAGCATCATCAGCACCACCGGCAACACCTCTCCAAGCGGCGATGAACACGCTGGCCACGCCCATCGCGCAGAACATCGACCCGGCAAAGGCTCAGGAGGAGCTGGAGGCCACGCGCAAGGCCCTGCTTACCGGCGGCGCCGACATCATCCGGGCGCAGCGCGAGCTGAACCTAACCCTACGTGAGTACAACGCTGCCCATGGCTTTGCTTCAGTTAGTGCTCATGCTGCTAGGATGCCGGAAAACCGGCTTAAGGCTCGCAATCTAGATCAGGATTTGCGCAAAGAAGTTCTTGCCGGCAAGAGTGCATCTGTATCTGTGAGCATCATAGAAAAGCCTAAGTACAGTAGTCCGGATAAAACTATAAAAGCCGCTAAAGCTGCAGTAGCATTATGTGAATCTCTTTCCGGTGACGAGTTGGCAAAGCAGCAAGAACGTGTACAAGAGCTGTTGAAAGTGATTGAGCAGCAAAATGCTGAGCAGCTGGCTAAGCTGAACGAGGCAGTGGCCTCAAAATCCGCGCGTTCAACAAAGAATGCCGGAAGCAAGTCTCAGGGGCAGGCATCGTCCCCTCATCCGGACAAAAGAAAAGAAAAGAATGCACGGCAGATGACTGTGTATGACCCAGTTCTTGCCGGAAAACAGAAAGCCGGGCAATATGATGCCGGTAGAAAAAGCCAAGGGGCAGATCGGGGCTACGCCAAGGGAGGCTATGCCGGAAACAATCATGCCGGTAGATATGAAACCGGGCAAAATTATCAAGCCGCAAGAGTGGCGTGCGTGGATGAAGAGATGCCACCACCAGGGTACCGGCAGGCAAGGGCCGCGGAACTGGAAGAATATGATGAATCAGATTCCGAGGCGGAACGAACAAGAGTCCACCGGAACCCCTTGGGAGAACGCCTAGGGGAAAGATGTTTGCCAGACCGGGATGCGAGGCACAGGCTGGACAGAGTACGTCTATCTGCAATAGTTGAATGTGAAGGACCTCCTGGCCCAAGGTGTTTTGGCCCACGGATCATGAGAGAAGAACCACCGGTGCGCAATTTCCAGTTGCCCCGGGACACAAGAACGTATGATGGTACGACCAAGCCGGAAGACTGGCTGGCAGATTATGTCACAGCTGTTTATGTGGCTGGTGGTGGAGTAAACCGGCGTTGGGCGGTAAGAATCATACCGTCCTACCTCGTGGGTCCTGCGAGGATCTGGCTTAACAACTTGCCGGCAGGAAGTATTAACGGATGGTTGGACTTTGAGGAAGCATTTGTGAACAACTTCAGCAGCACCTTACAAGAGGCCAAACCGGCCCCAACAGCTTGCGCTGTGCCAACAGCGTGCAGGAGAACCAGACCGGGATTATCTCACCCGGTGGAACTCAATGAGAAACACATGTGAAGGAGTGATTGAGGCACAAGCTATTGCTTGGTTCAGTCAAGGATGCCGGAGAGGATCGCCTTTGTGGCAAAGACTGCAGAGAAGCATGCCCACAACTCTAGCAGAGATGATACGTGTGGCAGACAGCTATGCATTGGGAGACCCAATGCAGCCGGCAGTGCAAGCTGAGCCGGAGCAGTCGAATCCGCATCAGCAGCAATACCGGGATAACCGGAACAACAAAAGAAGGGAAGATTTCCCGGATCGAAGATATGCATCGCAGCAAGTTGCTGCCGTGCAAGAAAATTCTGACGCCAGCGGCAGTCAGAGACAAAAAACCGGATCGCAGCCGTGGGCGGGTCCTAAGAAGCAGTGGGTAGAAAAGAAACCCTGGGGCCAGAAAAAGAACTGGCAGGAACCCGTGAAATACACCATGGAAGCCGCCATGGACCAACCTTGCCGGTGGCACACGCCGAATCCGGATCACCCGTCGAACCACTTGACGAAGGATTGTTCTTGGACCAAGTTCTTGATGCAAAGGGGAGCGGTAAAAGATGCGCAGGCGCCAGGGGGCCCCATGCAGCAACAACAGCAATTACCACCTCCACCACCGCTCACTGGAGCAAACGCCTTACCGGTGCAGCCAAACAGGCAGCAGTACCAGCAGGTTAACCGGGTGGAGCAAAACAATGACCAGCCACCTCCACCGGCACCTTTAGGCCGGAATGTTTATGAAGACCCGCATTTGTGTATGGTTGTCTTTGTCACTGAGCCAATGGATAGGCAAAGTGTGCATCGCCGTTCCATGGAAGTGAACGCCGTGATGCCGGCAGTTCCAAAATACATGCTGTGGTCAGATCAGGAAATCACCTGGTCGTTCAAGGATCACCCCAAAGTCATGCCGAATCCGGGTGGATATGCTCTCGTTGTGGACCCAATCATGAAGGGGCCGGAAACTCGAGTAAAATTCAGCAAGGTGCTGATAGACAATGGTAGCAGCATAAACATCATGTACAAGCACACCATGCGTACGCTCGGCATAACAGAAAACATGCTGCAGCCAACTCACACAACTTTCCATGGGATTGTTCCCGGTTTGTCTTGCGCCCCGATAGGAAAAGTTCGGGTGGATGTGTCGTTTGGAGGACGCGACAATTGTCGTGTTGAGAACCTTGAGTTCGAGGTGGTGGACTTAGATAGTCCCTACCATGCCTTGTTGGGGAGACCGGCTTTGGCAGCGTTCATGGCATCAACCCATACGGCCTATCTCAAGATGAAGATGCCGGCACCTCGTGGACCACTAACTGTGGTGGGGAACTATAAAGTCTCAATGGAAACTGCTTCCGCCGGATCGAACCTAGCGGAATCGCTGGTGATCGCGGAGGAGAAAAAGAGAATGCAAACTGCTGTTGCGCTGGCTCAGTCCTCAAAGTTGAGCCTAGCGGCAATGAGTGGAAGCTTGGACTCACCGACATTCAAGCCGACAAACGAGACAAAGGACATTGTGCTGGATCCGGCTTACCCAGAGCGCACCGTTCGTATCGGTGCCGGCCTCAGTCAAGCATAGGAAAGCGCGCTCGTCAGCTTCCTCCGTGAGAATCGGAATATCTTCGCCTGGTCTACTGATGACTTGGTAGGTGTTCCGAGGGAGCTGGCTGAGCACTCTCTAAACGTCCGGAAGGATGCTAAGCCGGTGCGACAACCTTTGCGCCGGTTCGCTGAAGATAGGAGAAAAATCATTGGAGAAGAAGTAACAAAGCTGCTGGTAGCCGGTTTCATCGTGGAGGTCACGCACACAGAGTGGCTGGCCAATCCGGTATTGGTCGAAAAGAAAAAAGATGAGAACCTGGAGGCAAAACTCGCCAAAGTGTGGCGCATGTGCATCGACTACACCAACCTCAACAAAGCTTGCCCAAGAGATCCTTTCCCTTTGCCCCGAATCGATCAAGTGATTGATTCTACTGCTGGGTGTGAGTTGTTGTCGTTCCTGGATGCCTATTCCGGCTTCCACCAAATCCCTCTGAAAAAAGAAGATCAAATAAAAACTGCGTTCATTACCCCGCACGGGGCTTATTGCTATGTTACTATGCCTTTTGGTTTGCGCAACGCTGGTGCAACGTACCAGCGCTGTATGCAAAAATGCTTGTTTGATCAAATCGGAAAGAATGTGCAAGTTTATGTGGATGATATCGTGATAAAAACTAAAGTAAAAGATACCTTAATCGATGACATCCGGCAAACATTTGATAACCTAAGGCGGTTCCGGATGAAACTCAATCCGGCAAAGTGCACCTTTGGTGTCCCTGCCGGCAAGCTGCTTGGTTTCCTTGTGTCAAGCCGGGGCATTGAGGTTAATCCGGTAAAAATCCGGGCGATAGAAAGAATGACTATCCCACGAGAACTGAAAGATGTGCAAAAGTTTACCGGAAGCTTGGCATCGCTAAGCCGGTTCATAAGCAGGCTGGGAGAAAAAGCCTTGCCACTCTATGCTTTGATGAAAAAATCGGATACTTTCGTCTGGACCACGCAGGCAGACGCAGCGTTTAAAGAATTGAAAAACATGCTCGTAACGGCCCCAATTTTGGCCTCACCCTTGGAAAGAGAACCTATGTTGCTTTATATAGCGGCAACGAACCGGGTGGTTAGTGTTGTGGTAGTGGTGGAAAGAGAAGAGGAAGGAAAAACCGTCCAGAGGCCGGTATACTACCTGAGCGAGGTGCTCTCCTCATCAAAGCAAAACTACCCGCACTTCCAAAAAATGACTTATGGCGTGTTCATGGCCGCCACGAAACTCAAGCATTACTTTGAGGAACACCCCATGAAGGTGGTGAGTGAGGCACCCATCTCCGATATCATGGGCAACAAGGATGCCAGCGGCCGGATTGCAAAATGGGCAATTCAGCTATCACCGTATGTACCGGTATATGAAAGAAGAGATGCCATAAAATCGCAAGCTTTAGCTGATTTCTTGGTCGATTGGGCGGAGATACAATACAAGCCGCCAGAACACAAAATAGAGTACTGGAAGATGCATTTTGACGGATCCAAGCTCAAGGAGGGCCTAGGTGCCGGTGTAGTACTCACCTCACCAAAGGGAGATCACCTCCGGTATGTTTTACAAGTGCACTTCAGGGCATCAAACAATGTCGCTGAATATGAGGCTCTAATACATGGGCTTAAGGTCGCAAAAGAGATCGGGGCACTCAGGATCATTTGCTATGGTGACTCAGATCTTGTAGTGCAACAGTGTTCCGGAGATTGGGACGCAAAAGATGCCAACATGGCCTCATACCGGTTCCATGTGCAAAAGATTGCCGGCTTCTTCGAAGGATGTGAATTTCACCATGTGCCGCGCGCAGAAAATGAGGCCGCGGATACCTTATCCAAGCTAGGTTCGTCCAGGCAAGAAATTCCTCCCGGAATAGCTCTGGCGCACTTGAGAGTTCCATCAATCAAGCCAAGTCCGGAGTCGGAATCAATTTTTGTACCGGAATCACATGTGGTGCCAATGGAGATTGACGAAGGAAACCCGGGGACTACTCCGGCAAACTCGGGGACTGTACCGGTAAACTCGGGGACTGCGACGCCCATGCCGGAAGAGGCAATGCTTGTGGACAGCATGGACATAGACATGCCGGTGTTTGTGGTTAGAGAGGCACCATCTTGGGTCGAACCTATTAAGGAATTCCTGATCAACGGCACCTTGCCGGTTGACGAAAATGAATCAAGAAGGATACAGAGAAGGTCCAAAGCTTACACCATCATCAATGGCGAGGTGTACAAGAGAAGTGTTACTGGTGTCCTACAAAGATGTGTGGAGCCGGAAGAAGGAAGAGAAATGCTTGAGGAAATTCATCGAGGAGAATGCGGGCACCACGCTTCTTCAAGGGCGTTGGTAGCAAAAGTGTTCCGGCATGGGTTCTACTGGCCCACAGCCTTGGACAATGCTGAGGATTTGGTAAGGAAATGCAATGGCTGCCAGAGGTATGCTAAGCAAAACCATACCCCAGCATCCGGCTTAAAAACCATACCGTTAACTTGGCCTTTCGCTGTCTGGTGCCTGGACATGGTTGGACCGTTCAAAACCGCAAGGGGAAACATGACCCACATCTTTAATGGTGGATAAATTCACCAAGTGGCTGGAGGTGAAACCTATCGCAAAGTGTGATGGCCACACAGCAGTAAAATTCCTGAAAGATGTAATCCTGCGATATGGATACCCACATAGTATCATAACTGACAATGGCACGAACTTTGCCCAAGGAGAATTCAAGCGGTTCTGTGAAAGCAAAAACATCCGGCTGGATTTGTGCTCAGTGGCGCACCCGCAAGGCAATGGTCAAGTTGAAAGAACAAATGCTTTGGTACTTTCCGGTATCAAACCAAGGCTCATTGATGCAATGGAAAAGTCGCCGGGATGTTGGATCGATGAGCTACCATCAGTGCTGTGGAGTCTAAGAACAACTCCGAACCGGTCTACCGGATACACACCATTCTTCATGGTTTATGGAGCAGAAGCGGTCATACCAACCGACATTCTCCATGACTCACCAAGGGTGCAACTCTATACCGAAGAAGAGGTAAAAGAGGCCAGAGAAAATGATGTGGACTTGCTAGAAGAAGCAAGAGAGCTAGCTTTGGCAAGAACAGCCATTTACCAGCAAAACCTCAGACGCTATCATAGCCGGAAGGTAAACCCGAGGGTATTCCGAGAAGGAGACCTGGTTTTACGCCTGGTGCAGCGCACTGAAGGCAGGCACAAGCTGTCCCCTCCATGGGAAGGACCTTTCATTGTGAGCAAGGCTCTCCACAATGATGCATATTACCTAATCGATGCGCAGGAATGGAAGAAGGGAAAGGCGGACAAATCCGGAGACGAGACCAAGCGCCCATGGAACGTAGCCTTGTTGCGTCCTTTCTACTCTTGAAGTTGTGGTGTAAGAAGTTCCTTTTTGTACCTTACATGCTATGAATAAAAAGATGTCGGAACCTCGAATGAATCTCGGGGACTTGCTTTATTAAATTGCATGAAACATGTCTATTTTTTCTGTTGCCGGTTGCTTATTGAACGTTTTTTCTTTCCGGTTTAGTAGTGTGCTAAACCCTACCGGAGTCTTCGACTCTGCTGTTGTCCATAACTTGGCTTCATGGCAAGCAAGATAAACCGGTAGGGAATAAGCACATGAACTGTGGAGAGGGAAACCGGGAAAGAACAATCCGGAAAAATTTAACTAACCCCGGTCATACCGGTTTTTTGCAAAATTTCGAGTTATTTCTAAGTTCAAGAAAATGCTTATTTGGTGAAAGAACCTTGTGCTCATATGCCAAAGAACGCCCAGAGAAGGCAGGCAGAGTCAAGGCAAAAGAACCAAGTGTGCATCGAATTGGATGCAGAAACAATTTGGAAATCTTTGCAAGTGCAGGATAAAAGCAGAACCAAACGCAGAAACGCTAAGGCAAACTTAAGATAATTAGCTACCGGTATAACCTACCGGCACAAAATGTTGTAGGACAACCATCAGCGGACTTAAGTTTTACATCATAAGCCCCGGCATACCGGGGCAGAATTTAACCAAACATTGTTTTAAGCCACACAGGGCCAAGGGCATGACAGGTAAAGTCTGGAAGCCGAGAATCAGGCAGCAGGAGCTTCAGGAGGAGCGTCGCCAGCACCAGCATCATCCAGAGGCTCCTCCTCGGCTTCATCTTCCTCCTCGTCAAGATAATCTTGGACGCCATGAGGAGGAGGGATGAAGGTGCGCATTTCGGCGTACTCCGCGATGCGGTACGCGCGATCCTGCCGTTTGGCGGCAAGGATCGGGTCCAGATCGGTTTCCGCGCCTTCGCGCACTCCGGTGAGGGCATCCAGGTCGAGCTCCGGGTACCAGGAGCAGGCGACGCGAAGGACAGAGTCTGCTCCAGCGCGGGCAGCAGAGCACTGCCATTCGCGGATCCTCCTGCCGGCGCCCTTGAGGCGATCGCTGATCAAAGAGAAAGTGTCCGGCACCACCTCGCCAGGCCAGAGAGTCCTGTAGAGCTGGGAAGCTACATCAGGGATGTCAGATAAGTTGCGATCAATGGCGCGCATATGGGACACCCGCGCGTTAAGCGCGACCAGATGGTCATGGGGCGTCCACGGCACGGCAAGATTCGCCTGGCCCTGGGTAGTGCGGCGCGCGTTGACCTTCTTGGCAGCATGCGTCTGGGAATCCGGAAAGAGGCCTGCAAAAAAAGAAAAAGGGCTAAGGAAAAGAATCCGGAAAGAAAAGAATCCGGAAGAAAAAGAGACCGGAAGAAAAGATAGCGAAAAGAAAATGAGGCCGGAGGAAAAATGGCTTGTATGCATTAATCAGAGAACTCACGATGGGCAAGGTTGTCGTTTGAGGATCAACTGGTTGCATTCCTTGCGCTCCTCCTCCAACCGCGCGACCTTCTCCTCGGCAGCCTTCCGGGCCTTGGCCAGCTCCTCCAGCTCAGCTTGCAGCACCACGGTGGCGTTGCTAGCGTTCTCCAGAGCCTCGTTCATCTTGGCCGCTGCGTCAGCTTCAGCGGCTTCGAGAACTTTGGCATGGTCAAGACCTAGCTGGACAAGCTGGGACTTGAGCTCCTGGTAGCTGGTCTTCTGGGCGCTCAGCTCCTCCTGATGCTGCTTAATCAGCTGCTCCTTCTCCCCTGCAAACCGGAAAGGAAGGTGTAAACAAGAAGGTGTTGGTAAAATTCAAAGTAAAGACAAGTTAGCAGAAGGAAAAAACAAAGTCGTACGTTGGGCGTTGGCGAGCTGCTCTTTGAGAGCATCAATGGAAGCTTCTGGGAGCACTGTCAAGAAGAAATTACAAGTGTTAGAAGGAAAAAAGGTTCCGGTAAGAAAGATGCCGGCAGAACAAAAGTATACCTTGGCACTTGTCGTGTGCCTCCACAAGCTCCCGATGCTCCCATAAGAGCTCCTCAAAGAGGGTCTTCCGAGCGTCAGCCGTGAGCTGTTCAAAGCAAAAAAGATCAGTAAAGTTTCGCGCTAAGAACAGAGTTCTTAACCCGAAGCTCGGGGACTGGCAGTGCCGGTTTCGCGCTAAGTTTTTAAAGTTAAGTTTTGTCCTGAAAGCTACGCTCTCACCACAAAACTCGGGGACTGGCAGCCGGTTTCGCGCGTTCTAAGGTAAGTTTCGCGCTAAGAACAGAGTTCTTAACCCGAAGCTCGGGGACTGGCAGTGCCGGTTTCGCGCTAAGTTTTAAAGTTAAGTTTTGTCCTGAAAGCTACGCTCACCACAAAACTCGGGGACTGGGAAGATAGACAGAGAGAAACCGGCATAAAGCTAAAAGATAAAACAAACCCGGAAAAGAAGGAAACCGGTAACAATTGAGGAAAGTTAGTGAAGCGTACCATCAGGTTGTTCGTGGCGTCATACCACGCACTGTCCAGCTCCTTCACGGCGCAGCGAAGCCGCGTGAAGTGCTCCTCGGAAGACCGGTTCCCAATGGGGTCAGGTGCCGGCAACCTGTCCTTGCCCAAGCCGCGGGTCGCCGGAGTTATGTCTGCGGCGTTCCACTTCTGGGCGTAGGGCGAAGGTGCCCCAGATCCTGGCCTCGCGCTTAAAATCAGTAATGCCAAGAAGACCGGTGGCCTTGGTGACAGTGTTCTGGGCGGCCTTGGAGACGTGCAGCACCAGGGGCTGCTGGCCCGCAGAAGAGGCGCTGGGAGCCGTCGCCTTCCCCTTGGTAAGCCTGGAGGTCTTGGGCGGTGGCGCGGCAAAAGCAGCCCCGGAAGGCTGGGCGCCAGGAGCACTTGGCGGCGGCATGAGGATGGTCCGTGGAGAAGGGGGAGCGGTAGGCGCACCACCCGGGTTGGAACCTTCCGGCGCGGAGGACTCCGGCGCGGAAGTTGTCTTTTTCTCAAGGACAGGAGGAGCTGGAGGCTCCGCCTGCCCGGCAACATTTTCTTCTCCGGCACCGATGTTGCTGGTGCCGGTGTCTTGGTTCTCTGGGAAGAAGGAAAGATCCTCCTCCGTGCGGTGATCTGATGATGAAGGGGCCGCACGCCCCGAACTTGTTGTGCCCCCCGAAAGGGAGGCAGAGGTGTTACCGGCACCAGGTGGTGCCGGGCTTGAGTGAGGAGGAGGAGTCGAGGTCCTTGCGGAACCCCAGATTCCGACGGCCTTGGGCCAAGCTTGAGCGCCGGGCTAAAAAAAAGAAAGAGAGATGGTTGGAAGAAAGCAACCGGAAAAAGAACTTAGCAAAAAGAGACGAGTCAAAGAATGAAAAACTTACCCGGAGGCGGTTGGCATCTGCTTGCGCGCATAGCGGCGCACGCCCACTTTCTTCTCCCCCAAGGGCTCAGTCCGGAAGCGCTTGGAGGGAGGGGCCTGGCTGGAGCCATCGTCAGATGGCGACCGCTTGTTCTTCTGGCCCTGGGCCATGAGCTTGTCCACAAACTCAGTGCCGGCCTCGGCGCGCAGGGGCGGCACGTGCTCATGGATCTGTAAATTGGAATGAGGCTAAGAAGCAGCTCGAAGGAAAACGATAACGGAAGAATAAAAGAAACCGGAAGAGAAAATACCTCAAGCATAACCAGGTCATCAGAGGACCCGGTTGGCTTTGGCGGAGACCGGCCCAGACGAGATGCCGGGGTCTTGCCCATCTTCAGATCCTTCCAGAAAATGTAGGGATCTGGGTCGAAGGAGTCGAGGGCGCGCTTCCGGCAAACTCCTCGCCGCTCGGCTTCGATGAGGGGGAAGCGGTCCTTGGCCTGAAACATGAAAAAGAAAATAAGCAAAAGCAAAAGGTTACCGGCAAGGAACAACCCCAATCGCATAGTCCCTTACTTCTTGGGTCGGAGGGTTAGTAGTGCTGAAGGGAAGGAGGCCCCATTTCCAGTTAAAAGGCATAGCAGTTTGGCAAATCTGCCTAGCCTTGAGAACAACATCCTTCTTGCTAAGGGGAAGGCCTGTGATCTTGGTAGGATCGCCAGGGCCATACATCTCGCTCATCCTATGCGCACGGCGCTTCAGAGGAAGTACCCGGCGCGAGATAAAAGTGCGGACGATATCATCGGAGCAGATGCCGGTGTCCTTCATCTTCTGCTTCATGAAGCGTATGATCCGGTTGGTCTCGTTGTGAGCCTCCTTCGGATTGTAGCTCCAGTTGGTCTTGGCGGGCGGCGCCGGATCAAAAGGAGGCAGGCAGATGAGATCTGCGGGGCCGTTGTTCTTCACATAGAAAAACGTCCCTTGCCATAACCGGCAAGACTCCAGGCCGGAAAACTTAAAAAAGGGGCTCCCTTGACGGGAGCTGATGATGCAAGACCCGCATTGCACGGGGGTTTGGGCGCAGGAAGTTCTACGCCCTGAACGGAGTTAATCCGAAGAGCGAAGAAGCGGGCAAACGTCTCACGAGTGGGACGAATGCCGATGTAGGCCTCCATGAAGGTGGTGTAGCAAGAAAGGTAAAAGATGGAGTTGCCAGGAAGATGGTGAGGTTGGAGCTTGTAGAAATCTAGGAGATCAAGGAAAAAAGAGGAAGGAGGAAGGCCAAAGCCACGCTCAAAGTGAGCAAGAAAAACAACACGTTCGTCGGGCTCGGGGTCCGGAACTATTTCATCACCAGGAATCCGGCAAGTGACTGGAATCCTGCGGGACCGGTATAACCAGTCGATCTCATACTTAGTAACATTGGAGCCCATCCAGGCTCCGCGGGTGATTGGGGAAGGCTCCTCGCCGGAAGATTGGCTAGGCTACTTGAAGCTTCACCAGAGCTACCGCCCAAGATGGCTGCCGGATGCTTGGCTAGAGCTACCGGGTTCTAGGTGGCTACCGGCATCTTGGGGCTACCGGCGTCTTGATGGCTACCGGAACCTTGCTGGCTACCGGATCTTGGGATCTGTCCCTATCGAATCTGAAGATGTAGATTCGCCGGAAGATTGTTTGCTACGACTAGCGGAAGAGGAAGAGGAAGATGCGGAGGAAGATTCCTCGTCAGACATTGGATGGGAGGCAAAGAAACAGAAATCCCACACTTGACCCCCGCGTGAAGATCTACGAGTAAGAGAAAAACCAAAGAAAAAGAAGAAATAAGAACACCGTACACCCCAGATCTGGAAAGCGAGCAAATGGCAAGCAAAGTGAGAGATTGGAACTGACCTCGAGCGTCACAGTCGTTGAGGAAGACTTTCCGGCGAGAGAACGGACCTGCGGCCGGCGACGAGCTCTGCCGACGGCGAGGCGGTGAAGGTCGGCAGCAAGAATGCAGCAAGCTTGAAGAAGACGGTGCAGAGCACGGCGAGGTCCGGCGAAGGCGCGGCGTAAGTTCGCCGGGCGGCGAGACTCAGGCGAGCAGCGGCGGGCGAAGTACGGTGAAGGAGCGCAGAGGCGAAGAACACTATGCGCGGAAGTAGGGAATGCGAAGAAGAGGAAGAAGAAGGGGCAGTTGAGCTTATAAAGGAGAGAGAAGGTGGGCCGAAAACCGCTGGGCCTGCGCGGTTTGCCTCGCGGCCCGCGACGGTTCGCGTCGCTGATCGCCACGTGGCATAGGGGTACACGCGGAAAAGGGAGGCCACACGGAGGCACACACGGGATCCGAAGCGGTGAGTGGGATCCGGAGCGGTGCATTTAATGAGCGCGCAAGTGTCAATACGAAGTGACAACTGACACTGGCGCGACAGTCACAGTGCGCATGTCTCTGACAGGCACAGAACCCGAAATATTCTCGACCTCGTCGAGGAGAGACTTAAAGACTAAGATACCGGAGAGTAAGATGCCGGAGAATGCCTTGCGAACAGAGAAAATGTGAAGTCCGAGCAAAGATGCCGGATTTGAGCCAAAGACTAAGAAAGTTAAACCGGTATCCAAGATACGAAAACCTGGCATGGTCTGTTGGATAGGATCCGCCAGACTATACCAGCTTCGGGGACTAATGTTGGGGGGATGACCCCCGGTATGCCAAAGGTGTGCCATACCGGATGGTCTAACCCTTCAAGATACCGGTTTAATGTTCATGCCGGAATAAGAAAATAGAGTTTGGCTAAGTAAAGCTAAGCCGGTATCCCCAAGAGGGGTATACCGGAACCAGGAAGGAAAGATACCGGCGCACCGGAAGGAAGAACATGCCGGCTGACTGGTCAAAGATTCCGTCAGGAGCTAAAGGACAAGGATGAGCTAAGCAAAGTAGCTTTAAACGAAGACTAGAAGACAAGGAGGAGGATGACGGTCAAAGAAGCCGGAGGACGTCATCCTTCATGTTTAAAGAAGACCCCGGCGTCATCTGTGATTAAAGTAGCTTTATAAAGTATCTTTGTAAAGTAGTTTGTCTAGTCAAAGATCCCATTAGGGTTTCTTGTTCTGTAAGCCACCCTCTCCCCTATATAAGGAGAGGGGGCAGCCTCTTTCATACGCGCGATCCACAGAAGAGAGAACAACCTGTAACCTGTCTTGAGATCAATGAACATGGTGATCTAGAGCGAGTTCGTCCTTGTGTCTTTCTTCTTCTACCTCTGGCCTTGGCCAAGTTCTTGAGGAAAGCATCCGGAAGTTCGTCCATCTAGTCACAAACCCTCCCCCGAATCCTCTAGCGTCCATTCGGCCCCAAGATAAGCCATCCCATGGCATCTGCTCGTTCACCACGACGACAGTTGGCGCCCCCTGACTAGTGCTAGTGCTAAATTACTAAAAACTTGACTACTCTAGATGGGAACATATGAAAGAGTTTGAATTTGAAACTTTGGAATGGTGAACATTCCATGGAATGATTTTGGGTTGAATATGAACAAGAGAAGATAGTGATTTTTGATGAAAACCTGATATTGGTTTGAATGCGATACCTTTCCAATTTTTGAGTACCCCCACAATACCTGATTATGGGTAGGGCTTAACTGGAAGTTTATAGATTTTAGTATGAGTTCCCTCTGAACACACATCATAGGGGTTATGCTGAGGCTGCCTCCGTTGTTGAGAACTGATGTGAATTGAGGTGAATTATACGGCCAAGCCCTGTGCAGTTCCCAGGTTAACAGTTGGTTTTCACTGGGAGGCCAAGCTCATGGGGAGAGGTGCTCATACTAGGGTTTGTAAGTGAAAGGTTAGGGTTGATGATCCGCGTACTGTGTTACGGTGACTCGGAGTTATTCCGACGGATGAAATCAAATGTTGTGGCACAAGTGTGCAACCTCTGCAGAGTGTCAATCTATTCGAATAGCCGTGTCCACGGTTACAGACGGTTGGAAGGGCCATACAGTTTCCGGTGTCAGCCTTTTTTGAAAACCTTAGTGAATATGAATGGTGACTTGGTGACTTATTAGAATTGCAACCATTGTGTGGGAATGACACTAATGTTCCCGCTTGAGTAGTTAGTACATGATCCACTACTTATGAACTAAAATATGGCTTATGCAAGTTAAAATAGAGCTTAACTCCAAGAGCTAGCATTTTACATTGGTATTAGTTTGCAAGTACTTGAAGTACTTACGGCTTTGTCCCTGGCTATTCAAATGGCCAGAGTACGATGATGAACAGAACTACCGCGAGGATGACCAGCAGGACGCCTATGACAACTAGGAGCTTTCTGACGTCAAGCGTTGGCCTGTGGACTACAGAGTCCCTTTATCTTTACGCTTCCGCTTTGAACTTGTGTTTGTTCGTGGATCGATAGATCAACTATTTGTGTAATATGGATCATGTGATTCAAGTTGTAAGACTTTATGAGTTGTAATAAATGATGACTGTGATACTTACACTACAAGAAAAGTTGCCATGGCCGACGAAGTTGAAGTCGCGCCGTGGTTGCTGGTGTACCATGGCCGACGATTTTGGTCCCTCCGTGGTGCATGTCAAAACTTTTTTTTCTCGTTTTTGAGGCCACCTAGCCCGACGAAAGCGGCCAAAACGTGGCGTATGGTGGCCCGGGACGTGGTGCATCTCGAAATCTCGGGTTTGCCGGCCGAGTCAACGCAAATCCGCACCGCCGAGGGATGTAGGGCCCAGATGGCAGCCTCTCTGGCATTGTTTTTTTCTACATCGCGCCATCTCGTTCAACGAGCCGTTTACGATGCAGGATCATGGGTCCCGCATGTCATCCTCTATGAACCAAAATTCTTTCTATTCTTGGATTTTTTGACCCCCTGATTTCTGGCTACTTCCTTTTTCTTTTGATCCCTTGCCGCCTTGAAACGTTGAGACCGCTGCTGCTAAATGGGACCCGCATGTCATCCTCTATGTGCAATCAACTTTCTTTTCTTGGAGTTTTTTTTGGCACCTCAAATTTGGTCACTTGCCTTTTTCTTTCGATCCCCTGCCGCCTCTCAAACGGTGATACCGCTGCTGCTAACTGGGACCCGCATGTCATCCTCTATGTACTATAAAACTTTCTTTTCATGGATTATTTTTGGCACCTCAAATTTGGTCACTTGCCTTTTTCTTTCGATCCCCTGCCGCCTCTCAAACGGTGATACCGCTGCTGCTAACTGGGACCCGCATGTCATCCTCTATGTACTATAAAACTTTCTTTCCTGGATTATTTTTGGCACCTCAAATTTGGTCACTTGCCTTTTCTTTCGATCCCCTGCCGCCTCTCAAACGGTGATACCGCTGCTGCTAACTGGGACCCGCATGTCATCCTCTATGTACTATAAAACTTTCTTTTCCTGGATTATTTTTGGCACCTCAAATTTGGTCACTTGCCTTTTTCTTTCGATCCCCTGCCGCCTCTCAAACGGTGATACCGCTGCTGCTAAATGGGACCCGCATGTCATCCTCTATGTACTATAAAACTTTCTTTTCTTGAATTATTTTTGGCACCTCATATTTGGTCACTTACCTTTTTCTTTCGATCCCCTGCCGCCTCTCAAACGGTGATACCGCTGCTGCTAAATGGGACCCGCATGTCATCCTCTATGTACTATAAAACTTTCTTTTCTTGGATTTTTTTGGCACCTCATATTTGGTCACTTGACTTTTTCTTTCGATCACCTGCTGCCTCTCAAACAGTGATACCGATGCTGCTAAATGGGACCCGCATGTCATCCTCTATGTACTATAAAACTTTCTTTTCTTGAATTATTTTTGGCTCCTGATATTTTTTCACTTGCCTTTTTCTTTCGATCTCATGCCACGTTTGAAACGTTGAGGAACCTGCTGGCTCATGGGACCCGCATGTCATCCTCTATGTACTATAAAAGTTCTTTTTCTAGGTTTTTTTTCACCATCTGATTTTTGGCAATTTCTTATTTTCTTTTGATCCCCTGCCACCTCTCAAACGCTGATACCGCTGCTGCTAAATGGGACCCGCATGTCATCCTCTATGTACTATAAAACTTTCTTTTCTTGAATTATTTTTGGCTCCTGATATTTTTTCACTTGCCTTTTTCTTTCGATCTCATGCCACGTTTGAAACGTTGAGGAACCTGCAGGCTCATGGGACCCGCATGTCATCCTCTATGTACTATAAAAGTTCTTTTTCTTGGTTTTTTTTCACCATCTGATTTTTGGCAATTTCTTTTTTCTTTTGATCCCCTGCCACCTCTCAAACGCTGATACCGCTGCTGCTAAATGGGACCCGCATGTCATCCTCTATGTACTATAAAACTTTCTTTTCTTGAATTATTTTTGGCTCCTCATATTTGGGCACTTGCCTTTTTCTTTCGATCTCATGCCACGTTTGAAACGTTGAGGAACCTGCTGGCTCATGGGACCCGCATGTCATCCTCTATGTGCTATAAAAGTTTCCTTTGTTGGATTTTTTTTCACCCTCTGATTTTTGGCTTGCCTTTTTCTTTTGATCCCCTGCCCCCTTTGAAACGTTGAGTAAGCTGTTGGCTCAAGGGACCCGCATGTCATCCTCTATGTCCATCAACTTTCCTTTCTTGGATTTTTTTTCACCCCCTAATTACTAGCTACTTTCTTTTTCTTTTGATCTCAAGCCGCATTACAAACATTGAGACCGCTGCTGCAAAATGGGACCCACATGTCATCCTCTATGTACAATAAAGTTTCTTTTCTTGGATTATCTTTTGCTCCTGATATTTTGTCACTTGCCTTTTTCTTTCGATCTCATGCCGCCTTTGAAACGTTGAGTAAGCTGCTGGCTCATGGGTCCCGCATGTCATCCTCTACGAACAATAAAAGTTTCCTTTCTTGGAGTTATTTTTGACCCCTAATTTCTGGCTATTTGCCTTTTTCTTTGGATCTCCTGCCCCTTTGAAACGATGAGGACGCTGTTGGCAGGTCGGTCCCACAAGTCATCCTCTATGAACAATAAAAGTTTCCTTTGATGGATTTTTTTGAACCCCTAATTAATTTCTGGATATTTCCTTTTTTTTTTGATCCCCTGCCGCCTTGGAATCGTTGAGGATGCTGCTGCCTCATGGGTCCCGCATGTCATCCTCTCAGAACGGTAAATGTTTCTTTTCTTGGATATTGTTTACCAAATATTTTTGGCTTATTTTTTCTTTCGATATCCTGCCGCCTTTAAAACGTTGAGGACGCTGCTGGCTCACGGGTCCCACATGTCAGCCTCTATGAACAATAAGCGCTGAGGACGCTGCTGCCTCATGGGTCCCGCATGTCATCCTCTCAGAACGAAAATGTTTCTTTTCTTGGATTTTTTACCAACAGATTTTTGGTTTATTTTTTCTTTCCATCCCCTGCCGCCTTTAAAACGACGCTGCTGGCTCATGGGTCCACGATGTCAGCCTCCCCGTACAAGAAACATGTGATATCTTGATTATTTTGCAGACAATAAACAGTGTATTGCGCTCTGAGCTATTGCAAACGGATAAATTAAATCTTTATTTTTACAACATATATCTTGAATCTCCTTGTTTTTTGTTTTGGCGAAGCATAGGACTTTCCTGTTTTTTTTTTGAGAAAAATCCGAACTATCATGTTCTGGAGTGGGCTGAAATTGTACGTGTCAAAAGGCCCAGAAGGATAGTTCGAAGGCCCAGATGTCTAGATGCAGCCCAATTGAAATCTTTCTTTTCTTGGATTTTTTTCACCCCCTGATTTCTGGCTACTTCATTTTTCTTTTGGTCCTGTGCCGCCTTGGAAACGTTGAGACCGCTGCTGCAAAATGGGACCCGCATGTCATCCTCTATGTACAATAAAGTTTCTTTTCTTGGATTATTTTTGGCTCCTGATATTTGGTCACTTGCCTTTTTCTTTCGATCTCATGCCACGTTTGAAACGTTGAGGAATCTGCTGGCTCATGGGACCCGCATGTCATCCTCTATGTACAATAAAAGTTTGATTTCTTGGATTTTTTTCACCCTCTGATTTTTGGCTATTTCCTTTTTCTTTTGATCCCCTGCCGCCTTTGAAACGTTCATAAGCTGCTGGCTCATAGGTCCCACATGTCAGCCTGTATGAACGATAAAGCTTTCCTTTCTTGGAGTTTTTTTTGACCCCCTAATTTCTGGCTACTTTCTTTTTCTTTTGATCTCAAGCCGCATTTGAAACGTTGGGACCGCTGCTGCAAAATGGGACCCGCATGTCATCCTCTATGTACAATAAAGTTTCTTTTCTTGGATTATTTTTGGCTCCTGATATTTGGTCACTTGCCTTTTTCCTTCGATCCCATGCCACGTTTGAAACGTTGAGGAACCTGCTGGCTCATGGGACCCGCATGTCATCCTCTATGTACTACAAAAGTTTATTTTCTTGGGTTTTTTTTCACTCTCTGATTTTTGGCTATTTCCTTTTTCTTTTGATCCCCTGCCGCCTTGGAAACGTTGAGTAAGCTGCAAACTCGTGGGACCCGCATGTCATCCTCTATGTACAATCAATTTTCTTTTCTTGGAGTTTTTTTACCCCCTAATTTCTGGCTACTTTCTTTTTCTTTTGATCTCAAACCGCATTTGAAACGTTGGGACAGCATGTCATCCTCTATGTACAATAAATGTTTCTTTTTTTGGATTATTTTTCACCCTCTGATTTTTGGTCACTTGCCTTTTTCTTTCGATCTCATGCCGCCCTTGAAAACGTTGAGGAACCTGCTGGCCCATGGGACCCACATGTCATCCTCTATGTACTATAAAAGTTTCTTTTCTTTGATTTTTTTCACCCTCTGATCTTTGGCTATTTCCTTTTTCTTTTCATCCCCTGCCGCCTTGGAAACGTTAGTAAGCTGCTGACTGGTGGGACCCGCATGTCATCCTCTATGTACAATCAAGTCTCTTTTCTTGGATTTTTTTACCCCCTTATTTTTGGTCACTTGCCTTTTTCTTTCGATCTCATGCAGCCTCTGAAACGTTGAGAAGCTGCTGGCTCATGGGACCCACATGTCATCCTCGATACTATAAAAGTTTCTTTTCTTGGATTTTTTCACCCTCTTATTTTTGGCTGTTTCCTTTTTCTTTTGATCCCCTGCCGCCTTGGAAACATTGATTAAGCTGCTGACACAAGGGGCCCGCATGTCATCCTCTATGTACAATCAACTTGCAAGATCTTGGGGCGGAAGAGCTTGTATAAGTGGGACCCATATGTCATCCTCTATGTACAATAAAAGTTTCTTTTTCTTGGATTATTTTTTGCTCCTGGTATTTGGTCTCTTTCCTTTTTCTTTCGATCTCATGCCGCCTCTGAAACGTTGAGTAAGGTGCTGGGTCATGGGACCCGCATGCCATCCTCTATGTACAATCAACTTTCTTTTCTGGGAGTTTTTTTACCCCTAATTTCTGGCTACTCTTTTTCTTTTGATCTCAAGCCGCATTTGAAACGTTGACACCGCTGCTGCAAAATGGGACCCGCATGTCATCTTTTATGTACAATAAAGTTTCTTTTCTTGGATTATTTTTGGCTCCTGATATTTGGTCACTTGTCTTTTTCTTTCGATCTCATGCCCCCTTTGAAACGTTGAGGAAGCTGCTAGCGCATGGGTCCCGCATGTCATACTCTATGAACAATAAAAGTTTCCTTCCTTGGAGTTATTGTTTACCGCTAATTTCTGGCTACTTCCTTTTTTCTTTTGATCCCCTGCCGCCTTGGAAACGTTGAGTAAGCTGCTGACACAAGGGGCCCGCATGTCATCCTCTATGTACAATCAACTTGCAAGATCTTGGAGCGAAAGAGCTTGTATAAGTGGGACCCATATGTCATCATCTATGTACAATAAAAGTTTCTTTTCTTGGATTATTTTTTGCTCCTGATATTTGGTCACTTTCCTTTTTCTTTCTATCTCATGCCGCCACTGAAACGTTGAGTAAGGTGCTGGCTCATGGGACTGTACAATAAAGTTTCATTTCTTAGATTTTTTTTACCCACTGATTTTTGCTAACTTGCCTTTTTCTTTTCGATCATATGCCGCCTTTGAAATTGAGGTCGCCGCTGGCTCATGGGTCCCACAAGTCAGCCTCTATGAACAATAAACCTTTCCTTTGTTGTATTTTTTTTACCCCTAATTTCTGGCTATTTGCCTTTTTCTTTTGATCCCCTGCGGCCTTTGAAACGATGAGGACGCTGCTGGCAGGTCGGTCCCACATGTCATCCTCTATGAAGAATATAAGTTTCCTTTTTGGATTTATTTTTGACCCCTAATTTCTGGCTATTTGCCTTTTTCTTCTGATCCCTACCGACTTCGAAATGATGAGGATGCAGCTGGCAGATCGGTCCCACATGTCAGCCTCTATGAACAATAAATGTTTCCTTTGTAGGATTTATTTTTTACCCCTATTTTCGGGCTACTTGCCTTTTTCTTTGAAACGTTGAGGACGGTACTGTCTCATGGGTCCCACATGGCATCCTCTCTGAACGATAAACCTTCATTTCTTGTTAACGACAGGTTTATCAGTATTATTTTCGCAGACTAATACAAGCTCTTTGGCTCCAAGATCTTGCAAGTTGATAGATTAAATCAAGGAATTATTAGGATATGTTTTAAATTTCAAATCCACTTTATGAATTTTTAAAAATACCGTTATCCATGTGGGTATGGAGCGATCAAGGATTTTCATATTGGGCATGAGCAGTTTCAAAAATTGGAACCCTATAATTCAAAATAAATAAAAACAACTTTTATGTAGAATCTCCGTGTATTTTTTTTTTTTGCCAATCATAGGATCTGTGTTTCATTAGAAAAGGGCCGAAATTGCATGAGCAGAAAGGCCCATTTGAAGTTATTGGGCTTCGACGGCCGGAGCAAGTAGACCGATAACAATTACCATGTAGATGTTCCTTGGCAACCCAAAAGTGAAATATTGGGCCCAACAGGGGAAGGTTGAACAGTACTTTTTCTATTGGGAAGGTGGTACATGGGGTTATCCTGACAAAAAAAATGGAACATGGGTTACTGAAGGTTGCCCATTTGTGCCTAATATGTTTGTCAGCAGGAGCTTTACCTTCCGCCGCCGCCGCTCCGCTTCCGCCGCCGCCGCCATGCCTCGTCGCGGGTCGAGCTACCGGTACGGCGGCGTCTCGAGCTCGGGGTACCGCAGCGTCCGCGCGCGCCCCAAATTAAGGTACTTCCTCCTCGGGACGGCACCTACGATAGGCTCGGCTGGCCTTGGGGCATTTACCCCTAGCCTCTTCCATGCTCAAGTTTTTGAAATGTTTCTGGCTCTGTTCAACACTGGATCAAATTTGTCAACATGACCATTCTTATGGATTGTGATGCCACTATTTCGTGTCTTCAAATGTTGTTCACGCTCATAGGAGCTGTAATGGACACCATTGGCATTGCAAGCTGCAGCTACCAACACCCTCTTATCTGGACCACGTGATAGGACAAGGAGATCAGCACTAACAGCGCCTGGATTCTCCGCATGGAGTTTCGAGATCTACGATTACAAAATAGACAAGAGGTCATCTCATGTGAAAACACATAGACAAGTCAGAGTGCAATTGAACATCTTACATATTTCTCAAACCAGTCCTGAAACCCACTCCCACGTGCCGATAGCTTTCCATTCGTTTCCATGTACAACCTGCAAAACATAGCCAAGTCAGCTGAATATATTTCATTTTGATACAAGTTCATAGTATATGCGAGGAACTGAGTAGTTCGTGTGCATAGTACTCACTTAACATATTCATCAGCCTCTGTAGCATTATTCAGCACATACCAAGACAGCTGTTCAAATTCAGACTGCTCTAATGTTTTTTCGGTCCTCTTTCCTATTAGCTCAACACCATGTTTAAAAACAGATCCTCCAACTTCCAAAATTCTGCGACCCCGATTGAATCTGGTCTCAATATCAGGAATATATCTTGAGGCAAATGTATATGCTTCAGCAGCAATATACGCCACTGCAATGCAAGCCTCCGGTCTAGCTTTGTTCCTAACTGTATTCTTGAAAGTGCACAGTCGACGTTCTATAGGGTACATCCATCCATACTGTACCGGACCTCTTAAAAGTGCCTCATCAGGTAGATGAACAGCCAAATGCACCATCACATCAAAGAAGGCTGGAGGATATATCAGCTCCAGCTTGCACAGGATTACTGCTATGTCCACCTTAAGACGTTCTACAACAGCTCTGCTTAGAGTTTTACTACATATTTCCCTAAAGAACCTTCCCAACTCTGCAATCACGTTGTACATATTTGGCTTCACTAAATCTTTAATGCCAATAGCTAAAAGCCTTTGCAGCAGGATGTGACAATCGTGAGTTTTCAACCCTTGGAGCTTGTTTCCTTCAGCATTGAGACAATTTGCAATGTTGGAAGCAAATCCGAACGGGAACATCACACCTCGGAGGTACTCACAAAATAATCTCCTTTTAGGCATCGGCAATGTGAATTCCGCGCCTCGAAATTTATAATGTTTTTCCTTGCCTTTGTTCACTTTGTCATTACGATCCAGTTGCAAGTGCCTGTTAACATTCAATGTTGCACAATCAATCCTAGCATTTGAGCTATCTTTTGTCTTGGATGGAATGTTGAGTAATGTGCCGACAATGCTGTCACATATATTCTTCTCCATGTGCATGATATCAATATTATGCCGAAGCTTCTTACCAGCCCAATACGGCAAGTCCCAAAGAGTGGTCCTGCGCTTATAAAATATTCTCGGTCTATCATTTTCCATTTCCTTCCTCTTGGTACGTGCTGCTATTTCACCTCCCATCTTCCTTTTGGTAGCTGCTAGACTCAGTTCATCTCGTCTCTTCTTCCTTTTTCTATCTGCTACTACTGCTGCTGCATCTTCTGTATTCTTCTCTGCTGTACCTCCATTTGGCAACGGGGAGAGAAACCGCTGGTTATTACTAAACCAAAACCGTCCCCGTGAGGCAAAGTTCTTCCCGTCCCCATCCCTGATAACTGCCACGGGGACATACTGCATACCATAACCACCACCATCGGGTTAACGGCTAACCAGCGGTTACCCATCCCTGACAATAGGCTAAAAAAAATTGAGCAGCACTTCTCTAGTACCTTAGCTAAAAATATTGACAGCAAATCAATAGGAGAAAACTGGGCACATAGCCGCACAGGGACACATAGCAGTTTAAGTTTCAGCCATTACATGACACAAATGGTAGGAGTAGCAGTTTAAGTTCAGCCATTACATGACACAAATCAATTGGCAGTTTAACTTCAGCCATTACATGACAAGAGTCATGACTCATGACAATACAGAATTCGAATGAACCGAAAATGAAGATAAATTGCAGTCTTTACTCCAAGCTTTGCTTCATCATTTCAGACTTGTAGAAGCACTGAAGTGCAGGCTGCGACTCACTAAACATTACAGCTTCAGGCCCTGCATAAGGTGAAAAGATTAGACTGAAAGCTTGTTCTATACAAGTATCATCATCCTGTCCGAAACAAGTGAATAACTGATGATCCATTCATCTATCATAGTAGTATCATCATCTTGTCCGAAACAAGCAAGTGAATAACTGATGATCCATTCATCTATCATAGTAGTATAGTGAAAATGCTACAGTATTAGAGATAGATGCTAACCTCGAGGCCTTCCTCAATATCTTCAAGAACACTCCAGAAGCTAGCTTCTTGTCCATTGTCATCATCTACAAGCAAACACAAATACAACAATTTAGACATGAAAAATAAAGGAATATAACTAGAGATGTTGCTCTATGCTCTCTGCTGTACGCCTGTACCTGCTGTGGCGGCTGGTGGTTTTCCTGGTTTAACATTTCTGACCGCTTCTAGGTGCGCCTCCAACTCGTGACTCTTAAAGTGCTGCGGTTTAGTCTTTTTACAGGCCTGATCACCAATAAATTGCAATTTTTTTCTATTTTTTCGGAAACTGTGATCTAATGGAAGGAAACGGCGATGGCCCATATAGCATATCTTGTTTATTATCCTCACTGCCAGCTGATCAGTATCACAGTGAACACATGCATTATAACCTGATGTTACTCTGCCTGACATAGTGCCCAAAGCTGGATAATCATGGGTGCAATACAGTACAGCAGCACGTAATAGAAAATTTTGTTCTTTAGGTTGACACACATCCCATGTAGGGACACCCTCCCATAATGTTTGCAAGTCTCTAATAAGAGGCTGCATGAACACATCAAAATCCTTCCCAGGAGATTTGGGACCTGGGATGAGTAAGGCCATCATACAGTTCGACTGATCGGTGCATGTCCAGGGAGCCTGGTTGTAAGGTGTAACTAGTACTGGCCACATGCTATACGAGTTGCTCATGTTGCCAAATGGGTTGAATCCATCTGTAGCAAGGCCAAGTCTCAGGTTCCTTGGATCTGCAGCAAAATCTGGATGATCCAGGTCGAATTGCTTCCATTCATCGCCATCAGCAGGATGCCTCAGTAAATCAGGGTCGGGCGTGAGAATCTCTTTGTGCCATCTTGTTTCCCGAGATGTTTGTTCTGAAGCAAACAACCTCTGCAATCTTTGTACAAGTGGAAAGTATCTCAGAACCTTCCAAGGAATCTTTTTCTTACCACCAGCTCCATCATGTTTCCATCTTGATTCCTTACATACTGGACATTCATCGAGGTCATTATACTCCATCCAAAACAGTGCACAGTTATTTTTGCAAAAATCAATCTTCTCATATCCAAGTCCCAGTACCTTGATGTACTGCTTCACCTCATAAAAGGATTTTGGCAGTCCAGCCCCAGGGAGTGCATCGCTGTATGTCTTCGCAACTGCATTGAACGCTTTATTGGTAATCCCCTGGTATGACTTGTCATGAAGTAATTTCACAATTAATTCGAATCTTGACACAACAGAACCAGGGGCCACTAAGCGCTTAGCATCTTCTATCAGGTCATGGAAAAGAGGCTTTTTGTGATAAGCATGGGGCTGTTGGCTTGCATATGGATACAGATCCCGTAACAAATTAGCAGTAGCCTCATCCTGGACGAGATCTTCAGGCTGATAACCATCAGAATAAAGAGGATCAATAATGTCAGGCTGATCATAGTGTTCACCATGGTTAATCCACCTGATATATGTCTGGTCCATCCCATAAACGAATAAATGATCTGAGACTACATGTTGAGGCTTGGACCCAATATTCAAACATACGCGGCATGGACAAATCACTTCCTTTGTCTTGTCGCCGTCAGTAAAATCACTAACGTGCTTCATGAAGTCTTCAATACCACTCAAATATGTTGGTGTGGTTAATGAGTCAAATAATATCCAAGTTCTGTCCATCTGTTGAGGAGATAGATGGTCAGAGAAGCGATAAGCTATTTCAACAAACAGGTCACCTACGAATGTAAGCAAGCATACCTGAGCAAACAGGTCGAATATAAAACTATAAATGCTACATTATTTGAGCCGATTTCAGCAAACAAACTGAGTGCAAAACTACGGCTACCTAGCGAACAGATTTTTTTAGGCTGACCACTGGGTTTCCCCACTTTGTATTTTTTTATTAATAAAAAGAGGGAAATATGTACAAAAGTTGCTGGAGAGCAGCAACTAAAAGGATCATAGATCCCAAGCAGCAAAATATATATATAATGTTCTACCCATGATATGATTTCCTCTTTGCCTTATGAACAAGGAGAGCAATTTCATCCTTGAATCTCTTGTGCCATCTATAAATGCTTGGGGGGAGGGGCGAACAGATCTATCGAAAGCAATACAATACCAACACATTCTTTCTTCTTTTTTGCCGTAATTCCGCCGATCTATTAGCAGTGCAAAGAAGCCAAAAGTAATAAGATTACATACAGGTTCATAGACCACCAGGGCCGTACCTGAGAATACGGAGGGCCTGAGCAAAACAAGAAATAGAGGCCCTCAACATGATCATTGGCAACTAAAATGATTTTATATATACTACTCACTCCATTTCAATAAACAATGCACCCTTGTTTTTCGTATTTTATCTTCGAAAAAATATTAATCTATATCTCTCTATTTAAAAATGATGTTTCAATTTTATGTAGATATACATGTATTTAGATGAGTTTAGTTTGCAGATACATGCAAGTTTTGATGAAGTTGAAACATATTTTTCAGGATGAAGTAAAAAAAAAATTGATATAAAACTGGTATCATTAGAAAGTATTTTCCAACACGATTCTAACAATGCTGCTTATGTATTATATGATCGTGATATTGTTGTCCTATTTATTTGGTCAAGGTTCACATTGAAATGTGGTAAAATAAATTAAAAGAAGTGCATCGTGTGAAAAAGCAATCTAAGAATTCAAAAGTGCTAATTGTTAGTCGAAACATGACATCATTGAGACAAAATATTAATATTCATTGGAAGACTAACTGAATTAGCTGCACTCGCGATGAAAAAGAAAGAGAAGATACGGGTAAGAGCAAGTACAATAAGGTACAGTCTTTTTGTTTGTTTGTTTGGGTTGCTCATCAAGCTTATCGCTCGATACAATAAGGTACAGTCAGCGGGAGTGGTGTTTGGAACATGGGTGCATAGTGGGTGGTATCATAGAGTACTATCATAGATATGCTATATTTATTATAGTGGAGTATTGAAAATGGCATATATAGAAGGGGATATTGAGAATTGAGAGTGGCATAAACACAACTTCAGTTTTTGTAATGGCATAAACACAACTTGTGAATTGAGGAGTGGCATAGAACCAATTAACACTTGTTTCAATAACAGCCATCAAAAGCCAATCGAACGCACGAGAATGGATCCAAAATTTACCCATTTTAAGTTTCACGAGAAAATTTTAAACTTAAAATTCGTACTGCCTAGAAGTTTTTGAAACAAAAATCCAGTAAATCTTATATGTCGGGTTATGCATTCTGGGGGAGTTTCATCAGATTCAGCCATATTGTTTATCAATAAACCTCATTTTATGTTTTACAACCAACTTTAAACTTAAAATTCAAACTGTCCAGTAAAAAGAACAACATTCCAGTAAATCTTATATATTTCTTCTGCATTCCGGGAAAGATTGGTCGGATTCAAAAAAAATAGTTTGGGAATAAACATTGTTTTTGTCTGGAAACGACTTATTGTAGAGTGATTTTTGGTTGGATACATTCATGTGTGTTCGATTGGCTTTGGATGGCTGATATTGAACCAAAGTCAACGCTGGGCTTTTGACCTAGCTGAACGTCACTGGAGCTGCGTCAAAAGTCCAGCCATGACTTTGTCTCAATAACAGCCATCAAAAGCCGATCGAACGCACAGGAATGGATCCAACCAAAAATCACTCAACCGCTGGAATTTTGACCTGAAAGTCACTGAAGCTGTGTCCATACTTGCCCAACAGGTTGCGTATGAACGTAAACCAACATATCTGAGCAAACAGGTCGAATATAAAACTATATAACTAAATGCCACGTTATTTGAGCCGATTTCAGCAAACCAACTGAGGTCTATTTTTTTTAGGCTGGACAGTGGTTTCCTCGCTGTGTATTTTTCACTGTAATAAAAAAGAGGGAAAATGTTACTGGAGAGCAGCAACTAAAAGGATCATAGATCCCAAACAGCAAAATCTAGCTAAAAAGGTTATACCCATGATGATAAGCCATGATATGATTTCCTCTTTGCCTTACAAACAAGCAGTGGCGGACCTAGGATTTTAGGAAAGGGTATGACACAACAAAATTTTGGAGTTTCTATTGAATTTCTTTTGTCCTAATAAAAATAATTAAATAAAATACTTTCTCGGATTCATACTAATTAACTCAAATTTGTCTAGATATAAATGTATCTACTCAACAAACTTGTCTAAGATACATCAGTATCTAGACAAAGTTGAGTCAATTAATTTGGATTGAAGGGAGTATGTCAAAATGATTAAATAAAACAGATTTTGCATATAATCAAAATGTAAATTGTTGAAAAATGCACCGTTGACGGGGTGCTCTAATTTTGAACTGAATTCTCACTAAATATATATAATTAATCATATACTTGACTACCAAAGATTAATTATCAGTTGATTAATCGTATATACAGTAGCAAGATATTTCCTTTGATTAATCATGATATCTAATCAGGTCATGGTGCATGGCCATAGCTGGCCTTGTAGGCTTACACGCGAGACAAAATCGCACATCTTGAAAAACATGCAAGTAGACTGTTGGCTAAAGCCAATGCATTAATCAATCGGATGTCTAATCAATCGGTTACATGCACTAGCTCAGTGTTCGCATGGCTGCACGCCACATGTATTAGCACCGCATGTATACATATACATCACTCATCTTGATTAATTGCTCAGCTCATTAAACTATCAAAGATCTTGCACGGCTTGGACGCAGGGTATGCCGTGGCATATACGGCATACCCTGTAGATCCGCCACTGCAAACAAGGAGAGCCATTTCATCCTTGAATCTCTTGCGGCTTCTGTAAAAGCTTGGGGGCGAACAGATCAATCGAAAGCAATATAATACCAACAAATTCTTTCTTCTTTTTGGCCGTAAATCCACCGATGTATTAGCAGTGCAAAGAACCCAGAAGTAATAAGATTACAAACAGGTCCATAGAGGACTGGCACCAAGCGACGACTACAAACATTGGGCAATGGTGAGCAGTACAGTGTACAGTACGAACGAATTCGAGCAAATAGGTAAAGCGGAAAACAATGTCAAACAAACACATCGAGAGGAAAACAATATCAACCGATCGATTCGAACGAACTAACGAACTTATAAGGGCTGGGCGACGGCGACTGACTTCGATTGAGCTATAATGAATCGTACTTGCCCAGGCCTGAAGATAGCATGCATACCGTGAGGATCTACCAGCTGACCGCGCCTGCCGGTGCGGCTGGAGAAGAACGGCGCCACCAGCAGTCGCCGGCTGACGCGGCTGATAGACAGCGTGGGGAAGTTTTGGTGCGCGGCCTGGTTCACCGAGGGTGTGTCTAGAGAAGAACAGGGCGCCGAAGGAGGTGTCTAGAGAAGAACAAGGTGGGCTGGGTGCTGAGTTAAAGGCGAGCGTTCGAAATATTGGGCGCGCGTTCGAAAGTTTAGGAGCGCGAGGGAGGTGTCTGCTGTGCTGAGTTAAAGGCGAGCGTTCGAAATTTCCCCGTCCTCTTCTTTTTTGGGCTAATCTATCTATACCTCTATTCTATCTACATGTTTTTTATTTTTTTCTATTCTATACATGAGTTTTTGAAATTGAATTTTTTCACTCTGTCAGCGTTCCGGCCAATGCTCATTTGAAGTAATTGAAGCTGTTGATTTGCAGCTTAGAGGTGCTATCTACCGCTCATCATACAAGGACTCTTCAGATCTAAACGGCTGTGAATGCACGGATTCGTCACCCATCCTTCCCTTGGACTGGCGATGCTGAAAGCCTGAAACACTGGAACCCTCTAGATACTTCGGGATACCTCACTGCCCCACATTATTAGACAGGCCTTTTCCGACACGGGAAGTCAAAAGTTGGGGGCTCCATGCAGTACATATGAATACTCGCTAGCTGCATGGTCTAGAAGCAGACTAGAGTAAATCATCAATTCGTCAAATCAATTGGTGTATAATTTTTTTTAGCAGCTAAGACGCCGGCATGAACCATTTTATCAACTTGAATGCTTACTACATGACATAAGAAGACTATGTACTTTGGTTTTTCATTTTTCTGATTTTTTAAATTTTGTGCCCATTTGAATCTTGGTCAAATCCTAGGTTTGACCAAGATTAAACAAGTTTAAAACATGAAAATGAAAAGGTAATCATGGATCCTTCTTAGTCACTCTAAAATGAAGCTTTTGGGATGTTCTTGAAAATTCCATGTTTGAAACCCAAAACGACTTCTCTTCATGCTTGACTTCATAAGACAGAGTTTAGGGGTTAGGGGGTAGATACATGATTTGTCTAGTTTGCATATATCTAGACCTTTTTTGTCAACTTTAATGCTTACTATATGACACAAGGAGACTATGTGCTTTGGTTTTTCATTTTTCTATTTTTTTTGAATTTTTTGCCCATATATTCGAATCTTTGTCAAATCCTAGGTTTGACCAGGATTTAAACAAGTTTAAAACATGAAAATGAAAAGGTAGGCCTGGATCCTTCTTAGTCACTCTAAAATGAAGCTTTTGGGAGGTTCTTGAAATTTCCATGTTTGAAACCCAAAACCACTTCTCTTCATGATTGACTTCATAAGACAGAGTTTAGGGTTAGGGGTAGATATATACATGATTTTCTGGTTTGAATATGTCTAGACCTTGTTTATCAACTTGAATGCTTACTATATGACATAAGAAAATTATGTGCTTTGGTTTTCATTTTTCTGATTTTTTTATGCCCGTTTGAATCTTTTGGTCAAATCTTAGGTTTGACCAAGATTTAAACAAGTTTAAGACATGAAAATGAAAAGGGGAGAATGCATCCTTCTTAATTAGTCACTCTAAACTGAATTTTGTAAGAGGTTTTTGAAATTTCCATGTTTGAAACCCAAAACCACTTCTCTTCATGTTGGACTTCATAAGACAGAGTTTAGGGGTTAGGGGGTAGATACATGATTTGTCTAGGTTGAATATGTCTAGACCTTGTTTATCAACTTTAATGCTTACTATATGACATAAGAAGACTATGTGCTTTGGTTTTTCATTTTTCTATTTTTTTGAATTTTATACCCATATATTTGAATCTTTGTGAAATCCTAGTTTTGACCAGGATTTAAACAAGTTTAGAACATGAAAATGAAAAGGTAAGCTTGGATCCTTCTTAGTCACACTCTAAAATGAAGCTTTTGGGAGGTTCTTGGAATTCCAATGTTTGAAACCCAAAACCACTTCTCTTCATGATTAACTTCATAAGACGGAGTTTAGGGTTAGGGGTAGATATATACATGATTTTTCTGGTTTGAATATGTCTAGACCTTGTTTATCAACTTGAATGCTTACTATGTGACATAAGTAGACTATGTGCTTTGGTTTTCATTTTTCTATTTTTTATATTTTATACACATATATTTGAATCTTTGTGAAATCCTAGGTTTGACCAGGATTTAAACAAGTTTAGTACATGAAAATGAAAAAGGTAAGCCTGGATCCTTCTTAGTCACACTCTAAAATGAAGCTTTTGGGAGGTTCTTGAAATATCCATGTTTGAAACCCAAAACCACTTCTCTTCATGATTGACTTCATAATACAGAGTTTAGGGTTAGGGGTAGATATATACATGATTTTCTGGTTTGAATATGTCTAGACCTTGTTTATCAACTTGAATGCTTACTATATGACACAAGAAGACTATATGCTTTTGTTTTTCATTTTTCTGATTTTTTTTGAATTTTATGCCCGTTTGAATCTTTTGGTCAAATCTTAGGTTTGACCCAGATTTAAACAAGTTTAAGACATGCAAGTGAAAAGGGAAGCTTGCATCCTTCTTAGTCACTCTAAAATGAATTTTTAAGAGGTTTTTGAAATTTCCATGTTTGAAACCCAAAACCACTTCTCTTCATGCTTGACTTCATAATACAAAGTTTAGGGGTTAGGGGGAGATACATGATTTGTCTAGTTTGAATATGTCTAGACCTTGTTTATCAACTTTAATGCTTACTATATGACATAAGAAGACTATGTGCTTTCGTTTTTCATTTTTCTATTTTTTTGTATTTTATACCCATATATTTGAATCTTTGTGAAATCCTAGGTTTGACTAGGATTTAAACAAGTTTAGAACATGAAAGTGAAAAGGTAAGCCTGGATCCTTCTTAGTCACAATCTAAAATGAAGCTTTTGGGAGGTTCTTCAAATTTCCATGTTTGAAACCCAAAACCACTTCTCTTCATAAGACAGAGTTTAGGGTTAGGGGTAGATATATACATGATTTTTCTGGTTTGAATATGTCTAGACCTTGTTTATCAACTTGAATGCTTACTATATGACATAAGAAGACTATATGCTTTTGTTTTTTCATTTTTCTGATTTTTTTGAATTTATGCATGTTTGAATCTTTTGGTCAAATCTTAGGTTTGATCAAGATTTAAACAAGTTTAAGACAAGAAAATGAAAAGGATGTTTGAAACCCAAAACCACTTCTCTCCATGCTTGACTTCACAATATACAAAGTTTAGGGAAAATGTCAGTCTTTTTATGCAAATCTGCACATAAATGGCTCAAATTAAAATAGTATACTCGTTTCAGTGTTTTTGATTTCCTATAAAAAAATAGATTTTCCTGAGAAGTTCTAATTTTTGCCAGAATTTGAAAATTTTGGATTTCTTGTTCCTATTTAGATATTATAGATACTAGCAAGATGGCCCTCGCAATTTTGATTTACCATGAATAGTTACTATGACATTTCCAAGAATACCATGTCACATATTCTACAATTTATATTTGAGTTTTTGGTATTTAAAATTCCACTGGTTTGATGACTAAATATTGAAGGTGTAGCCTTGCATTAGTGGATTTTTATCGTGACAAAACAACCTATTGTTATTGCTACTCTTACACTTACATCATTATTCTCTCTAATAATAGACCGACGAACTACCTCCATATACATATTGTCCTTACTCTCTCTTCTATTTAATCCAACTATGCTAGTGGATTACTTATGTGCCTATGAGTTTGATTCCAAATAAGAACTCCAATATTGTTGACATGATCTTTCTAAAACTAACACTTAAGGTACAATGGAGCAATCTTGTCCTGATTCTATATCCATACGCCTGTGGAAATTTTGATAAAACCACTTAAATCCACGCAAAATAGTACTCTCACCCGGATATAATTGTTTTTTATTTACCGCGTCGTACCCTCTGACCCGGAGTCCCAATTAGTATAACCATAAACTTGTGTAGCCGACTTAGAAGTGGGACATGACTATCTAGATATTACACTTTGTAAAATTTTCATAAATAAACGTAGCTAAACATGGCGGTGAGCTTTAAATCCAAAATCATATAATAATGTATTTATAATCATCTATAGAGATTTTTCTAACATGTTTCTTCGAAACACAGCACTCTATCGAAAATAATTGGTCTAATTGGAACTTATTCACTCTTCAGAACCAATTACACCCTTCTCTCATAATAACTGATTTAGAATGATTTGGGATAGACCAGATGGAATGTTTGTGTGTGACGAACACAGGATAGCATGTGGTTACCATGAGTGTATATGATTATGGCAATGACCAACCGTATTACCTACAAATGAAGTTTGGGGAAAAACTTCGTATCTAACTATCGAGCAAGATAATTGTGGAGCAAGATGCGTGCTCAATATTTTTAGATAATATTTTTTTATATCATACTTCCTCTGTTTATAAATATTAGACGTTTTAGCTAGCCAATCTAGCTTGTTTAAATGTCATACATTAACAAACGGAGGGAGTACATACATGTGCTCTACTTTGTACTACCTTGTTCAGAAAAAGATGTCGCAATTCTTTTTAAATTTTGATGAATCTATACACTATTTAGTGTAGGTGTAAAGAAACGTCCCAATTTTAAAAATCTGCTATATCCTTCTCGAGAGTGAGGGTAACCTTTTTTCTTTCGATTTGTTTAAGTACACTCAATTCATGTAGTATAAACCACTTCACACTATTTAGCGTACATCCTCATCTTCCAGGCTACCCGGCTCGACGGCAGGACGACCGTAGTAGCTCGACGCATAACACGTCCTCCTCGCCGGCACTCTCGCTCAGCTCATGTGGTTACTAAAAAAATGAATTCTAATTTTAAAATATTACACGTCCTAGTTTAAAAACCTTGTCATGCACGTGTGGTTCAGAATATGTATGCACACGACACAGTCCGACGCTAGGATAATACACAGATAACTCATCTAAACTTTCAAAAAAACTGGTCTAAACGTGACGGGATAGGTCACATGCACGTAAATATATGGCTCAATCTAGATCCCATTTAAACGTGATCTGATAGGATTCTTTTCTTTTTGACAGAATCTGATAGGATTCTTACGGTCAAAGAAAGAAAACAACATATGTTAAACTCGTATGGGCAACAGACTCTGTTTCCATGTTTTTCCCCAAACTACACTTTTACGTGCAACCTTAGACTTTCCCGCGCCAAATAAAAAAAATAGATCGTGTCAAGTTTGAGTTCGTGTTACACATGTGTACGTTTAACTCGTATGGGCAACAGACTCTGTTTCCATGTTTTTCCCAAAACTACACTTTTACGTGCAACCTTAGACTTTCCCGCACCAAATAAAAAAAAATAGATCGTGTCAAGTTTGAGTTCGTGTTACACATGTGTACGTTTACGTTATATTCATCTATTAGTAAATCCTAGTCACAAATTACAGATCCAACGATTAATAATAATTAAGATGATGTGGATTAACCTTGTGTCTCTATTTAAAATTAAAACATCTTATTTTGCTTTTAGTATATAATAGAAGACTAGGTGACTCAACGAGAACGACTCAACATTGACTCGACTCAGACACAACTACTACATTGACACAAGTACTAATATAATAAAGTAAGAGTACTAGTTAGTTTACATTTCCACAGGCCAATTTTACGAACAAAATTTCGAAAATTAACCTTCAGAAACTCGGAAGCCAGGTGACACAACAGTCATCAAGGATTGCAGCTAGTGGTACACAGTGACCTGGTCAAGATCTACCTTGAGCCTGCTTGACGCTTCAGCTCGGAGTTGAGAGCCTTCTCCTGTGACAGCTCGGCCTCTAGTTTGTCCGTCCTAACCGTGAGGTTCAGGATCAGTCCGGCGAGTTTGTCCATGGTCTCCGCCTGGCCGAGGCTCCGCCGCTGGATCTCATTACTCGCAGTGAACGATTTCATGGCGATATCGTCGAGAATGCGAATCCGGATCTTCTCAGTGGCGAGCTCAGAATAAAGTCTCATGCACTCATCGGCGAGGGCGCTTCTGTCCGCCGTCTCGACGCAGAAATCGCCCATAACCATTTCTAAAATGGGACCGATCTCGTAGCGGGGCTTCTATCAGATGGGGATGGAGCACAAAATCAGAAGTGTACCCAGAGAAGTACCAAGAAAGAGAAAATGGGAATCCCAATTTGCACGAATGTCTATACCTCGCTGCTTTGAGAACTTGGCTCCGTGGAAGATGTTTCCGCAGGCAGGAGGGCTGCGGGAAAACTAAGGCCGCCCGACCTGAATATACGATTGAGAGAAGGTAAGAAAAGGAGGGGATGATAAGTTGTGAAAGACATAGAAAGATGCGCAAGAACGGAGGATCGCCTGAAGGTAGCAGTCGCGGGCTGCGACGCCCTTGAAGACTCTTGCGCAGAAGGCACCTCGACAGCAGCACAGGGACGCCATTGCTGGGATTCCCTCAGCTTCGCCGCAGCCGCACGAGCCCTTCTGTGGCGAGACTTGCTCCCGGTCATGGTGGCGAAGTAGTATTCCAAGAGGTAAACAAAGTGGTGAACTGAGGAAGACGGCAAGAGCAAAGGTTAGTTCTTAAATTTGGCCTCCCCGTCTCCTCGGCACCTCGCGAGTAGTAATACTAGTCAAAGAGCAAACTTCAAGGCAGAGACTTGGTGGGCCATTCATCTCCAACTATACTTCCTCCGATCCGAATGATACCAAATTTTTGAATGACAAATCACCCAAAACAGTATCTAGGATTTGATCTAGATTCAAATGGGCATAAAATGCGTCTTCTCTTGACAAAGAAAATGGCTGGGAGTTTGCGTACCTATTGCACGTGACTTGTGCTCACTGAAGTGTGGGACCTCACGCATGGGCACCACACGTAAGTGACAGACCTGTTGATGTAAAAACTCGGTTGATTATTATACTACTACATTTATACAAAGTTTCCTATGGATTCAAGGGTACGAAAGCCAAGTTAAATCATTTACATGACATTATTTTTTCCATGAAGCCAAGTTAACTCATTTATCAATTGGTACATTTTGGAGTGACTAAGAAGGATCCAGGCTTACTTTTTCATTTTCATGTTTTAAACATGTTTAAATCTTGGTCAAACCTATGACTTGACCAAGATTCAAATGGGCATAAAAATTCAAAAAAAAAAAAAACAAAAGCACACCGTCTTCATATGTCATATATCAAGGTGATAAACAAGGTCTGCCATATTCAAACCACAAAAATCTTGTATCTACCCCCTAACCCTAAACAAGGATCCAGGCTTACACCCTTTTCATTTTCATGTTTTTAAACTTGTTCAAATCTTGGTCAAACTTAGGATTTGACGAAGATTCAAATGGGCGTAAAAATACTTAGAAAAATCATGTACGTATCTACCCCCTAACCATAAACAAGGATCCAGGCTTACCCTTTTCATTTTCATGTTTTTAAACTTGTTCAAATCTTGGTCAAACTTAGGATTTGACGAAGATTCAAATGGGTGTAAAAATACTTAGAAAAATCATGTACGTATCTACCCCAAACCCTAAACTCTATCTTACGAAGCCAAGCATGAAGAGAAGTGGTTTTGGGTTTCAAACATGGAAATTTCAAAAACCTCCCAAAAGCTTCATTTTAGAGTGACTAAGAAGGATCCATGCTTACCTTTTATTTTCATGTTTTAAACATGTTCAAATCTTGGTCAAACCGTACGTACCTAGGATTTGACCAAGATTCAAATGGGCATAAAAATTCAAAAAAAATGAAAAACCAAAGCACATAGCCTAGCTTCTTATATATGCCATATAGTAAGCACTCAAGCTAGTTGATAAACAAAGTCTAGACATATTCAAACCAGAAAAATCATGTATCTATATACCCCTAACCCTAAACTTTGTCTTAATTATGAAGTCAAGCACGAAGAGAAGTCGTTTTGGGTTTCAAACATGGACATTTCAAAAACCCTCCCAAAAGCTTCATTGTGGTGTGACGTACTAAGAAGGATACATGCTTACATTTTCAACAACCCCCCTAAAAGCTTCATTATAGAGTGACTAAGAAAGGATCCAGTCTGGCGGGCTTACCTTTTATTTTCTTGTTTTAAACTTGTTCAAATCTCGGTCAAACCTAGGATTTGACCAAGATTCAAAATGTGCATCAAAATTTAAAAAAATTAAAAACCAAATTAAAGCGCATAGTGTTCTTATGTCATATAGTAAGCATTAAAGTTGATAAACAAGGTCTAGACACATATTCAAACAAGACAAGTCATGTATATATACCCCTAACCCCTAAACTCTATCTTATGAAGTCAACAACATGAAGAGAAGTGGTTTTGGGTTTCAAACATGGAAATTTCAAAAACCTCCCAAAAGCTTCATTTTAGAGTGACTAATATATATAAGAAGGATACATGCCTGCTTACCACCTTTTCATTTTCATATTTTAAACTTGTTTAAATCCGTGTCAAATTAAACCAAGGATTTGACCAAAAGATTCAAATGGGCATAAAATTTTAAAAAAATCAGAAAAATGAAAAACAAAAGCATATAGTCTTCTTATGTCATATAGTAAGCATTCAAGTTGATAAACAAGCTAGGTTTGGACATGCATATTCAAACCTAGGCAAATCATGTATCTATCCCCTAGCTAGCCCCTAAACTCTATCTTATGAAGTCAAGCATGAAGAGAAGTGGTTTTGGGTTTCAAACATGAAAATTTCAAGAACATCCCAAAAACTTCATTTTAGAGTGACTAAGAAAGGATACAGGCTTCCCCTTTTCATTTTCATGTTTTATACTTGTTTAAATCTTGGCCAAACCTAGGATTTGACAAAGATTCAAATGTGCATCTATCAAAATAAAAAAACAGAAAAATTAAAAACCAAAGCACATAGTTTTCTTATGTCATATATAGTTAGCATTAAAGTTGATATAAACAAGGTCTAGATATATTCAAACAAGAAAAATCATGTATCTACCCCTAACCCTAAACTCTGTCTTATGTGTAGTCAAGCATGAAGAGAAGTGGTTTTGGGTTTCAAACTTGGAAATTTCAAGAACCCCCAAAAGCTTCATTTTAGAGTGACTAAAGGATCCAGGTCGGGCTTACCTTTTATTTTCATGTTTTAAAATTGTTCAAATCTTGGTCAAACTGTACCTAGGATTTGATCAAGATTCAAATGGGCATAAAATTTCAAAAAAAATGAAAAACCAAAGCATATAGCCTTCTTATGTCATATAGTAAGCACTCGATCAAGTTGGTAAACAAGGTCTAGACATATTCAAACCAGAAAAATCATGTTTCTACCCCTATCCCTAAACTTTGTCTTATGAAGTCAAGCACGAAGAGATCGAAGTCGTTTTGGATTTCAAACATGGAAATTTCAAAATCCTTCCCAAAAGCTTCATTTTGGAGTGACTAAGAAGGATACATGCAGCTTACCTTTTCATTTTCATGTTTTAAACTTGTTTAAATATTGGTTAAGCCTAGGATTTGACCAAGATCAAATGGGCATAAAAATTCAGAAAAAGTCAAAAAAAATGAAAACCATAGCACATAGTATTATTATGTCATATAGTAAGCATTCAAGTTGATAAACAAGGTCTAAACAACAAACTAGACAAATCATGTATCTACCCCCTAACCCTAAACTCTGTCTTATGAAGTCAAGCATGAAGAGAAGTGGTTTTGGGTTTCAAACATGGAAATTTCAAAAACTCCCAAAAGCTTCTCATTTTTGAGTGACTAAGAAGGATTCAGGCTTACCTTTTCATTTTCATGTTTTAAACTTGTTCAAATCTTGGTCAAACTTAGGATTTGACCAAGATTCAAATGTGCATAAAAATTGGGAGGAAGGGTATGAATTACAATTCAAAAAAACAAGGTAACTTAAATACTTGGATGCCCCAAAGATGTGTGGAAGCCCAGAACGATGGCAAAACATGTGCGCACGCTGCATCCAATTCAAGTAGAACACATAGTAGGCATCGATAGTTTGACCTAAATTTGAAATCAAAGAGAAGGTGGTTAGAAAAAATCGAATTTGGCAAAGCAAAGCATGAAATCATAAATTTGTGATGCACTATAGCTATGAAAAGTATCAAACAATGCATACCAAAATGATTTTTTTAGAGGAATACTAGTTCAACTTATTTTAATTTTATATTAGTAGCCCAAAATCGAACTAGTAGTTGGATATTTCTGAACTTGATCTGTATAGTAGTGGGCAAAACCCTAGTTTAACCTATTTAATCATAGATTCGTAGGTCGATTTTTCTACTTTTTTATTATTCTATGCAGCACATGTGTGTTTGCCCGTCGAGTGAAACTCGGAGGAAGAGGGATCACTCGGAAGGAGAGAAGAAGGGAGAGAATTATGGTGTCTCCCCTTTTTCGGGTGATGATGTTGACTTTTGTGCAGGGTTTGTCAGTGAGCAGGAGGTGCGAGCGAGCGAGCGAGCGAGCGAGTCGAGCGAGGCCGAGAATGAGAGAGATTTGTTTTTTTTTTTTGTGAGAGGGACAACCGAAGGATCCAGAAGGACCCACATACTTCCAATACGCATCCTGATGCGTCTTCTCTTGACAAAGAAAATGGCTGGGAGTTTGCGTACCTATTGCACGTGACTTGTGCTCACTGAAGTGTGGGACCTCACGCATGGGCACCACACGTAAGTGACAGACCTGTTGATGTAAAAACTCGGTTGATTATTATACTACTACATTTATACAAAGTTTCCTATGGATTCAAGGGTACGAAAGCCAAGTTAAATCATTTACATGACATTATTTTTTCCATGAAGCCAAGTTAACTCATTTATCAATTGGTACATTTTGGAGTGACTAAGAAGGATCCAGGCTTACTTTTTCATTTTCATGTTTTAAACCTGTTTAAATCTTGGTCAAACCTATGACTTGACCAAGATTCAAATGGGCATAAAAATTCAAAAAAAAAAAAAACAAAAGCACACCGTCTTCATATGTCATATATCAAGGTGATAAACAAGGTCTGCCATATTCAAACCACAAAAATCTTGTATCTACCCCCTAACCCTAAACAAGGATCCAGGCTTACACCCTTTTCATTTTCATGTTTTTAAACTTGTTCAAATCTTGGTCAAACTTAGGATTTGACGAAGATTCAAATGGGCGTAAAAATACTTAGAAAAATCATGTACGTATCTACCCCCTAACCGTAAACAAGGATCCAGGCTTACCCTTTTCATTTTCATGTTTTTAAACTTGTTCAAATCTTGGTCAAACTTAGGATTTGACGAAGATTCAAATGGGTGTAAAAATACTTAGAAAAATCATGTACGTATCTACCCCAAACCCTAAACTCTATCTTACGAAGCCAAGCATGAAGAGAAGTGGTTTTGGGTTTCAAACATGGAAATTTCAAAAACCTCCCAAAAGCTTCATTTTAGAGTGACTAAGAAGGATCCATGCTTACCTTTTATTTTCATGTTTTAAACATGTTCAAATCTTGGTCAAACCGTACGTACCTAGGATTTGACCAAGATTCAAATGGGCATAAAAATTCAAAAAAAAATGAAAAACCAAAGCACATAGCCTAGCTTCTTATATATGCCATATAGTAAGCACTCAAGCTAGTTGATAAACAAAGTCTAGACATATTCAAACCAGAAAAATCATGTATCTATATACCCCTAACCCTAAACTTTGTCTTAATTATGAAGTCAAGCACGAAGAGAAGTCGTTTTGGGTTTCAAACATGGACATTTCAAAAACCCTCCCAAAAGCTTCATTGTGGTGTGACGTACTAAGAAGGATACATGCTTACATTTTCAACAACCCCCCTAAAAGCTTCATTATAGAGTGACTAAGAAAGGATCCAGTCTGGCGGGCTTACCTTTTATTTTCTTGTTTTAAACTTGTTCAAATCTCGGTCAAACCTAGGATTTGACCAAGATTCAAAATGTGCATCAAAATTTAAAAAAATTAAAAACCAAATTAAAGCGCATAGTGTTCTTATGTCATATAGTAAGCATTAAAGTTGATAAACAAGGTCTAGACACATATTCAAACAAGACAAGTCATGTATATATACCCCTAACCCCTAAACTCTATCTTATGAAGTCAACAACATGAAGAGAAGTGGTTTTGGGTTTCAAACATGGAAATTTCAAAAACCTCCCAAAAGCTTCATTTTAGAGTGACTAATATATATAAGAAGGATACATGCCTGCTTACCACCTTTTCATTTTCATATTTTAAACTTGTTTAAATCCGTGTCAAATTAAACCAAGGATTTGACCAAAAGATTCAAATGGGCATAAAATTTTAAAAAAATCAGAAAAATGAAAAACAAAAGCATATAGTCTTCTTATGTCATATAGTAAGCATTCAAGTTGATAAACAAGCTAGGTTTGGACATGCATATTCAAACCTAGGCAAATCATGTATCTATCCCCTAGCTAGCCCCTAAACTCTATCTTATGAAGTCAAGCATGAAGAGAAGTGGTTTTGGGTTTCAAACATGAAAATTTCAAGAACATCCCAAAAACTTCATTTTAGAGTGACTAAGAAAGGATACAGGCTTCCCCTTTTCATTTTCATGTTTTATACTTGTTTAAATCTTGGCCAAACCTAGGATTTGACAAAGATTCAAATGTGCATCTATCAAAATAAAAAAACAGAAAAATTAAAAACCAAAGCACATAGTTTTCTTATGTCATATATAGTTAGCATTAAAGTTGATATAAACAAGGTCTAGATATATTCAAACAAGAAAAATCATGTATCTACCCCTAACCCTAAACTCTGTCTTATGTGTAGTCAAGCATGAAGAGAAGTGGTTTTGGGTTTCAAACTTGGAAATTTCAAGAACCCCCAAAAGCTTCATTTTAGAGTGACTAAAGGATCCAGGTCGGGCTTACCTTTTATTTTCATGTTTTAAAATTGTTCAAATCTTGGTCAAACCGTACCTAGGATTTGATCAAGATTCAAATGGGCATAAAATTTCAAAAAAAATGAAAAACCAAAGCATATAGCCTTCTTATGTCATATAGTAAGCACTCGATCAAGTTGGTAAACAAGGTCTAGACATATTCAAACCAGAAAAATCATGTTTCTACCCCTATCCCTAAACTTTGTCTTATGAAGTCAAGCACGAAGAGATCGAAGTCGTTTTGGATTTCAAACATGGAAATTTCAAAATCCTTCCCAAAAGCTTCATTTTGGAGTGACTAAGAAGGATACATGCAGGCTTACCTTTTCATTTTCATGTTTTAAACTTGTTTAAATATTGGTTAAGCCTAGGATTTGACCAAGATCAAATGGGCATAAAAATTCAGAAAAAGTCAAAAAAAATGAAAACCATAGCACATAGTATTATTATGTCATATAGTAAGCATTCAAGTTGATAAACAAGGTCTAAACAACAAACTAGACAAATCATGTATCTACCCCCTAACCCTAAACTCTGTCTTATGAAGTCAAGCATGAAGAGAAGTGGTTTTGGGTTTCAAACATGGAAATTTCAAAAAACTCCCAAAAGCTTCTCATTTTTGAGTGACTAAGAAGGATTCAGGCTTACCTTTTCATTTTCATGTTTTAAACTTGTTCAAATCTTGGTCAAACTTAGGATTTGACCAAGATTCAAATGTGCATAAAAATTGGGAGGAAGGGTATGAATTACAATTCAAAAAAACAAGGTAACTTAAATACTTGGATGCCCCAAAGATGTGTGGAAGCCCAGAACGATGGCAAAACATGTGCGCACGCTGCATCCAATTCAAGTAGAACACATAGTAGGCATCGATAGTTTGACCTAAATTTGAAATCAAAGAGAAGGTGGTTAGAAAAAATCGAATTTGGCAAAGCAAAGCATGAAATCATAAATTTGTGATGCACTATAGCTATGAAAAGTATCAAACAATGCATACCAAAATGATTTTTTAGAGGAATACTAGTTCAACTTATTTTAATTTTATATTAGTAGCCCAAAATCGAACTAGTAGTTGGATATTTCTGAACTTGATCTGTAGTAGTGGGCAAAACCCTAGTTTAACCTATTTAATCATAGATTCGTAGGTCGATTTTTCTACTTTTTTATTATTCTATGCAGCACATGTGTGTTTGCCCGTCGAGTGAAACTCGGAGGAAGAGGGATCACTCGGAAGGAGAGAAGAAGGGAGAGAATTATGGTGTCTCCCCTTTTTCGGGTGATGATGTTGACTTTTGTGCAGGGTTTGTCAGTGAGCAGGAGGTGCGAGCGAGCGAGCGAGCGAGCGAGTCGAGCGAGGCCGAGAATGAGAGAGATTTGTTTTTTTTTTTTTGTGAGAGGGACAACCGAAGGATCCAGAAGGACCCACATACTTCCAATACGCATCCTGATGCGTCTTCTCTTGACAAAGAAAATGGCTGGGAGTTTGCGTACCTATTGCACGTGACTTGTGCTCACTGAAGTGTGGGACCTCACGCATGGGCACCACACGTAAGTGACAGACCTGTTGATGTAAAAACTCGGTTGATTATTATACTACTACATTTATACAAAGTTTCCTATGGATTCAAGGGTACGAAAGCCAAGTTAAATCATTTACATGACATTATTTTTTCCATGAAGCCAAGTTAACTCATTTATCAATTGGTACATTTTGGAGTGACTAAGAAGGATCCAGGCTTACTTTTTCATTTTCATGTTTTAAACCTGTTTAAATCTTGGTCAAACCTATGACTTGACCAAGATTCAAATGGGCATAAAAATTCAAAAAAAAAAAAAAAAAAGCACACATTCATATGTCATATATCAAGGTGATAAACAAGGTCTGCCATATTCAAACCACAAAAATCTTGTATCTACCCCCTAACCCTAAACAAGGATCTTAGGCTTACCCTTTTCATTTTCATGTTTTTAAACTTGTTCAAATCTTGGTCAAACTTAGGATTTGACGAAGATTCAAATGGGCGTAAAAATACTTAGAAAAATCATGTACGTATCTACCCCCTAACCGTAAACAAGGATCCAGGCTTACCCTTTTCATTTTCATGTTTTTAAACTTGTTCAAATCTTGGTCAAACTTAGGATTTGACGAAGATTCAAATGGGTGTAAAAATACTTAGAAAAATCATGTACGTATCTACCCCAAACCCTAAACTCTATCTTACGAAGCCAAGCATGAAGAGAAGTGGTTTTGGGTTTCAAACATGGAAATTTCAAAAACCTCCCAAAAGCTTCATTTTAGAGTGACTAAGAAGGATCCATGCTTACCTTTTATTTTCATGTTTTAAACATGTTCAAATCTTGGTCAAACCGTACGTACCTAGGATTTGACCAAGATTCAAATGGGCATAAAAATTCAAAAAAAATGAAAAACCAAAGCACATAGCCTAGCTTCTTATATATGCCATATAGTAAGCACTCAAGCTAGTTGATAAACAAAGTCTAGACATATTCAAACCAGAAAAATCATGTATCTATATACCCCTAACCCTAAACTTTGTCTTAATTATGAAGTCAAGCACGAAGAGAAGTCGTTTTGGGTTTCAAACATGGACATTTCAAAAACCCTCCCAAAAGCTTCATTGTGGTGTGACGTACTAAGAAGGATACATGCTTACATTTTCAACAACCCCCCTAAAAGCTTCATTATAGAGTGACTAAGAAAGGATCCAGTCTGGCGGGCTTACCTTTTATTTTCTTGTTTTAAACTTGTTCAAATCTCGGTCAAACCTAGGATTTGACCAAGATTCAAAATGTGCATCAAAATTTAAAAAAATTAAAAACCAAATTAAAGCGCATAGTGTTCTTATGTCATATAGTAAGCATTAAAGTTGATAAACAAGGTCTAGACACATATTCAAACAAGACAAGTCATGTATATATACCCCTAACCCCTAAACTCTATCTTATGAAGTCAACAACATGAAGAGAAGTGGTTTTGGGTTTCAAACATGGAAATTTCAAAAACCTCCCAAAAGCTTCATTTTAGAGTGACTAATATATATAAGAAGGATACATGCCTGCTTACCACCTTTTCATTTTCATATTTTAAACTTGTTTAAATCCGTGTCAAATTAAACCAAGGATTTGACCAAAAGATTCAAATGGGCATAAAATTTTAAAAAAATCAGAAAAATGAAAAACAAAAGCATATAGTCTTCTTATGTCATATAGTAAGCATTCAAGTTGATAAACAAGCTAGGTTTGGACATGCATATTCAAACCTAGGCAAATCATGTATCTATCCCCTAGCTAGCCCCTAAACTCTATCTTATGAAGTCAAGCATGAAGAGAAGTGGTTTTGGGTTTCAAACATGAAAATTTCAAGAACATCCCAAAAACTTCATTTTAGAGTGACTAAGAAAGGATACAGGCTTCCCCTTTTCATTTTCATGTTTTATACTTGTTTAAATCTTGGCCAAACCTAGGATTTGACAAAGATTCAAATGTGCATCTATCAAAATAAAAAAAACAGAAAAATTAAAAACCAAAGCACATAGTTTTCTTATGTCATATATAGTTAGCATTAAAGTTGATATAAACAAGGTCTAGATATATTCAAACAAGAAAAATCATGTATCTACCCCTAACCCTAAACTCTGTCTTATGTAGTCAAGCATGAAGAGAAGTGGTTTTGGGTTTCAAACTTGGAAATTTCAAGAACCCCCAAAAGCTTCATTTTAGAGTGACTAAAGGATCCAGGTCGGGCTTACCTTTTATTTTCATGTTTTAAAATTGTTCAAATCTTGGTCAAACTGTACCTAGGATTTGATCAAGATTCAAATGGGCATAAAATTTCAAAAAAAATGAAAAACCAAAGCATATAGCCTTCTTATGTCATATAGTAAGCACTCGATCAAGTTGGTAAACAAGGTCTAGACATATTCAAACCAGAAAAATCATGTTTCTACCCCTATCCCTAAACTTTGTCTTATGAAGTCAAGCACGAAGAGATCGAAGTCGTTTTGGATTTCAAACATGGAAATTTCAAAATCCTTCCCAAAAGCTTCATTTTGGAGTGACTAAGAAGGATACATGCAGGCTTACCTTTTCATTTTCATGTTTTAAACTTGTTTAAATATTGGTTAAGCCTAGGATTTGACCAAGATCAAATGGGCATAAAAATTCAGAAAAAGTCAAAAAAAATGAAAACCATAGCACATAGTATTATTATGTCATATAGTAAGCATTCAAGTTGATAAACAAGGTCTAAACAACAAACTAGACAAATCATGTATCTACCCCCTAACCCTAAACTCTGTCTTATGAAGTCAAGCATGAAGAGAAGTGGTTTTGGGTTTCAAACATGGAAATTTCAAAAACTCCCAAAAGCTTCTCATTTTTGAGTGACTAAGAAGGATTCAGGCTTACCTTTTCATTTTCATGTTTTAAACTTGTTCAAATCTTGGTCAAACTTAGGATTTGACCAAGATTCAAATGTGCATAAAAATTGGGAGGAAGGGTATGAATTACAATTCAAAAAAACAAGGTAACTTAAATACTTGGATGCCCCAAAGATGTGTGGAAGCCCAGAACGATGGCAAAACATGTGCGCACGCTGCATCCAATTCAAGTAGAACACATAGTAGGCATCGATAGTTTGACCTAAATTTGAAATCAAAGAGAAGGTGGTTAGAAAAAATCGAATTTGGCAAAGCAAAGCATGAAATCATAAATTTGTGATGCACTATAGCTATGAAAAGTATCAAACAATGCATACCAAAATGATTTTTTAGAGGAATACTAGTTCAACTTATTTTAATTTTATATTAGTAGCCCAAAATCGAACTAGTAGTTGGATATTTCTGAACTTGATCTGTAGTAGTGGGCAAAACCCTAGTTTAACCTATTTAATCATAGATTCGTAGGTCGATTTTTCTACTTTTTTATTATTACTATGCAGCACATGTGTGTTTGCCCGTCGAGTGAAACTCGGAGGAAGAGGGATCACTCGGAAGGAGAGAAGAAGGGAGAGAATTATGGTGTCTCCCCTTTTTCGGGTGATGATGTTGACTTTTGTGCAGGGTTTGTCAGTGAGCAGGAGGTGCGAGCGAGCGAGCGAGCGAGCGAGCGAGTCGAGCGAGGCCGAGAATGAGAGAGATTTGTTTTTTTTTTGTGAGAGGGACAACCGAAGGATCCAGAAGGACCCACATACTTCCAATACGCATCCTGATGCGTCTTCTCTTGACAAAGAAAATGGCTGGGAGTTTGCGTACCTATTGCACGTGACTTGTGCTCACTGAAGTGTGGGACCTCACGCATGGGCACCACACGTAAGTGACAGACCTGTTGATGTAAAAACTCGGTTGATTATTATACTACTACATTTATACAAAGTTTCCTATGGATTCAAGGGTACGAAAGCCAAGTTAAATCATTTACATGACATTATTTTTTCCATGAAGCCAAGTTAACTCATTTATCAATTGGTACATTTTGGAGTGACTAAGAAGGATCCAGGCTTACTTTTTCATTTTCATGTTTTAAACATGTTTAAATCTTGGTCAAACCTATGACTTGACCAAGATTCAAATGGGCATAAAAATTCAAAAAAAAAAAAACAAAAGCACACCGTCTTCATATGTCATATATCAAGGTGATAAACAAGGTCTGCCATATTCAAACCACAAAAATCTTGTATCTACCCCCTAACCCTAAACAAGGATCCAGGCTTACACCCTTTTCATTTTCATGTTTTTAAACTTGTTCAAATCTTGGTCAAACTTAGGATTTGACGAAGATTCAAATGGGCGTAAAAATACTTAGAAAAATCATGTACGTATCTACCCCCTAACCGTAAACAAGGATCCAGGCTTACCCTTTTCATTTTCATGTTTTTAAACTTGTTCAAATCTTGGTCAAACTTAGGATTTGACGAAGATTCAAATGGGTGTAAAAATACTTAGAAAAATCATGTACGTATCTACCCCAAACCCTAAACTCTATCTTACGAAGCCAAGCATGAAGAGAAGTGGTTTTGGGTTTCAAACATGGAAATTTCAAAAACCTCCCAAAAGCTTCATTTTAGAGTGACTAAGAAGGATCCATGCTTACCTTTTATTTTCATGTTTTAAACATGTTCAAATCTTGGTCAAACCGTACGTACCTAGGATTTGACCAAGATTCAAATGGGCATAAAAATTCAAAAAAAATGAAAAACCAAAGCACATAGCCTAGCTTCTTATATATGCCATATAGTAAGCACTCAAGCTAGTTGATAAACAAAGTCTAGACATATTCAAACCAGAAAAATCATGTATCTATATACCCCTAACCCTAAACTTTGTCTTAATTATGAAGTCAAGCACGAAGAGAAGTCGTTTTGGGTTTCAAACATGGACATTTCAAAAACCCTCCCAAAAGCTTCATTGTGGTGTGACGTACTAAGAAGGATACATGCTTACATTTTCAACAACCCCCCTAAAAGCTTCATTATAGAGTGACTAAGAAAGGATCCAGTCTGGCGGGCTTACCTTTTATTTTCTTGTTTTAAACTTGTTCAAATCTCGGTCAAACCTAGGATTTGACCAAGATTCAAAATGTGCATCAAAATTTAAAAAAATTAAAAACCAAATTAAAGCGCATAGTGTTCTTATGTCATATAGTAAGCATTAAAGTTGATAAACAAGGTCTAGACACATATTCAAACAAGACAAGTCATGTATATATACCCCTAACCCCTAAACTCTATCTTATGAAGTCAACAACATGAAGAGAAGTGGTTTTGGGTTTCAAACATGGAAATTTCAAAAACCTCCCAAAAGCTTCATTTTAGAGTGACTAATATATATAAGAAGGATACATGCCTGCTTACCACCTTTTCATTTTCATATTTTAAACTTGTTTAAATCCGTGTCAAATTAAACCAAGGATTTGACCAAAAGATTCAAATGGGCATAAAATTTTAAAAAAATCAGAAAAATGAAAAACAAAAGCATATAGTCTTCTTATGTCATATAGTAAGCATTCAAGTTGATAAACAAGCTAGGTTTGGACATGCATATTCAAACCTAGGCAAATCATGTATCTATCCCCTAGCTAGCCCCTAAACTCTATCTTATGAAGTCAAGCATGAAGAGAAGTGGTTTTGGGTTTCAAACATGAAAATTTCAAGAACATCCCAAAAACTTCATTTTAGAGTGACTAAGAAAGGATACAGGCTTCCCCTTTTCATTTTCATGTTTTATACTTGTTTAAATCTTGGCCAAACCTAGGATTTGACAAAGATTCAAATGTGCATCTATCAAAATAAAAAAAACAGAAAAATTAAAAACCAAAGCACATAGTTTTCTTATGTCATATATAGTTAGCATTAAAGTTGATATAAACAAGGTCTAGATATATTCAAACAAGAAAAATCATGTATCTACCCCTAACCCTAAACTCTGTCTTATGTGTAGTCAAGCATGAAGAGAAGTGGTTTTGGGTTTCAAACTTGGAAATTTCAAGAACCCCCCAAAAGCTTCATTTTAGAGTGACTAAAGGATCCAGGTCGGGCTTACCTTTTATTTTCATGTTTTAAAATTGTTCAAATCTTGGTCAAACTGTACCTAGGATTTGATCAAGATTCAAATGGGCATAAAATTTCAAAAAAATGAAAAACCAAAGCATATAGCCTTCTTATGTCATATAGTAAGCACTCGATCAAGTTGGTAAACAAGGTCTAGACATATTCAAACCAGAAAAATCATGTTTCTACCCCTATCCCTAAACTTTGTCTTATGAAGTCAAGCACGAAGAGATCGAAGTCGTTTTGGATTTCAAACATGGAAATTTCAAAATCCTTCCCAAAAGCTTCATTTTGGAGTGACTAAGAAGGATACATGCAGGCTTACCTTTTCATTTTCATGTTTTAAACTTGTTTAAATATTGGTTAAGCCTAGGATTTGACCAAGATCAAATGGGCATAAAAATTCAGAAAAAGTCAAAAAAAATGAAAACCATAGCACATAGTATTATTATGTCATATAGTAAGCATTCAAGTTGATAAACAAGGTCTAAACAACAAACTAGACAAATCATGTATCTACCCCCTAACCCTAAACTCTGTCTTATGAAGTCAAGCATGAAGAGAAGTGGTTTTGGGTTTCAAACATGGAAATTTCAAAAAACTCCCAAAAGCTTCTCATTTTTGAGTGACTAAGAAGGATTCAGGCTTACCTTTTCATTTTCATGTTTTAAACTTGTTCAAATCTTGGTCAAACTTAGGATTTGACCAAGATTCAAATGTGCATAAAAATTGGGAGGAAGGGTATGAATTACAATTCAAAAAAACAAGGTAACTTAAATACTTGGATGCCCCAAAGATGTGTGGAAGCCCAGAACGATGGCAAAACATGTGCGCACGCTGCATCCAATTCAAGTAGAACACATAGTAGGCATCGATAGTTTGACCTAAATTTGAAATCAAAGAGAAGGTGGTTAGAAAAAATCGAAATTGGCAAAGCAAAGCATGAAATCATAAATTTGTGATGCACTATAGCTATGAAAAGTATCAAACAATGCATACCAAAATGATTTTTTAGAGGAATACTAGTTCAACTTATTTTAATTTTATATTAGTAGCCCAAAATCGAACTAGTAGTTGGATATTTCTGAACTTGATCTGTAGTAGTGGGCAAAACCCTAGTTTAACCTATTTAATCATAGATTCGTAGGTCGATTTTTCTACTTTTTTATTATTACTATGCAGCACATGTGTGTTTGCCCGTCGAGTGAAACTCGGAGGAAGAAGGGATCACTCGGAAGGAGAGAAGAAGGGAGAGAATTATGGTGTCTCCCCTTTTTCGGGTGATGATGTTGACTTTTGTGCAGGGTTTGTCAGTGAGCAGGTGCGAGCGAGCGAGCGAGCGAGCGAGTCGAGCGAGGCCGAGAATGAGAGAGATTTGTTTTTTTTTTTTTTGTGAGAGGGACAACCGAAGGATCCAGAAGGACCCACATACTTCCAATACGCATCCTGATGCGTCTTCTCTTGACAAAGAAAATGGCTGGGAGTTTGCGTACCTATTGCACGTGACTTGTGCTCACTGAAGTGTGGGACCTCACGCATGGGCACCACACGTAAGTGACAGACCTGTTGATGTAAAAACTCGGTTGATTATTATACTACTACATTTATACAAAGTTTCCTATGGATTCAAGGGTACGAAAGCCAAGTTAAATCATTTACATGACATTATTTTTTCCATGAAGCCAAGTTAACTCATTTATCAATTGGTACATTTTGGAGTGACTAAGAAGGATCCAGGCTTACTTTTTCATTTTCATGTTTTAAACCTGTTTAAATCTTGGTCAAACCTATGACTTGACCAAGATTCAAATGGGCATAAAAATTCAAAAAAAAAGAAAAACAAAAGCACACCGTCTTCCTATGTCATATATCAAGGTGATAAACAAGGTCTGCCATATTCAAACCACAAAAATCTTGTATCTACCCCCTAACCCTAAACAAGGATCCAGGCTTACACCCTTTTCATTTTCATGTTTTTAAACTTGTTCAAATCTTGGTCAAACTTAGGATTTGACGAAGATTCAAATGGGCGTAAAAATACTTAGAAAAATCATGTACGTATCTACCCCCTAACCGTAAACAAGGATCCAGGCTTACCCTTTTCATTTTCATGTTTTTAAACTTGTTCAAATCTTGGTCAAACTTAGGATTTGACGAAGATTCAAATGGGTGTAAAAATACTTAGAAAAATCATGTACGTATCTACCCCAAACCCTAAACTCTATCTTACGAAGCCAAGCATGAAGAGAAGTGGTTTTGGGTTTCAAACATGGAAATTTCAAAAACCTCCCAAAAGCTTCATTTTAGAGTGACTAAGAAGGATCCATGCTTACCTTTTATTTTCATGTTTTAAACATGTTCAAATCTTGGTCAAACCGTACGTACCTAGGATTTGACCAAGATTCAAATGGGCATAAAAATTCAAAAAAAATGAAAAACCAAAGCACATAGCCTAGCTTCTTATATATGCCATATAGTAAGCACTCAAGCTAGTTGATAAACAAAGTCTAGACATATTCAAACCAGAAAAATCATGTATCTATATACCCCTAACCCTAAACTTTGTCTTAATTATGAAGTCAAGCACGAAGAGAAGTCGTTTTGGGTTTCAAACATGGACATTTCAAAAACCCTCCCAAAAGCTTCATTGTGGTGTGACGTACTAAGAAGGATACATGCTTACATTTTCAACAACCCCCCTAAAAGCTTCATTATAGAGTGACTAAGAAAGGATCCAGTCTGGCGGGCTTACCTTTTATTTTCTTGTTTTAAACTTGTTCAAATCTCGGTCAAACCTAGGATTTGACCAAGATTCAAAATGTGCATCAAAATTTAAAAAAATTAAAAACCAAATTAAAGCGCATAGTGTTCTTATGTCATATAGTAAGCATTCAAGTTGATAAACAAGGTCTAAACAACAAACTAGACAAATCATGTATCTACCCCCTAACCCTAAACTCTGTCTTATGAAGTCAAGCATGAAGAGAAGTGGTTTTGGGTTTCAAACATGGAAATTTCAAAAAACTCCCAAAAGCTTCTCATTTTTGAGTGACTAAGAAGGATTCAGGCTTACCTTTTCATTTTCATGTTTTAAACTTGTTCAAATCTTGGTCAAACTTAGGATTTGACCAAGATTCAAATGTGCATAAAAATTGGGAGGAAGGGTATGAATTACAATTCAAAAAACAAGGTAACTTAAATACTTGGATGCCCCAAAGATGTGTGGAAGCCCAGAACGATGGCAAAACATGTGCGCACGCTGCATCCAATTCAAGTAGAACACATAGTAGGCATCGATAGTTTGACCTAAATTTGAAATCAAAGAGAAGGTGGTTAGAAAAAATCGAAATTGGCAAAGCAAAGCATGAAATCATAAATTTGTGATGCACTATAGCTATGAAAAGTATCAAACAATGCATACCAAAATGATTTTTTAGAGGAATACTAGTTCAACTTATTTTAATTTTATATTAGTAGCCCAAAATCGAACTAGTAGTTGGATATTTCTGAACTTGATCTGTAGTAGTGGGCAAAACCCTAGTTTAACCTATTTAATCATAGATTCGTAGGTCGATTTTTCTACTTTTTTATTATTACTATGCAGCACATGTGTGTTTGCCCGTCGAGTGAAACTCGGAGGAAGAAGGGATCACTCGGAAGGAGAGAAGAAGGGAGAGAATTATGGTGTCTCCCCTTTTTCGGGTGATGATGTTGACTTTTGTGCAGGGTTTGTCAGTGAGCAGGAGGTGCGAGCGAGCGAGCGAGCGAGCGAGTCGAGCGAGGCCGAGAATGAGAGAGATTTGTTTTTTTTTTTGTGAGAGGGACAACCGAAGGATCCAGAAGGACCCACATACTTCCAATACGCATCCTGATGCGTCTTCTCTTGACAAAGAAAATGGCTGGGAGTTTGCGTACCTATTGCACGTGACTTGTGCTCACTGAAGTGTGGGACCTCACGCATGGGCACCACACGTAAGTGACAGACCTGTTGATGTAAAAACTCGGTTGATTATTATACTACTACATTTATACAAAGTTTCCTATGGATTCAAGGGTACGAAAGCCAAGTTAAATCATTTACATGACATTATTTTTTCCATGAAGCCAAGTTAACTCATTTATCAATTGGTACATTTTGGAGTGACTAAGAAGGATCCAGGCTTACTTTTTCATTTTCATGTTTTAAACCTGTTTAAATCTTGGTCAAACCTATGACTTGACCAAGATTCAAATGGGCATAAAAATTCAAAAAAAAGAAAAACAAAAGCACACCGTCTTCCTATGTCATATATCAAGGTGATAAACAAGGTCTGCCATATTCAAACCACAAAAATCTTGTATCTACCCCCTAACCCTAAACAAGGATCCAGGCTTACACCCTTTTCATTTTCATGTTTTTAAACTTGTTCAAATCTTGGTCAAACTTAGGATTTGACGAAGATTCAAATGGGCGTAAAAATACTTAGAAAAATCATGTACGTATCTACCCCCTAACCGTAAACAAGGATCCAGGCTTACCCTTTTCATTTTCATGTTTTTAAACTTGTTCAAATCTTGGTCAAACTTAGGATTTGACGAAGATTCAAATGGGTGTAAAAATACTTAGAAAAATCATGTACGTATCTACCCCAAACCCTAAACTCTATCTTACGAAGCCAAGCATGAAGAGAAGTGGTTTTGGGTTTCAAACATGGAAATTTCAAAAACCTCCCAAAAGCTTCATTTTAGAGTGACTAAGAAGGATCCATGCTTACCTTTTATTTTCATGTTTTAAACATGTTCAAATCTTGGTCAAACCGTACGTACCTAGGATTTGACCAAGATTCAAATGGGCATAAAAATTCAAAAAAAATGAAAAACCAAAGCACATAGCCTAGCTTCTTATATATGCCATATAGTAAGCACTCAAGCTAGTTGATAAACAAAGTCTAGACATATTCAAACCAGAAAAATCATGTATCTATATACCCCTAACCCTAAACTTTGTCTTAATTATGAAGTCAAGCACGAAGAGAAGTCGTTTTGGGTTTCAAACATGGACATTTCAAAAACCCTCCCAAAAGCTTCATTGTGGTGTGACGTACTAAGAAGGATACATGCTTACATTTTCAACAACCCCCCTAAAAGCTTCATTATAGAGTGACTAAGAAAGGATCCAGTCTGGCGGGCTTACCTTTTATTTTCTTGTTTTAAACTTGTTCAAATCTCGGTCAAACCTAGGATTTGACCAAGATTCAAAATGTGCATCAAAATTTAAAAAAATTAAAAACCAAATTAAAGCGCATAGTGTTCTTATGTCATATAGTAAGCATTAAAGTTGATAAACAAGGTCTAGACACATATTCAAACAAGACAAGTCATGTATATATACCCCTAACCCCTAAACTCTATCTTATGAAGTCAACAACATGAAGAGAAGTGGTTTTGGGTTTCAAACATGGAAATTTCAAAAACCTCCCAAAAGCTTCATTTTAGAGTGACTAATATATATAAGAAGGATACATGCCTGCTTACCACCTTTTCATTTTCATATTTTAAACTTGTTTAAATCCGTGTCAAATTAAACCAAGGATTTGACCAAAAGATTCAAATGGGCATAAAATTTTAAAAAAAATCAGAAAAATGAAAAACAAAAGCATATAGTCTTCTTATGTCATATAGTAAGCATTCAAGTTGATAAACAAGCTAGGTTTGGACATGCATATTCAAACCTAGGCAAATCATGTATCTATCCCCTAGCTAGCCCCTAAACTCTATCTTATGAAGTCAAGCATGAAGAGAAGTGGTTTTGGGTTTCAAACATGAAAATTTCAAGAACATCCCAAAAACTTCATTTTAGAGTGACTAAGAAAGGATACAGGCTTCCCCTTTTCATTTTCATGTTTTATACTTGTTTAAATCTTGGCCAAACCTAGGATTTGACAAAGATTCAAATGTGCATCTATCAAAATAAAAAAACAGAAAAATTAAAAACCAAAGCACATAGTTTTCTTATGTCATATATAGTTAGCATTAAAGTTGATATAAACAAGGTCTAGATATATTCAAACAAGAAAAATCATGTATCTACCCCTAACCCTAAACTCTGTCTTATGTGTAGTCAAGCATGAAGAGAAGTGGTTTTGGGTTTCAAACTTGGAAATTTCAAGAACCCCCCAAAAGCTTCATTTTAGAGTGACTAAAGGATCCAGGTCGGGCTTACCTTTTATTTTCATGTTTTAAAATTGTTCAAATCTTGGTCAAACTGTACCTAGGATTTGATCAAGATTCAAATGGGCATAAAATTTCAAAAAAAATGAAAAACCAAAGCATATAGCCTTCTTATGTCATATAGTAAGCACTCGATCAAGTTGGTAAACAAGGTCTAGACATATTCAAACCAGAAAAATCATGTTTCTACCCCTATCCCTAAACTTTGTCTTATGAAGTCAAGCACGAAGAGATCGAAGTCGTTTTGGATTTCAAACATGGAAATTTCAAAATCCTTCCCAAAAGCTTCATTTTGGAGTGACTAAGAAGGATACATGCAGGCTTACCTTTTCATTTTCATGTTTTAAACTTGTTTAAATATTGGTTAAGCCTAGGATTTGACCAAGATCAAATGGGCATAAAAATTCAGAAAAAGTCAAAAAAAATGAAAACCATAGCACATAGTATTATTATGTCATATAGTAAGCATTCAAGTTGATAAACAAGGTCTAAACAACAAACTAGACAAATCATGTATCTACCCCCTAACCCTAAACTCTGTCTTATGAAGTCAAGCATGAAGAGAAGTGGTTTTGGGTTTCAAACATGGAAATTTCAAAAACTCCCAAAAGCTTCTCATTTTTGAGTGACTAAGAAGGATTCAGGCTTACCTTTTCATTTTCATGTTTTAAACTTGTTCAAATCTTGGTCAAACTTAGGATTTGACCAAGATTCAAATGTGCATAAAAATTGGGAGGAAGGGTATGAATTACAATTCAAAAAAACAAGGTAACTTAAATACTTGGATGCCCCAAAGATGTGTGGAAGCCCAGAACGATGGCAAAACATGTGCGCACGCTGCATCCAATTCAAGTAGAACACATAGTAGGCATCGATAGTTTGACCTAAATTTGAAATCAAAGAGAAGGTGGTTAGAAAAAATCGAAATTGGCAAAGCAAAGCATGAAATCATAAATTTGTGATGCACTATAGCTATGAAAAGTATCAAACAATGCATACCAAAATGATTTTTTAGAGGAATACTAGTTCAACTTATTTTAATTTTATATTAGTAGCCCAAAATCGAACTAGTAGTTGGATATTTCTGAACTTGATCTGTAGTAGTGGGCAAAACCCTAGTTTAACCTATTTAATCATAGATTCGTAGGTCGATTTTTCTACTTTTTTATTATTACTATGCAGCACATGTGTGTTTGCCCGTCGAGTGAAACTCGGAGGAAGAAGGGATCACTCGGAAGGAGAGAAGAAGGGAGAGAATTATGGTGTCTCCCCTTTTTCGGGTGATGATGTTGACTTTTGTGCAGGGTTTGTCAGTGAGCAGGAGGTGCGAGCGAGCGAGCGAGCGAGCGAGTCGAGCGAGGCCGAGAATGAGAGAGATTTGTTTTTTTTTTTGTGAGAGGGACAACCGAAGGATCCAGAAGGACCCACATACTTCCAATACGCATCCTGATGCGTCTTCTCTTGACAAAGAAAATGGCTGGGAGTTTGCGTACCTATTGCACGTGACTTGTGCTCACTGAAGTGTGGGACCTCACGCATGGGCACCACACGTAAGTGACAGACCTGTTGATGTAAAAACTCGGTTGATTATTATACTACTACATTTATACAAAGTTTCCTATGGATTCAAGGGTACGAAAGCCAAGTTAAATCATTTACATGACATTATTTTTTCCATGAAGCCAAGTTAACTCATTTATCAATTGGTACATTTTGGAGTGACTAAGAAGGATCCAGGCTTACTTTTTCATTTTCATGTTTTAAACCTGTTTAAATCTTGGTCAAACCTATGACTTGACCAAGATTCAAATGGGCATAAAAATTCAAAAAAAAAGAAAAACAAAAGCACACCGTCTTCCTATGTCATATATCAAGGTGATAAACAAGGTCTGCCATATTCAAACCACAAAAATCTTGTATCTACCCCCTAACCCTAAACAAGGATCCAGGCTTACACCCTTTTCATTTTCATGTTTTTAAACTTGTTCAAATCTTGGTCAAACTTAGGATTTGACGAAGATTCAAATGGGCGTAAAAATACTTAGAAAAATCATGTACGTATCTACCCCCTAACCGTAAACAAGGATCCAGGCTTACCCTTTTCATTTTCATGTTTTTAAACTTGTTCAAATCTTGGTCAAACTTAGGATTTGACGAAGATTCAAATGGGTGTAAAAATACTTAGAAAAATCATGTACGTATCTACCCCAAACCCTAAACTCTATCTTACGAAGCCAAGCATGAAGAGAAGTGGTTTTGGGTTTCAAACATGGAAATTTCAAAAACCTCCCAAAAGCTTCATTTTAGAGTGACTAAGAAGGATCCATGCTTACCTTTTATTTTCATGTTTTAAACATGTTCAAATCTTGGTCAAACCGTACGTACCTAGGATTTGACCAAGATTCAAATGGGCATAAAAATTCAAAAAAAAATGAAAAACCAAAGCACATAGCCTAGCTTCTTATATATGCCATATAGTAAGCACTCAAGCTAGTTGATAAACAAAGTCTAGACATATTCAAACCAGAAAAATCATGTATCTATATACCCCTAACCCTAAACTTTGTCTTAATTATGAAGTCAAGCACGAAGAGAAGTCGTTTTGGGTTTCAAACATGGACATTTCAAAAACCCTCCCAAAAGCTTCATTGTGGTGTGACGTACTAAGAAGGATACATGCTTACATTTTCAACAACCCCCCTAAAAGCTTCATTATAGAGTGACTAAGAAAGGATCCAGTCTGGCGGGCTTACCTTTTATTTTCTTGTTTTAAACTTGTTCAAATCTCGGTCAAACCTAGGATTTGACCAAGATTCAAAATGTGCATCAAAATTTAAAAAAATTAAAAACCAAATTAAAGCGCATAGTGTTCTTATGTCATATAGTAAGCATTAAAGTTGATAAACAAGGTCTAGACACATATTCAAACAAGACAAGTCATGTATATATACCCCTAACCCCTAAACTCTATCTTATGAAGTCAACAACATGAAGAGAAGTGGTTTTGGGTTTCAAACATGGAAATTTCAAAAACCTCCCAAAAGCTTCATTTTGGAGTGACTAAGAAGGATGCAGGCTTACCTTTTCATTTTCATGTTTTAAACTTGTTTAAACCTTGGTTAAACCTAGGATTTGACCAAGATCAAATGGGCATAAAAATTCAGAAAAAATCAAAAAATGAAAACCAAAGCACATAGTATTCTTATGTCATATATTAAGCATTCAAGTTGATAAACAAGGTCAAGACATATTCAAACCAGACAAATCATGTATCTACCCTAACCCTAAACTCTGTCTTATGAAGTCAAGCATGAAGAGACGTGGTTTTGGGTTTCAAACATGGAAATTTCAAGAACCCCCCAAAAGCTTCAATTTAGAGTGACTAAGAAGGATCCAGGTCGAGCTTATACCTTTTATTTTTATGTTTTAAACTTGTTCAAATCTTGGTCAAACCTAGGATTTGACCAAGATTCAAATGGGTATAAAAAAATGAAAAACCAAAGCACATAGCCTTCTTATGTCATATAATAAGCACTCAAGTTGATAAACAAGGTCTAGACATATTCAAACCAGAAAAATCATGTATCTACCCCTAACCCTAAACTTTGTCTTATGAAGTCAAGCACGAAGAGAAGTCGTTTTTGGGTTTCAATCATGGAAATTTCAAAAACCTTCCCAAAAACTTCATTTTGGAGTGACTAAGAAGGATGCAGGCTTAGCTTTTCATTTTCATATTTTAAACATGTTTAAATCTTGGTCAAACCTATGATTTGACCAAGATTCAAATGGGCATAAAAATAATTAGAAAAATCATGTACGTATCTACCCCTAACCCTAAAATCTATCTTACGAAGTCAAGCATGAAGAGAAGTGGTTTTGGGTTTCGAACACATGGAAATTTCAAAAACCTCCCAAAAGCTTCATTTCAGAGTGACTAAGAAGGATCCAGACCGGGCTTACATTTTATTTTCATATTTTAAACTTGTTCAAATCTTGGTCAAACCGTACCTAGGAATTGACCAAGATTCAAAAAAAAATGAAAAACCAAAGCACATAGCCTTCTTATGTCATATACTACCTCCGGTTCAAGGAATAAGGCGCCCTCGTTTTACGTGTTTTTTGTTTGACCAAGAATTACTTCAAATATATAAAGATTGTTTGTATGAAATTAGCATCATTACAAAGTGCTTTTCAATACGAATCCAACGATACTAATTACATATAATATAATCAAGATTGTGTTGCTCAATTTTTATGGTCAAAGTTCGTCTTGGAATACGCGTGCGCCTTATTCCTTGGGACGGAGGTAGTAGTAAGCACTCAAGTTGATAAACAAGGTCTAGTCATATTCAAACCAGAAAAATCATGTATCTACCCCTAAGCCTGAACTTTGTCTTATGAAGTCAATCACGAAGAGAAGTCGTTTTGGGTTTCAAACATGGAAATTTCAAATACCTTCCCAAAAGCTTAATTTTGGAGTGACTAAGAAGGATGCAGGCTTACCTTTTCATTTCCATGTTTTAAACATGTTTAAATAAGGATGCGTGATTCTGAAACCTCATACACATTGTTGCAAAAGTAATTACATCACCTAAACAATACTACCAGTTCATAATTCTAAACTTATGTACAATCTTGGAAACATATAACGCCAGCCTAGTTCACCAATTATCATCATCCCTCTTGATGCGCTTGCCGGTGCCGCTTGTACCTGCCTCCCACGGGTTGGCAGTCCAAGTTCTGCACTCGTTCGCACTTCGTGTGTCGGGAATCCTTGTTGGAGCTTCCCAACCAGATACAGGCCCTGCCCTTGCTAGCTCACCACATCCAGCCGTTGCCCTAGCTTGCTCACCGTGTGAACCGCCATCCCACGGAGACCCCGAAGTAGGCTCGCACGAGTCCTTTATCCATGGTGGCATTTTCTTCGGATCAAATGGTATGTTGTGCCTAAAGCAATAAGATACAAATTCCCAGTAGGTTGTCCCGACACACTGCTTCTTCTCGTCGCGCCAGGCAGGGGGAAGAGCGGCCAACCTAGCCGCTTCCTTGCAATCCGGGCAAACCACTTCCCTTGGAATTGGTTGTGCTTGACGCTGCCCATCATTGATTTTTTTGAGTCGCCTGTACAACTCAAAACTGACATACCCATCAATCGCAGCATACCTCAAGTTTACTTCAGGCAATGGCATGCACTCCCATTGATCGTGGCTGCTAGTAGGGAACTTGGTCTTCATGTCTTTGTAAGATGGGTCAATGATGGCGGCTGCCAAATCACCCATGCCAGTCCTATTGCCAGGACCATTGAAATTGATCATATCCTGAATGTCAATCCAATTATGTTTAGGAATTTTAATGCCATCTCTAGCAAACCTGCTAGAGTCACCCCTGATGTCAACAGTTGTGAAACAAATTCCTTTATGTTGAAGGAATTCTTGCAGTGCCAGATTATCAGGACTCCTGCATGTTAACACAAATCAATCTTGTAAGATCGTATATGCTGAAATAGTACACATATTTTTCTTCCAGTAAACTGTATACTTGTTGCAGTGAAACAATGATTTTGCATCAGTGATACACATCAAAATAACATGAATTATTGTTGCGACTATATGATCTAATTATTTAAGTGTCATCAAGTTAAGATTCAGTTACTATATGTTAATATCTTGACATCCATGCCGATTATCGGTGAGTATGAGTACATGAAATTTGTGCAAATTTTGAGTACCAAAATCATGAAACTAGATATCGTGGTCAATCCAAAAAAATTATACAAGTATATGTTGGATATTACGTTCCAGACCACATTTTTCATACAAGTTAGTTTGTTCGTGTTTTCATACAAGTTAGAACCTAGTCTATGTCGAAATAAAAAAGCAGATCCAAGATAAAGGAAGAGTTTCTATATTAAAAAACAAAAGGATAAAGGAAGGCATGTGAAGAACATACCTGCAGAAATGGTACACCAGGACGTGGTCGTCCATGGCCAACTGAACGACGGCGGTACTTACTTGGTCCGCAGTGTATTCTAGGTCGAGGCCGACGAACCTGGACCTGTCCTCTAGTAGCTTTTGTTCGTACATCTTGAGGGTGTGCTCGAGAACGGAAGGGTCATTCGTGTAGACCACGTTCACCTTGGTCGTCCCATGGGGAACGACGCTCCTCTTTAGCGTAAACAGGCCGCCGTCGGCCATGGCAGCGCTGAAGCACGTCGAACTGATCGGAGGGATTGAGGGGGAGGGAGGGAGAGCAACTGCAAACAATGGGGTTTTTTGGAACTTGCCGAAATGCAGGGGAGAACGAACCGCCAGGGGTTGTTTAGTGGGGACAGATGGGAATAATACTGCGATGAGGTTGAGGAATTAACTCCAACCGCCATTTAAATCTAGTACTCCCTATAGTCAGTTGATAGGAAATGGACGGGCAAGATTGATTCTAGGGAGGCGAACCCCAGTATTTTCCCAATTTATTTGAGTTGTAATATAACCATCGTTAATACTTGAATTGAAAAATATTTACAAAATTAATTTATTATATACTACATGATGAGATAATCCAACAAACCATGGAAATGCATGGCCATCCAACCATGTCACCCTCTTGTGAAAATTGTATAGGTGGTAGTGTGCGCAATACACGCGGTAGCCACTTCACAAATACATCCTTTTAATTTTGCCCCCCTTAATTCGGCCAATAAAAATGAAAAGACTTTATGTGGAAAACCAAAAAAACTTTATTTGGCAAAGTATAGTCGAAAATAAGAAGTTTTTCATTGATCTCTTAAAAAAGGGGTCATGATTCGAAAGTTCGCCATGCATGGTTCTTGCGGTAACCAAGCTAGCTCACCCATGTGGCAAGAAGCGAATCAATGTCCAACATGCATGGTTCCAAAAATATATATTTACAGAATGATTCTGCTTCTCAAGAATATTTGCATGCCATCATGTTTGTTATTTTTCCTAGATAAAAGTAGTAATTGGTGACTTCGTGATTGCCTTGCTTGCTGATTTCAATAAGTTTGAACCTCATTTTGGCTTTATTTCAAATTTAGGCAAAAACTTCTTGGCAATCGACTTTGTGAGCTACTATACTTGGATGCAACCCACATTTTCGTTGGCTAATGTTTTCTGATTCCACAACAATAGGGCACATCCCTATATCATCCCAAATTTTGAATTCTTTTTAGTTTGGTTGATGACCACCATTCATATCCGAACTTAATTAATTGGAGTACACATGATGGTTTCATGGTAAGCTAGTTTGACAAATTAGCCTTCGAAATGGCGATTCGCCTACCATGCATGCATGTTTGGCCTACCCGTGAAATTTTGATTTGCGGTATTGTGCACACACGTACTGCACATGATAGCGAATAAACAAAACACATATTCGGACCCCTTTGGCCAGCAAGGGCATGTTTGGTTCCTAGCCACAATTTGTCAAGAAGCCAAAATTTGGCAGCCATGCATGCATATAGTTTATTTGGCATGTGTTTGGTTTTTGCCACAATTTGGCTTATCACACTTCATTGCATGTATATATGGTCCATTTGTCATAGACTCAACTTTTTTTTACAAAGTTTTGACAAAGTTTGGCTTTAATATTTTAAGCCACAATTTGGTGGCTAGCCATACTAGCTTTTTTTTTGGCTAACCACACTTTGGCTTTGGAAAAATGTGGCTACCAAACATGGGTCCTAATAAAAAGAAAACAACACACTAATGTGTGGTAAACCAAAAATCCCTACTTTGCAAAGTTGCATATGTGCAAAAGGGGGGCAATGCATGCATTATTCAGAAGTTGATTGTGGTTTTCGTAGTGTAACCAATTAATTAAGCTTACATATGGGAAGAGGCTAGCGAGGCGAACTCAAGCAGCTATGGTTCCAATGTTGTCAAGTTTGAAGTGGACACTGCATGAAGCTTGCTCAAATTAATGGGTAGAAAGCCAAAAGCAGTCCATATTTATTCTATATGTGTGTGAATAATAACTCTTCACCCCAAACCTCTATGTATGATAGGGTTTTATATTTTTTACTTGTTAGTAGTAAGTACATGTCATGTGATGGCTCCATGCACATGTTTCACAACTTTTTTCTGATTTGTTTCTACCTCATTTGGTTGGTTTCAAATTTGCTCAAACTTCCTATGCGCGCTATGTTGTACTATTGGGACCCATGTTTTGGCTTAGTTTGTGGTACCACACTTGCAGGGTACCTCCAAGTATTTTATTCCCAAAAATTATGAATTCTAATTAAATGGTGAACTATAAACTGATCATCTAAAGTTGGAAAATAAAATCCATATATAGCTACACATCTAGATATGTGTATAAGGTAGACAAACTGCATTGCCACACATGCCTTATATAAGTTTGTTTTTTCTAGCGGAGTGGATTCCCTAATCACCCCACGGTTGTGACATTGTCAATGTTGTCATGATAAATAACATTGCGAGACTTTCCATCTTATTCTTTTTTGTAGAAATGATCGTCCCATTATGGCAAACGTCCCCATTCGTTTTTCAAATTAAGTAAACGTTATAGGATGAAAATTCATTGAAGTGACAAATTTTCTAGATTTCTAACTATTTTAGCTCATTCAAACAAGTTTGCAATAGGCCGACCTGTTGTCCAGTGACAATTTTAGAGTACAATTTGATCAACATCACAAAAAAGTGCTTTTAAGGCTCGTAAGTAGTATCATACATGCCATGTTGGCAAAAATCTAATGTGTCACATCAATTATGAGGTGAGATATGAGAGTAGTATTATAACACATAAACCTAGAAAACTTAGAAAACTTCATGACAAATACATCATGTACACACATTTGCATTGAGATTCTACAAAACTTTAAATATGACATAAGTATGAACCATATTATGATACTATGCATTGTGGAGGTAGTATCACAAACTAGTAGTGTATGATACTACGTACTACGTACTTCCCATTGTGACTAGTCTTAATCACTCTGACCTCGCCGTCTCGCCGTCTTACTATAGTACATACTACACCCCCACTCCGTCTCTCATACATCGCCCCACTCGTTTCCCACTCCGTCTCTCATACAGCGGCTGCGCCTGTAGATATCTTCGAGGATCTGGGCGATTTTGACCCGCTTTTCGGCGCTCGCCGTTTCAAGGTGAAGACCCCAATCTTAGCATGCATGTTGGACCAATTAGGAGTACAAAATTATGTTCTAAATGTTGCTCAAACTTTCCATACAACTAATATATAACTTATACTACGTAGGTTACACCATCGAAATAGGTATGACCAGTTGAGAAATGGGAACAATAACTTGGAACCTTTCTTACTATCGAGTGGGACGTGTGATATTGGTGTGACCCTGCTTTTTTCTTCTTCTACATAATGGCTACATGATGGTTCTAGAAAGAAGTGTATGCTGTTGTGGTATCTCTTGACGCGAATCCCTCTAATCACAAGCGTTAGATTTTGGAAACCAACGGTTAGTACTGCTGTTACATCTCTAGTTCAAAACTGGTGCATTTTGTATGTTGTTGTAGTAGTCTAGTAGATAGATTCAGATGCATGGTCAGGAGTGCAAACATTTCGCAACTAGTTGATCCCTCATCTTATTGTCGGATGTCACATTTCGAGTTTGTAAAAAAATGTAAATTCAAATCATAGTCACGGGTTATGTTGTATCTTTCGCACATCTAAACATTTGTTTCAAAAGGTGACCATATGTGAGCTGTGGAAAAAAGAAAAGACCAATGTGAATAATATTCCTTAACTATTCACATATCATTTGTCTTTTTTGTGCAAGCTAGAATTTTTTTTACATACTCATCTGTGACCTGTGGAGCAATACACAACATAATATGTGTCCCAGTTTTGTTTTTCTTCATATTTTTTAAAAGTGCAGAAGTGTGATATCCGATAATAGGATGCGAGTGCAACTAGTTGCAAATGAGATGCTAATGCATGCTGATATGATACTACCTCTGTCCATAAATAGATGTATGTCTTTTGTCGTGGCCCCATCCTACTTCTGCATTTTCTTTACGGCCATTTTTGAGTAGTTGCGACCTGGACGTGATCGGACTAGTCGATACTCGATAGTAGTCGTAGTACTGTACAACTTCTGCATGTGGCGTCAGCCTCTAGAGTAGTAGTACTAGCTAACGGATAGATTATATCTGGAGAAACTGACATGGCCATTGATATGACAAGACTATACCCGGATTCGGACGCATTGTAGTGACTCCATCAATGTTCCGCTATGATGGTCTATTTTACTGCTACACCAGATTGTCGACGCAGAGGATTCCTTGGCTTCCGCGCAAGACCCTTCCCAAAGAAGGCATCTGCTCTGGCCCGTTGATTCTATGTGGACGGTTCCAGATTGCTTTATGTGTTTTTGTACAGTATCAGATCTAGGTTTTCCTTCCCTCCATATTAGGGGTTGTTTGGTTTAGGGGATAGGTTTATGGGATGAGAGTATCCCCAACCACCTGGCTAGGATAGCCAATTTTTGTTGTTTGGTTGTGTAGGAATTGAGTGTAGGACGAGAGGTGGGTAGTGGTATAGATTTTTTTTTGTTTGCTCGAAATGTTAGGGGTGGCTATAAGATGGTGAGATTATCTCTACACACATCAAATATACCACACCTCCTATTTTTATAGCCCAAAAAAATACATAACCGGTGGTATGTGAATTGATCTGGGTAAAAATATTACACAACCGTACAAATATTCAAATCCTATAGTCAAATCCTACATAACTCCTATAGTCAAATCCTACATAACTCCTATACAAATTGTACGAATCAAAGGATATGATTTTCCCCCTATATAGCTTGTTTGATTTGAAGAATTGAATCCTCCAAAATTTCTATGTATTGTTTTCTTATACTAGTACAACCCTATAGGATTTCTAATAAGAGGTTAGACCTCTTGGAAAAGTTCATATGCATCTGTGACAACTATGCTATGCACTCTCAATCTCTATAGAAATTTCCTTTGTCTTTCCGATGATACCATCACACACCTAGCTCTACCAATTCATGTAGATTTCTTTCCCGTAGGATTCAAGGAGGCATATGTCATAGCGATTCTCCATTATTCTATCATATGAATCTAACATGCCCTCTCAGTTTGAGTGATGCAAAGTGGCCACTATAAGATTTATTTAGTCAGATTAATTGGTCATGCATACACTAGTTGTTTTCTATCTTTCCTACACATGTCAATTAGCGAAATTTATAAGTAAAATCCTAAAATTCAAATAAATTGCTGAAAATTGGAAATAATATTACAGTTGTAGCAAATTACTAAATCGATCCAGAAATTATGTACATGGCTTCAGTAGTCCGTAAATGATGTCCTTGGAGTAGTTTGTGAGTTAAAGAACGTCCATTTCGTTAAACTGACATGGCCTTTGATTTGACAAGAGAACACTAATATTTTGTACCTGAATCAGAGTGGTAAAGGCGTACAGCTCGATCAATGCAATGGTATGATGGCTATGCAGCTATACCTATATAGGAGTAGACTACTAGTAGACTTTGGGACACAGAGATTTGGCTTCCGCGGCCGACCCCGAACAAGATTCTTTTACATTGCCCATCTTTTCACTGACATTGAATCGCTGAAACTTGGGGTCCGCCTGTGGCAGGACCAGCCTGTCAATGGCCCAAAGTCTTATGTGCTCCCGCCCTTTGATTTTGGATGGACGGACAAGATTGCCCAGTCCCATCCCTGTCCTGTTCGTTCCAGTTTTCATCCTCCTCCCCGGGGAACCCTCCCCGGAGAGCTCTACACCGACCCCTTCTATCCCCACCTGCTTGTCCCTTCCTTCTTCCTCCAGCGATTCATCCATCGTTCAACAAGTTGTCTAAGAAGAACATGAAGAAGTGTAAGAAGAGGAAGGAGGCGTTGTTGTCTGAGACTAAATCCGCGGTGAAATCCATCCCGCTGAAAGTCCTGCAAACTCCGACTTTGAAAGTCTACCAGCGGCGCCGGCGGACAGGCATGTCTGCGCTTCCATCGCAAGCTCAGTCTGCTTCGGGCTTGTTGGGTCAGGGCAGAGTAATCCAGCAAGAGTCCTGGTAGGTTTTTATCGCCATGTGCTTTCTTTGCCCCCATGAACGCAGATTACAGCAAGGCAAACAGATCCAACTATTTTTTTACCCGGGAGAACCAGCTATTTGACCGTCTTTCTTCCAGGGCCGCCCGTTCAAGTGTCGCCCTTCCTACCGATGCCGAGAAATCGACCGTGTTTCGCCAAGATGGTGGGTACGAAGCTCCCCGGTATGTTTCCATCGCCATGCCGAAGTTTCTCTGCCTTCTGGCTGGCTAGCGGATCAAACAATTTAACCGTCTTTCTTCCATGGCGGCTGGTTTCAGCGCCATTCCTACCCAAGTTGAGAAATCGCTCGTTTCTCGCCAACCTGGTGGGTACGAAGCTCCTGGGTATGTTTCCATCGCCATGCCGGATTTTCGTTGAGTCCTTGCTGGCAGGCGGTGCCAACTAAACCGGCTATCATCTTCCAGGGCCGACGGTTCCAGGCTCGTGCTTTCTACCGCAGGATCCACTTCGTACTTAGCTATCGAGGACCCGTTGTTTGATGAGCACTTGTTAGCTCTCAAGAGCATTAATAATGTATGCACTATATAATATATATCCATTGCTTTTTTTTCTTCCTCTTCATCTCCGTACTGCATGAGGGCTTCTTTAATTCGTAGGACTTCTATAAGAATTGTGTAGCATTTAGATCCTATGGTTTTTTTTCCTACATTAGTTGTTTGATTTATAGAAATATATCCTATGTTTGTTCCTTTTTTCGAAATGGGGGACATATCACAGCCTCTGCATCAAAATGATGTATATGGCTGCTTTATTGCTTTCTTCAGTTCATACACAAATTATGACAACTTCTCACGGATCAGCTAGAGTCGACACAAAGATCCACCAACGAAACATAGAAAACAGCGGGTGCCAAAAAGGCAAAAACACATCAGTAAGTAATTCTATGAGGAAACTGCCAGCCACCCTGGCTGTAAAAATCCCGTGCGGCTGTCTCTAGTCAGTTGCACCCAGACTCCATGATATCCTGCTGATCCTCGGGCTGGAGATAAGAAACATACGGATCTAGTGAATAATCATAGGGATAACCTGCAAGAAGGGATGAGATTTGGGTTTATTAAACTCGACTTCATTTTGTACATTCCAAATAGCCCATAAAATAGCGCATACACCCTCTGTAATGTATACAAAATCCTATGCTTTTCCTAATCTTATGATTTTCATATCCTGTGAATGAAAAAGGATCCCTGATTCGTTCCTGGTGAATTTTTCCATGCAGGAAGGGATTATGAGATTAAAGGGCCACAACACCACCCTTCAGAACAGAAACCTCAAACTCTTGCATAGGTTTGGTATCATGAATGCAGAATCAGAGACGAATGCCCAGTCTCCGGGAGAGGAGCAGCCAGTGCGCGTGTGTGCATCTTCGGCCGTGTATGTTTCCATTGCCGTGCCGCAGTTTCATCGCCTCCTTGCTGGCTGCCAGATCCAACTACTTAAATGTCTTTCTTCCAGGGATGGCGGTTCCATCGTTGAAGAGGTTCCTATGGACAAGGACTTTGCAGCTCTCAGGCATATTGAAGAGGTTGGCACTCCATTTGTTTATTTCTCCCCCCTCATCTGCACTCTGCATACTTCATTGCTGTTGAATTTGCAATGCAGGATGTGATAACACGATTCTCCGCGAAACTGGACCAGATCAAGGGCCACAACATCATCCTTCATAAGAAAATCCGCCACCTCGTGGGCAGGTGCATTTTAAATCGTGCCATATCGAAGGAGAATGCCCGTTCCATGCAATCTTCTTTTGATAAACGGTACTCAGACGTTCTCGTGGAGTGTGAGAAGTTGAAGAAGGAAGTCGAGGAACTACGCGCCCAGCCACCGATGAGTGTGGTCACTGACAAGGCTGGTCAGTGTGATTGCAACTGTGACTGTGAAAGTTTTCAACAGGAAGTGGAGTTGCATGCTGAACATGCGCAATATTTCGAGACGAAGTACTTGAAAGTTCGCACAGAGTGCGATAAGTTGAAGAAGGAAGTCGAGTGTCTCCGCTCCCAGCAGCCAACTATTGCGACATCAGGAGACCAGGGTGTGCTAATTGCAGCCAGAATTTTGGAATCGATGAAAAGTTGAATTTGGCTTTGTTGTGCAATATAGCAAGACCTGTTCCTCCTCTGCCTTTGTCTTTTGGCATAATTGCTTTGTCTTCAGTATTGACTCCTGAATGCTTCGTATATTTCTGACGGTTTCTGAATTATGTACAACTTTTGTAATATTGGTCAAATTAGTTTTGACCAGGGTTTGTGTAGGGTTGTTGAATTTTTTTGGTTGGTCCAAATTGTGTTGTGTGGTCCAAATGTGATGTATCATCACACCACCATGTGCCCCGCCACCCCCAGGTTTTGGTAATGCCATTCTGATACATGCTTCATAGAAGGAACATACATTTTTTCCGTTAGGGCATGACAATTTTGAAAAATTCAAACAAAAATGGGAAGAGAGAATGGTAACATCATTTTCCATGTGATGCCCCTGTGCCAAATTTTGGTTCATTTTAAGAATGTAAGGTGACAAATTACTCGAGGAAGCTAGTTGGAGTAGACGGGCATGACCGGATTGGCATAGGGGATTTATTTTTTGAAGGATGTTATTTTTCATGGACAATATCTGACACAAACAATAAAATGTTAAGGTCTCATATTATTCTGAATGATTGTGAATTACTTATGACGTTTGGAAGTATTGGTATACGTGAGAATCGAGTACATGCACGACTTCACGCGTCCACAACTAATCGGCCTCATCGTCTCTCGCGTCCACAACTAATGCCATTCTGATACAGAGAGTCAGAGGCTATAAAATAATCGGCCTCATCGTCTCTCGCGAGCTCGTCCTCTCCCCTCCCATCAACTCACCGCACCTCCGAGGCATCGACTTCCTCGTTTCCAACCGCAGCAGCATGAAGACAGGTCTTGCGTACGAGGCGGAGCAATCGGCGGCCGCTCGCGCAGAGGATGCCTCTGCGGTAGTGGCCGTCGCGGCGGGTGAGGCTTCACCGGGTACCCAGGCCGCTCGTCTCCTCTGCTTGTCTGATTCTTCGACCTCGGTCGAAACGGGCGTCCTGGCCGTCGAGGAGAAGGTGGATAGCAACGCCGTTGCTCCCGCCGAAGATCTGCAAGGCGTTGCAGGCCACCACGGCGAGGTCTTCCTCGACCCGGTGCTGGACGCGGACCTCGACCCCTTCGACGATTTCGGCCCAAACGTTCAGTTCCAGGAGGATGTCGAGGGTGACGACGAGGAGGTACTGCTCTTTTACCGAAACTGTCCCGATCCTTTTTGTGTCATATTACTGTTCACGTGGTTTGCACGAACCTGGTTCTTGATTGATTTGATCTCCTACCTTGTTCTTGTAGACGTACTTGATTCTACGGTTCGTACGGTCAGATTCTAGTTTAATTTCGACTAATCTGCCATGTAGTTGGCTTGATTTGTCATATAATTAATTTATGTGTTCATACTTAGTGGACTTGCAATTGTTGTGGCTTATGTTCATTGCTGTTCATAGGGTTTTCTCGTGATTTAGTATGATTTCTTCTGCCATTTACTTGTTCTACACATTTAATTTTAGGGTTTCTAAGGTTTGCTTATGATAGTGCAGTATTTATTCGATCTGTCATTAAGCACCTGATTATTATGTACTTTATAATTCACAGGAATATTCTGACGACATGGACGACAACAAGGAGCGCAGGGACCAGAAGAGCCGCTACGTTCTGAAGCGGCTGAAGGGTGGTGAAATTCGTTTCCGCAAGCGCGGGGAGCTATTTTGCCCATTCTGTGGCAAAATCCTCCAGAAGGACATCCGCAGCCTGATCCAGCATGCGACGGGTGTAGGCCTAAGTACATCGGGGAAGCACCGCCCTGCAACCAAGGCCAAGCACGCAGCATATGGCCTCTTCCTCCAGAATTACGTCTTGCCTGGCTTGTTCCCAGTCAACGCCCCTGCTGCTGGCCCTCATGCTCCTGGTCCTGTTTAAAGTTCATATGTGTAATCTTATTCCCTTTGGAAGTTCAGTATTAAACTCTACTAGTACAACCGTGGTGGTCTTGTGATGGTAGTACTCTTTTGATGCATTTGTGATGTAGTAGTACTAGTATTTTTTTTTGAAATGGTATAGTACTACTAGTATCTAAGAAAAGTACTCCCTTCGATTCACATTCATTTTACACCAAGAAATATGGATCGGAGTGAGGGAGTAAATTAAACATGGCATCTCGTGCATGAAGCTTGACATATCGATCAGGTTGGCTAGAATGGCAATACAATGCTGCTCATTAGGCAAATGCATGCCATGTAAAGAAGTCTATACTGACATAAAAAAAAGACTACATTGGGGATTAGAGTCAATTGGGGCATCTACAATACAGAAAATCTTGCTTGTAGCTGATTTTGGCTAAGAGGGTTTTACTCACATTACACGTGCCACTTTCCTTGTGTGCAAAACAAGTTCCAATAAAGGAAGAGGAAAGAAAAGGACATTGTGGGCGAGATTGAACACCTTTTTTATGTGTTAAGCTGAGGCCTCGTTAAGCTGAGGATGACTTAGGCCTAACAGCTCAGCACACCCACAAATAAATCTCCTTGCACGCACCACTGCCAGCAAAAATAACAGAATTAGCACGCAAGATTAAGAATGAAGTGAATTTAATTAACTTGGTTAGCTTTTCAAGCAATATATTCAGAGAAAGAGCACACATGTTCGGCTCGAAATAATCGTAAGAGAAGAACAATAAATCTAAGGCACCCCACTTCATCGGAAGAAGGGGCGCGACAACGCATGGATTCATATATACCTTGAGTCGACGCTGGCTCATAGAAGGGCGGCCGCGCCTCGAGGATGCCGGCGACGTCTCCACCTCGGTATCACATGTGACTGCTTCTCGACGGGCGGTGCGCCACGCCATGTAGAAGATCTATCAAAAAAGGAGAGCCCGATGACGCTACTGACGCCTCAACCTTGATAGCACCGGCCTGTTGCTCCGCACTGAGATGCGCCACATGCAAGATTTAGCGGATGCGCCAATTTAAGAGATATGTCATGATCGTTGTAATAAATTTCACCGTGATGATGATTTGATCCTGCACTCGGCCTTGAACACAAGTACTAGTACAGTCTCACAATTTTTTTTATCATTATACTTTGCGAGATTTAGCGGATGCACCAATTTTAGAGATATGTCATGATCGTTGTAACGAATTTCAACGTGATGATGATTTGATCCTGCACTCGGCCTTGAACATAAGTACTAGTACATTCTCACAATTTTTTATCATTATACTTTGCGAGATTTAGCGGATGCGCCAAATTAGAAGATAGATCATGATCATGGTAACACACTTTTCAATGTAATGATGATTTGATGTTGCACTCGACCTTGAACATAAGTCCTAGTACGGTCTCACAATTTTGTATCATTATACTTTGCAAGTTTTAGAGGATGCGCCCATTTTCAGAGGTAGATCATGATCATGGTAACAAATTTTAAACGTGATGATGATTTGATGTTGCACTCGACCATGAACAGAAGTACTACTACTGTCTCACAATTTCTTTATCATTATAGTTTGCCAGATTTAGCGGATGCGCCAAATTTAGAGATAGATCATGATCGTGGTAACAAATTTTCAACGTGATGATGATTTGATGTTGCACTCGGGCTTGAACAGAAGTACTAGTACGGTCACTAATTTTTTTAGCATTATACTTTGCAACGAATGCACCAATTTCAGGTGCATGTCACCAGATCTGTGTCCGATGATGATCATGGTAGTAACCGATGTTCAACTTGATGATGATTTGATTTTACAGTCGGCCTTGAACAGAGGTACTAGTACGGTCTCACAATTTTTTATCATTATACTTGTACCTTAGCGAAATTCAAAATCTCATAGCGGCAAAACTTCCCGCCCACAAAATACAAAAATTTCACACGCTTCCAAATTCCGATTCTACCCCTGTGGAGATGACAGCAAAGTCGGTTGGTGGGGGGGTCTGGCCGTCATTTTTTGGATCACCACCTCCCTAGCCCCGGATACCCTCCCAAAAAAATTCATTTCCCTCAGTCTCTCATCTGAGACCACCCACCGGAACTTCTCAAGTCCCTCTCTCTACCACCTCCACGACCACCGCACCGGAACATCCCCGCCGGACTTCCCTGGCCTACCCGAGCCCTCGCGATCCTCGTCATCCGGCTGCCTGCCGGAGCCGCTTCATCGACGCCGTCATCAACCGGACCGGATCATCCCCGCCGAACCTCGAAACCATATGCTCATCCAGCAGTCTACCGCAGTCGCTTCAGCTGCGGTATCGTCCACCCCACCGGAGCCGCTTCGCCGGATCCGTCGTCCACCGCATCGTATCTTGCTCACCGACACCGCTGTGCATGAACCGGATCTGCTTCACCGGCGCCGTGCATGATCTAAACTCTTCTACTGTCGCTTTTCTATTGCTTGCCTGCAAGTTCTTGTTTAATCTTGGGGGAACCTGTTTGTGCTAACGACGCGCCGTTACGTTTTTGCAGATGAGATGAGTAACCATGAAGTGTAATGGCCGTCTCTCCAACCCCAAGTAGCACATGTAGCGTACTTCATCACCGGATCTATCAACCCCAGGAAGATCTGCTGTGACTCCCACAGAGTGCTTCTCCTAATGTAAGTCCCTTGTTTTAGCGCCATGTTCTGGGTTCAGATGCTTGTTTGTCTGAAGCTCTTTTAGTTCATTCCTAGCTATGACCGTAACACGTTCCTATTTTCTACTTCATTGCTAACTTTAAGCGATTGAACATTTTGGTTTGCATTCCCTGCTCTGTAGATGTAGCCATCATAACTTCTATCTTGCTCAGTCGTTGTTACAAAAATTATACTGTAGGTATTATAGTAACATCCTGCTATTATTTAGTTCATGGCCAATTTTAAGTAATTGCACATGTTGGTTCGCATTCCCTGCTCTATAGCTTTTGGCATCGTAACTTCTATATTTGGTTTACATTCCCTGCTCTGTAGATCTAGCCATCATAACTTTATCTTGCTCAGTCGTTGTTACAAAAATTATGGCCTGCTACTATGTTGTTTGTGCCAATTTTTTACTCCATGAACATGTTGGCTTGCATTCCCTGTACTACAGGTGATGCCATTGTTTTGTATCTAGTTCATTGTAAGCTAACAAAGTAAGGACTTAGTTTGGCATGCTATCACTCTGCTATCTAGCCTGTAGTACAAATAAACTTGTCATACTACTAGATAATAATTTTGCGTGCCATCTTGTTCTTCAAAAGCTGCATTATTGACTTGTTTCTCTGACTTGGCATGACGCTCACATATGGAAAGCTGAACATATTGGTTTGCATTCCCTCTTATACAAGTTCACAGGTGATCCCACTATATTCTGTATCTGGTCCATCCTAAGCTCCAGCATCAACTATCCTCTATGTGTTGCTCATTACAAGTTTATATCCCGAAACATCTTGATTTGCATCCCCTTCACTATAAGTTCAGGAGTATTATTTAGTTCACGGCCAAAATGAAGTAATTGCACTTGGCACATGTTGGTTCACATTCCCTCCTCTTTAGCTTTTGCCATCGTAACTTCTATTTTTGGTTTACATTCCCTGCTCTGTAGATGTAGCCATCATAACTTCATCTTGCTCAGTCGTTGTTACAAAATTTATAGCCTGCTACTCTGTTGTTCATGCCAATTTTGTACTCCCTGAACATGTTGGTTTGCATGGGACTCGACAGTAGTAAGTCTGCTGTTTCATTCTAACATGCTCTGTTATATTGGCTGTTGGTATGCGGCATGCACTCTTTGTTTGCTTATTGTGCGCATTACAATGATCTTGTTATAACGACGAAATGATGAGTTCCAAATTCTTTGGCAAACAATATTGTAGTGTCTTTGCCTTTCCATTGTTGCTGTCTTAACTTGTAATGTCTTTGTTTCAGATATAGGTGCTGCATGGACAACTTAAAAGATTGCCGGATCGCTTCATTGTATTGCTAGGTTTAATTACCATTCAATTTCTCTGGGTTCTGTAATATTTTTTCAATGCCTTGCAGCTGATGTAATATTTAGTTAGTTTTTATAGTTCTTTCGCGCATTTTTTCTTTGGTGCTTGTGGTAAGTGAGGCTATCCGACAGAAATCAATGCTGCGTAAATATTCTCAGTATCTAAATCACGAATTCCCATCCCTTAAACGGCCCATTTAAGCGAAATCACATATGTGCCTGCCCGCAAATTCCTAAAGCCCATATTATGCCAGCATATAAACAGCAACTAAACGGGCTGGCCCACTTACTTATTGGGCTGGCCCACTTACTTATTGGGCCAGCCCATTTGATTGACGGTGGACCCCACACTCTAGTTGGGCTGGCCCACTTGCTTTAAGGTGGACCCCACCCACTACTTAGTTGGGCCAGCCCAATTGCTTTTGTGGTGGACCCCACATACTAAATGGGCCGGCCCTTTAAGAGGAAAGTGGGACCCGCCTGTGTTTTTGGCCAGGCCCACTATCTTGTTGGGCCGGCCCACCGCTATATGGTGGACCCCACAAACTAATTGGGCCGGCCCACCTGCTGATGGTGGACCCCACATACTAATTGGGCCGGCCCTTTAACAGGAAAGTGGGACCCACCTGTGCTTTTGGCCCGGCCCACTAATTTGTTGGGCCAGCCCATTTGCTTTTGTGGTGGACCCCACATACTAAATGGGTCGGCCCTTTAAGAGGAAAGTGGGACCCACTGTGTTTTTGGCCCGGCCACTATCTTGTTGGGCCGGCCACCCGCTATATGGTGGACCCCACATACTAATTGGGCCGGCCCTTTAACAGGAAAGTGGGACCCACTGTTTTTGGCCCGGCCCACTATCTTGGGGCCAGCCCACTTGCTATATGGTGGACCCCACGCACTAAATGGGCCGCCCTTTGGAAAGTGGGACCCACTGTGTTTTTGGCCCGCCCACTATTTTGTTGGGCCGCCCACTTGCTATATGGTGGACCCCACAAACTAAATGGGCCGGCCTTTCAGGATAGTGGGACCCACTGTGTTTTTGGCCCACTATTTGTTGGCCCCACTTGCTATATGGTGGACCCCACAAACTAAATGGGCCGACCCTTTAACGAAAGTGGGACCCACTGTGTTTTGGCCCGGCCCACTAGCTTGTTGGGCCGGCCCACTTGCTATACGGTGGACCCCACACACTAAATGGGCCGGCCCTTCTGTAAGGTGGACCCCACATGTTAAATGGGCCGGCCCATTTAAGTTTTGACCAGTCAACCTTAGAGGTTAGGCCCGGCCCACGTAACTAATGGACCGGCCCAGCTATATAGTTGACCGGTCAAACTATGTCATCTGGCCCGGCCCGCTTAAGACGTGGCAGGCCTCGTGTGGGCCTACCATCTACCACGGGGTTTCAGCCGGTTAACGCCGTTAACTGGCAGTTAACGGCGTCTGCCACGTGTCAGTTTGCATGACGTCAGCAGTCAACGGGCTCCCGAAAACACTTCCGCAACGGTCCGATTTTCCGTGGCGGAAGGGCGCCCAAGCGCGACGGACCGAAAAAATCGTCGTTGGACTTTGCCTGACGCAGTTTCCACAACGGAACCCATATCGTCGGGTTAGGCCCATAGGCGACGAAAAATACCCCTTAGCGGACGATTTTGAGACGTTGTCTATCAGAACTTTTCTTGTAGTGTTAGCTATTATATCTCGCAACAACAATATTCCTGGGATTGCGATGAATGATATAATAGGCATCCGGACTTAAAAATCCGGGTGTTGACAAGACGACAGTCTTATGGATCATGCTCATCTACCCCCGAGGTGGGGGGAATACCTTGTTTGGCACGCGAGGCTGAACTTGCTGAACTTGGTGATGCGGTACAGGTGGCGGATTAGGGGATTGTGCTCCCTGTATCATCGGGTATGTCTGTACTTTGGCGCTGGGATTGACTGGTTCGTAAAATTTCTGAAGATCGACAAATTGTCGTCAGTCCCTAAGCAGATGGGTCGACTTCTTGACGTTGTCCTTTGGGTCAATGTATGCGTGTATGTAGCAAGGAGCGTTTAGTTGTTCCGCAAACGGCAATTCAGGTACCCGCGGAGGGCGGTCCCTCCAGTTACTTCGACCGCCTCCGGACCCACTGCGATTATTATCCCGACGATCGTCACATCGTTCACTGCGCAGATCATCATGTTGATCGTCGCGTCGATCCACGTAACCCGCTGCAATTATGTTGGTATCGCCGAATATTTCGTACCCGCGATCTTCTTGCAACGATCGCATCGGCTTCTTGAGTCGTTCGGTTTGCTTCCGATCATCTTCTTCGTCGTCGCTGCGCGGGCGCGACTTCTACACGTGTTCTTTGCCATCATCCCAGCTGTTGGCAATCTCCATTAGTTTGGTAATAGTATTTGGCTTCTTGCGGCTGAGTTCTTCGATATAGGATTCTCGTCGGATGCCATCGCTGAAAGCGTCAATTGCCCTATCAACAGAGACATCTTCGACAACATTCAAGAGTTCAGTGAAACTCCCGATGTATGAACGCATCAATTCCTTCGGCTTCTGGTGACATTGTCGTAATTCTTCAATTCCAACAGGTCTCTTGCACGTGGCTTGGAAGTTTTTGATGAAAGCGTCGACTAGATCTTCCCAGGATCTGATGGATCCTTGTGGCAGCCATGCTCGTATCGAATCCTTGAGGTACAGTTGTAAGCATTGCATCGCCGCCACTTAGTTTCCCTTATGCGGGATTAGAGTTTGCAGGTAGTCATCTATCCATGATCTCGGCTCTTGTTGGCAATCATACTTGGCGGCGTCAGTAGGTGTTGGCTTGAATCTCTTCAGTGGCATATGATATCTATGCACGCTTCTATTCTTGTAGACAGTGTTAGTCCTCCAAGTGCAGAGGTTTGTAGAACAACAACAAGTTTCCCTTAAGTGGATCACCCAAGGTTTATCGAACTTAGGGAGGTAGAGGTCAAAGATATCCCTCTCAAGCAACCCTGCAATTACGATACAAGAAGTCTCTTGTATCCCCAACACACCCAATACACTTGTCAGGTGTATAGGTGGACTAGTTCGATGCTGCAGCGTGGAGGCAGCTCCTTGTGACGATAAAGCACACGTCCGTTGGGAACCCCAAGAGGAAGGTATGATGAGTACAGCAGCGAGTTTTCCCTCGGTAAGAAACCAAGGTTTATCGAACCAGTAGGAGATGAAGGCCACATGAAGGTTGTTGGTGAAGGAGTGTAGTGCGGCGCAACACCAGGGATTCCGGCGCCAACGTGGAACCTGCACAACACAATCAAACTACTTTGTCCCAACTTAACAGTGAGGTTGTCAATCTCACCGGCTTGCTGAAAACAAAGGATTAAACGTATGGTGTGGAGAATTATGTTTGCTTGCAGAAAACAACAGAGAACAATGAATTGCAGTAGATTGTATTTCAGATGTAAAAGAATGGACCGGGGTCCACAGTTCACTAGTGGTGTCTCTCCAATAAGATAAATAGCATGTTGGGTGAACAGATTACAGTTGGGCAATTGACAAATAGCACTACAAGAAAAGTTGCCATGGCCGACGAAGTTGAAGTCGCGCCGTGGTTGCTGGTGCACCATGGCCGACGATTTTTGGTCCCTCCGTGGTTCATGTCAAAACTTTTTTTTCTCGTTTTTGAGGCCACCTAGCCCGACGAAAGCGGCCAAAACGTCGCGTATGGTGGCCCGGGACGTGGTGCATCGCGAATTCTCGGGTTCGCCGGCCGAGTCAACGCAAATCCGCACCGCCCAGGGATGTAGGGCCCAGATGGCAGCCTCTCTAGCATTGTTTTTTTCTCGATCGCGCCATCTCGTTCAACGCTCTCCGATCGAGCCGTTTACGATGCAGGATCATGGGTCCCGCATGTCATCCTCTATGAACCAAATTTCTTTCTTTCTTGGATTTTTTTGACCCCCTGATTTCTGGCTACTTCCTTTTTCTTTTGATCCCTTGCCGCCTTGGAAACGTTGAGACCGCTGCAGCTAAATGGGACCCGCATGTCATCCTCTATGAGCAATCAACTTTCTTTTCTTGGAGTTTTTTTTGGCACCTCATATTTGGTCACTTGCCTTTTCTTTCGATCCCCTGCCGCCTCTCAAACGGTGATACCGCTGCTGCTAAATGGGACCCGCATGTCATCCTCTATGTACTATAAAACTTTCTTTTCTTGGATTTTTTTGGCACCTCATATTTGGTCACTTGCATTTTTCTTTCGATCCCCTGCCGCCTCTCAAACGGTGATACCGCTGCTGCTAAATGGGACCTGCATGTCATCCTCTATGTACTATAAAACTTTCTTTTCTTGGATTATTTTTGGCTCCTGATATTTCGTTACTTGCATTTTTCTTTCGATCCCCTGCCGCCTCTCAAACGGTGATACCGCTGCTGCTAAATGGGACCCGCATGTCATCCTCTATGTACTATAAAACTTTCTTTTTCTTGAATTATTTTTGGCACCTCATATTTGGTCACTTGCCTTTTTCTTTCGATCCCCTGCCGCCTCTCAAACGGTGATACCGCTGCTAAATGGGACCCGCATGTCATCCTCTATGGACTATAAAACTTTCTTTTCTTGAATTATTTTTGGCTCCTGATATTTGGTCACTTGCCTTTTTCTTTCGATCCCCTGCCGCCTCTCAAACGGTGAGACCGCTGCAGCTAAATGGGACCCGCATGTCATCCTCTATGAGCAATCAACTTTCTTTTCTTGGATTATTTTTGCTCCTGATATTTGGTCACTTGCGTTTTTTTCTTTCGATCTCATGCCACGTTTGAAACTTTGAGGAACCTGCTGGCTCATGGGACCCGCATGTCATCCTCTATGTGCTATAAAAGTTTATTTTCTATGGTTTTTTTCACTCTCTGATTTTTGTCTATTTCCTTTTTCTTTTGATGCCCTGCCGCCTTGGAAACGTTGAGTAAGCTGCTTACTCATGGGACCCGCATGTCATCCTCTATGTACAATCAAGTTTCTTTTCTTGAATTATTTTTGGCTCCTGATATTTGGTCACTTGCCTTTTTCTTTCGATCTCATGCCACGTTTGAAACGTTGAGGAACCTGCTGGCTCATGGGACCCGCATGTCATCCTCTATGTGCTATAAAAGTTTATTTTCTTGGATTTTTTTCACCCTCTGATTTTTGGCTATTTGCCTTTTTCTTTTGATCCCCTGCCGCCTTTGAAACGTTGAGTAAGCTGCTGGCTCATGGGACCCGCATGTCATCCTCTATGTCCATCAACTTTCTTTTCTTGGATTTTTTTTTACCCCCTAATTTCTAGCTACTTTCATTTTCTTTTGATCTCAAGCCGCATGATACGTCTCCAACGTATCGATAATTTCTTATGTTCCATGCTACTTTATTGATGATACCTACATGTTTTATGCACATTATATGTCATATTTATGCATTTTCTGGAACTAACCTATTAACAAGATGCCGAAGAGCCAGTTGCTGTTTTCTGCTGTTTTTGGTTTCAGAAATCCTAGTAAGGAAATATTCTCGGAATTGGACGAAACTTTCGCCCAGGGTCCTATTTTTGCACGAAGCTTCCGAAGACCGAAGAGATAACGAAGTGGGGCCATGAGGCAGCCAGGAGCTAGGCGGCGCGGCCCAAGCCCTGGCCGCGCCACCCTGCCCCCTGGGCCCCTCGTGTGGCCCCCCGCGTTGACCTTCCGCCTACTTAAAGTCTCCGTCGCGAAACCCCCAGTACCGAGAGCCACGATACGGAAAACCTTCCAGAGACGCGCCGCCGCGAATCCCATCTCGGGGATTCAGGAGATCGCCTCCGGCACCCTGCCGGAGAGGGGATTCATCTCCCGGAGGACTCTACACCGCCATGGTCGCCTCCGGAGTGATGAGTGAGTAGTTCACCCCTGGACCATGGGTCCATAGCAGTAGCTAGATGGTCGTCTTCTCCTTGTTGTGCTTCATTGTTGGATCTTGTGAGCTGCCTAACATGATCAAGATCATCTATATGTAATTCTATATGTTGTGTTTGTCGGGATCCGATGGATAGAGAGTACTATGATTATGGTGATTATCAATCTATTGTTTATGTGTTGTTTATGATCTTGCATGCTCTCCGTTATTAGTAGAGGCTCTGGCCAAGTTTGTACTCTTAACTCCAAGAGGGAGTATTTATGCTCGATAGTGGGTTCATGCCTCCATTGAATCTGGGACAGTGACAGAAAGTTCTAAGGTTGTGGATGTGCTGTTGCCACTAGGGATAAAACATTGATTCTATGTCTAAGGATGTAGTTGTCGATTACATTACGCACCATACTTAATGCAATTGTCTGTTGCTTAGCAACTTAATACTGAATGGGGTTCGGACGATAACCTGAAGGTGGACTTTTTAGGCATAGATGCAGTTGGATGGCGGTCTATGTACTTTGTCGTAATGCCCAATTAAATCTCACTATATTTATCATATCATGTATATGCATTGTTATGCCTTTCTCTATTTGTCAATTGCCCGACTGTAATTTGTTCACCCAACATGCTTTTATCTTATGGGAGAGACACCTCTAGTGAACTGTGGACCCCGGTCCTATTCTTTACATAGCATACAATCTACTGCAATTGTGTTTACTGTTTTCTTTGCAAACATCTTCCACTCGATACGTTTAATCCTTTGTTACAGCAAGCCGGTGAGATTGACAACCTCACTGTTTCGTTGGGGCAAAGTACTTTGGTTTTGTTGTGCAGATTCCACGTTGGCGCCGGAATCCCTGTTGTTGCGCCGCATCACATTTCGCCACCATCAACCTTCAACGTGCTTCTTGGCTCCTACTGGTTCGATTAAACCTTGGTTTCATACTGAGGGAAACTTGCTTCTATACGCATCATACCTTCCACTTGGGGTTCCCAACGGACGTGTGCATCTACGCGTATCAAGCTAAATTTCTGGCGCCGTTGCCGGGGAGATCAAGACACGCTGCAAGGGGAGTCTCCACTTCTCAATCTCTTTACTTTGTTTTTGTCTTGCTTTATTTTATTTACTACTTTGTTTGCTGCACTAAATCAAAACACAAAAAAAATTAGTTGCTAGTTTTACTTTATTTACTGTCTTGCTCTCTATATCGAAAACACAAAAAAATTAGTTACTTGTCTTTACTTTATTTGCCTAGTTTACTTTTTGCTTATTGCATCATGTTTCCTTTTAATTTCACCACAAAAGATATACCGGTAGGACGTGGGTCCATAGTTGGGAGAAATAATATAGAAGAATTTTTCAATCATGTTAGTATTACTGAAGATTTTGAAGATAGACACTTGGTAGAACTTGCACCTACCTATGAAATTGCTGCTGCTGCTTTAGTTCGCATGTTGGAAACTAAATTTGTTAATCTCAATCCTATAATCCAACACATGTTTCTTACACTTGGTGATATGGAAGAAGGGGAAAAGAAAGATTTTGTTTTAGAAACTCTTCTTAGAGAATTTGGTGGTCTAGCAAGAGAGGCTAGAAAGGTTTTTGCTAAATTTAATATGCTAGGTTCTCATACCAATTTTATTGGTCTCCTTGAAAAAATGGACATGGATAGAATAAGGTACACTAATAACATTAATGATGGTGGGGAAATCAAAGCACCAATACCATGTAAACTCCTAGCTATGAATGATGCACTAGAAAATAACTATGCTTGGCTTGTTCCTGAAAATTTGTTTGATGAGAGTAGCAAGCCTAAGACTAATGAAAAGGGAGACGCTAAAACTTATATATCAAACATACTATGCTTGGTTGAGAAAACTCCCAACACCCCTGGTAATGATGTTGATGCTTCTACTCTCGATAATACTTGATTTGCACTTTCTGCGCCTAGCTGAAAGGCGTTAAAGAAAAGCGCTTATGGGAGACAACCCATGTTTTTACTACAGCAATTTTTTGTTTTGTTGAGTCTTGGAAGTTGTTTACTACTGTAGCAACCTCTCCTTATCATGTTTTTGTGCCAAGTAAAGTTTCTATGCCAAAGTTGATGTTATATTTGGGATCGCTGCGCAGAAACAGCATTGCTGTCTGTCACGAATCTGGGCACAGTTCTCTGTAGAAAATTCGAAAAAATCTGCCAATTTACGAGCGTGATCCTCAGATATGTACGCAACTTTCATTAGTTTTGAGTTTTTCCATTTGAGCAAGTCTGGTGCCAGCTTTAAATTCATCTTTACGGACTGTTCTGTTTTTGACAGATTCTGCCTTTTATTTCGCATTGCCTCTTTTGCTATGTTGGATTTATTTCTTTGATCCATTAATGTCCAGTAGCATTATGCAATGTCCAGAAGTGAAAATAATGATTGTGTCACCTCTGAATGTGTGAATTATTAATTGTGCACTAACCCTCTAATGAGTTTGCTTGAAGTTTGGTGTGAAGGAAGTTTTCAAGGGTCAAGAGAGGAGAATGATATACTATGATCAAGAGGAGTGAAAGCTCTAAGCTTGGGGATGCCCCCGTGGTTCACCCCTGCATATTTTAAGAAGACTCAAGCGTCTAAGCTTGGGGATGCCCAAGGCATCCCCTTCTTCATCGACAACATCATCAGGTTCCTCCCCTGAAACTATATTTTTATTCAATCACATCTTGTATTCTTTACTTGGAGCGTCGGTTTGTTTTTGTTTTTGTTTTTGTTTGAATAAGATGGATCCTAGCATTCACTTTGTGGGAGAGAGACACGCTCCGCTGTTGCATATGGACACATGTGTCCTTAGGCTTTACTCATAATGTTCAAGGCGAAGTTTCTTCTTCGTTAAATTGTTATATGGTTGGAATTGGAAAATGCTACATGTAGTAATTCTAAAATGTCTTGGATAATGTGATACTTGGCAATTGTTGTGCTCATGTTTAAGCTCTTGCATTATATGCTTTGCACCCATTAATGAAGAAATACATAGAGCTTGCTAAAATTTGATTTGCATATTTGGTCTCTCTAAGGTCTAGATAATATCTAGTATTGAGTTTTGAACAACAAGGAAGACGGTGTAGAGTCTTATAATGTTTACAATATGTCTTTTATGTGAGTTTTGCTGCACCTGTTCATCCTTGAGTTTGCTTCAAATAACCTTGCTAGCCTAAACCTTGTATCGAGAGGGAATACTTCTCATGCATCCAAAATCCTTGAGCCAACTACTATGCCATTTGTGTCCACCATACCTACCTACTACATGGTATTTCCCCGCCATTCCAAAGTAAATTGCTTGAGTGCTACCTTTAAAATTCCATCATTCACCTTTGCAATATATAGCTCATGGGACAAAATAGCCTTAAAAACTATCGTAGTATTGAATATGTACTTATGCACTTTATCTTTTATTAAGTTGCTTGTTGTGCGATAACCATGCTTCTGGGGAACGCCATCAACTATTGTTGAATATCATGTGAGTTGCTATGCATGTCCGTCTTGTCTGAAGGATCTATCATTTTAGTGGTTGGAGCATGCAAAATTGTTAGAGAAGAACATTGGGCCGCTAACTAAAGCCATGAATCATGGTTGAAGTTTCAGTTTTGGACATATATCCTCAATCTCATATGAGAATAATAATCATTGCTACATGCTTATGCATTTAAGAGGAGTCCATTATCTGTTGTCCATGTTGTCCCGGTATGGATGTCTAAGTTGAGAATAATCAAAAGCGAGAAATCCAAAATGCGAGCATTCTCCTTAGACCTTTGTACAGGCGGCATGGAGGTACCCCTTTGTGACACTTGGTTGAAACATGGCATGCAAAGATCCGGTAGTCCAAGCTAAGTAGGACGAGGTGCGGACACTATTAGTATACTATGCATGAGGCTTGCAACTTGTAAGATATAATTTACATAACTCATATGCTTTATTACTACCGTTGAAAAAATTGTTTCATGTTTTCAAAATAAAAGCTCTAGCACAAATACAGCAATCAATGCTTTCCTCTTTGAAGGACCTTTCTTTTACTTTTATTGTTGAGTCAGTTTACCTATCTCCTTCCACCTTAAGAAGCAAACACTTGTGTGAACTGTGCATTGATTCCTACATACTTGCATATTGCACTTGTTATATTACTTTATGTTGACAATATCCATGAGATATACATGTTATAAGTTGAAAGCAACCGCTGAAACTTAATCTTCCTATGTGTTGCTTCAACACCTTTACTTTGATTTATTGCTTTATGAGTTAACTCTTATGCAAGACTTATTGATGCTTGTCTTGAAGTACTATTCATGAAAAGTCTTTGCTATATGATTCACTTGTTTACTCATGTCATTACCTTTGTTTTGATCGCTGCATTCATTACATATGTTTACAAATAGTATGATCAAGATTATGATGGCATGTCACTTCAGAAATTATCTTTGTTATCGTTTTACCTGCTCGGGACGAGCAGAACTAAGCTTGGGGATGCTGATACGTCTCCAACGTATCGATAATTTCTTATGTTCCATGCTACTTTATTGATGATACCTACATGTTTTATGCACATTATATGTCATATTTATGCATTTTCTGGAACTAACCTATTAACAAGATGCCGAAGAGCCAGTTGCTGTTTCTGTTTTTGGTTTCAGAAATCCTAGTAAGGAAATATTCTCGGAATTGGACGAAACTTTCGCCCAGGGTCCTATTTTTGCACGAAGCTTCCAGAAGACCGAAGAGATAACGAAGTGGGGCCACGAGGCAGCCAGGAGCTAGGGCGGCGCGGCCCAAGCCCTGGCCGCGCCACCCTGCCCCCTGGGCCCCTCGTGTGGCCCCCTGCGTTGACCTTCCGCCTACTTAAAGTCTCCGTCGCGAAACCCCAGTACCGAGAGCCACGATACGGAAAACCTTCCAGAGACGCCGCCGCCGCGAATCCCATCTCGGGGGATTCAGGAGATCGCCTCCGGCACCCTGCCGGAGAGGGGATTCATCTCCCGAGGACTCTACACCGCCATGGTCGCCTCCGGAGTGATGAGTGAGTAGTTCACCCCTGGACCATGGGTCCATAGCAGTAGCTAGATGGTCGTCTTCTCCTTGTTGTGCTTCATTGTTGGATCTTGTGAGCTGCCTAACATGATCAAGATCATCTATATGTAATTCTATATGTTGTGTTTGTCGGGATCCGATGGATAGAGAGTACTATGATTATGGTGATTATCAATCTATTGTTTATGTGTTGTTTATGATCTTGCATGCTCTCCGTTATTAGTAGAGGCTCTGGCCAAGTTTGTACTCTTAACTCCAAGAGGGAGTATTTATGCTCGATAGTGGGTTCATGCCTCCATTGAATCTGGGACAGTGACAGAAAGTTCTAAGGTTGTGGATGTGTTGTTGCCACTAGGGATAAAACATTGATTCTATGTCTAAGGATGTAGTTGTCGATTACATTACGCACCATACTTAATGCAATTGTCTGTTGCTTAGCAACTTAATACTGAATGGGGTTCGGATGATAACCTGAAGGTGGACTTTTTAGGCATAGATGCAGTTGGATGGCGGTCTATGTACTTTGTCGTAATGCCCAATTAAATCTCACTATATTTATCATATCATGTATATGCATTGTTATGCCTTTCTCTATTTGTCAATTGCCCGACTGTAATTTGTTCACCCAACATGCTTTTATCTTATGGGAGAGACACCTCTAGTGAACTGTGGACCCCGGTCCTATTCTTTACATAGCATACAATCTACTGCAATTGTTTTACTGTTTTCTTTGCAAACATCTTCCACTCGATACGTTTAATCCTTTGTTACAGCAAGCGGTGAGATTGACAACCTCACTGTTTCGTTGGGGCAAAGTACTTTGGTTTTGTTGTGCAGATTCACGTTGGCGGGAATCCCTGTTGTTGCGCCGCATCACATTTCGCCACCATCAACCTTCAACGTGCTTCCTCCTCCTGGTTCGATTAAACCTTGGTTTCATACTGAGAAACTTGCTTCTATACGCATCATACCTTACACTTGGGGTTCCCAACGGACGTGTGCATCTACGCGTATCACCGCATTTCGAACATTGAGACCGCTGCTGCAAAATGGGACCCGCATGTCATCCTCTATGTACAATAAATCTTGGATTATTTTTGGCACCTCATATTTGGTCACTTGACTTTTTCTTTCGATCTCATGCCGCCTTTGAAACGTTGAGTAAGCTGCTGGCTCATGGGTCCCGCATGTCATCCTCTACGAACAATAAAAGTTTCCTTTATTGGAGTTATTTTTGACCCCTAATTTCTGGCTATTTGCCTTTTTCTTTTGATCCCCTGCCCCCTTTGAAACGATGAGGACGCTGTTGGCAGGTCGGTCCCACATGTCATCCTCTATGAACAATAAAAGTTTCCTTTGGTGGATTTATTTTTTACCCCTAATTAATTTCTGGCTATTTCCTTTTTTTCTTTGATCCCCTGCCGCCTTGGAAACGTTGAGGATGCTGCTGCCTCATCGGTCCCGCATGTCATCCTCTCAGAACGATAAATGTTTTCTTTTCTTGGATTTTTTTACCAACTGATTTTTGGTTTTTTTTTTTTCGATCCCCTGCCGCCTTTGAAACGTTGACGACGCTGCTGGCTCATGGGTCCCCGATGTCAGCCTCCCCGTACAAGAAACATGTGATATCTTGATTATTTTGCAGACAATAAACAGTGTATTTCGCTCTGAGCTATTGCAAACGGATAAATTAAATCTTTATTTTTACAACTTATATCTTGAATCTCCTTGTTTTTTGTTTTGGCGAAGCATAGGACTTTCCTGTTTTTTTTTTGAGAAAAATCCGAACTATCATGTTCTGGAGTGGGCTGAAATTGTACGAGTCAAAAGGCCCAGAAGGATAGTTCGAAGGCCCAGATGTCCAGATGCAGCCCAATTGAAATCTTTCTTTTCTTGGATTTTTTTCACCCCCTGATTTCTGGCTACTTCATTTTTCTTTTGGTCCTGTGCCGCCTTGGAAACGTTGAGACCGCTGCTGCAAAATGGGACCCGCATGTCATCCTCTATGTACAATAAAGTTTCTTTTCTTGAATTATTTTTGGCTCCTGATATTTGGTCACTTGCCTTTTTCTTTCGATCTCATGCCACGTTTGAAACGTTGAGGAATCTGCTGGCTCATGGGACCCGCATGTCATCCTCTATGTACAATAAAAGTTTGATTTCTTGGATTTTTTTCACCCTCTGATTTTTGGCTATTTCCTTTTTCTTTTGATCCCCTGCCGCCTTTGAAACGTTTAGTAAGCTGCTGGCTCATAGGTCCCACATGTCAGCATGTATGAACGATAAAGCTTTCCTTTCTTGGAGTTTTTTTACCCCCTAATTTCTGGCTACTTTCATTTTCTTTTGATCTCAAGCCGCATTTGAAACGTTGGGACCACTGCCGCAAATGGGACACGCATGTCATCCTCTATGTACAATCAAGTTTCTTTTCTTGGATTATTACTCCTTGATATTTCACTTGGTCACTTTCGATCTTTGTCTCATGAAACGTTGAGGAACCTGAGGAAACCATGGGACCCGCATGTCATCCTCTATGTACTACAAAAGTTTATTTTCTAGGGTTTTTTTCACTCTCTGATTTTTGGCTATTTCCTTTTTCTTTTGATCCCCTGCCGCCTTGGAAACGTTGAGTAAGCTGCTAACTCGTGGGACCCGCATGTCCTCCTCTATGTACAATCAATTTTCTTTTCTTGGAGTTTTTTTACCCCCTAATTTCTGGCTACTTTCTTTTTCTTTTGATCTCAAGCCGCATTTGAAACGTTGGGACAGCATGTCATCCTCTATGTACAATAAAAGTTTCTTTTCTTGGATTATTTTTCACCCTCTGATTTTTGGTCACTTGCCTTTTTCTTTCGATCTCATGCCGCCCTGAAAACGTTGAGGAACCTGCTGGCCCATGGGACCCGCATGTCATCCTCTATGTACTATAAAAGTTTCTTTTCTTGGATTTTTTTCACCCTCTGATCTTTGGCTATTTCCTTTTTCTTTTCATCCCCTGCCGCCTTGGAAACGTTAGTAAGCTGCTGACTGGTGGGACCCGCATGTCATCCTCTATGTACAATCAAGTCTCTTTTCTTGGATTTTTTTTTACCCCCTTATTTTTGGTCACTTGCCTTTTTCTTTCGATCTCATGCAGCCTCTGAAACGTTGAGGAAGCTGCTGGCTCATGGGACCCACATGTCATCCTCGATACTATAAAAGTTTCTTTTCTTGGATTTTTTCACCCTCTTATTTTTGGCTGTTTCCTTTTTCTTTTGATCCCCTGCCGCCTTGGAAACGTTGATTAAGCTGCTGACACAAGGGGCCCGCATGTCATCCTCTATGTACAATCAACTTGCAAGATCTTGGGGCGGAAGAGCTTGTATAAGTGGGACCCATATGTCATCCTCTATGTACAATAAAAGTTTCTTTTTCTTGGATTATTTTTTGCTCCTGGTATTTGGTCTCTTTCCTTTTTCTTTCGATCTCATGCCGCCTCTGAAACGTTGAGTAAGGTGCTGGGTCATGGGACCCGCATGCCATCCTCTATGTACAATCAACTTTCTTTTCTGGGAGTTTTTTTACCCCTAATTTCTGGCTACTCTTTTTCTTTTGATCTCAAGCCGCATTTGAAACGTTGACACCGCTGCTGCAAAATGGGACCCGCATGTCATCTTTTATGTACAATAAAGTTTCTTTTCTTGGATTATTTTTGGCTCCTGATATTTGGTCACTTGTCTTTTTCTTTCGATCTCATGCCCCCTTTGAAACGTTGAGGAAGCTGCTAGCGCATGGGTCCCGCATGTCATACTCTATGAACAATAAAAGTTTCCTTCCTTGGAGTTATTTTTTACCGCTAATTTCTGGCTACTTCCTTTTTCTTTTGATCCCCTGCCGCCTTGGAAACGTTGAGTAAGCTGCTGACACAAGGGGCCCGCATGTCATCCTCTATGTACAATCAACTTGCAAGATCTTGGAGCGAAAGAGCTTGTATAAGTGGGACCCATATGTCATCCTCTATGTACAATAAAAGTTTCTTTTCTTGGATTATTTTTTGCTCCTGATATTTGGTCACTTTCCTTTTTCTTTCTATCTCATGCCGCCACTGAAACGTTGAGTAAGGTGCTGGCTCATGGGACTGTACAATAAAGTTTCATTTCTTAGATTTTTTTTACCCACTGATTTTTGCTAACTTGCCTTTTTCTTTTCGATCATATGCCGCCTTTGAAATTGAGGTCGCCGCTGGCTCATGGGTCCCACATGTCAGCCTCTATGAACAATAAACCTTTCCTTTGTTGGATTTATTTTTTACCCCTAATTTCTGGCTATTTGCCTTTTTCTTTTGATCCCCTGCGGCCTTTGAAACGATGAGGACGCTGCTGGCAGGTCGGTCCCACATGTCATCCTCTATGAAGAATAAAAGTTTCCTTTTTGGATTTATTTTTGACCCCTAATTTCTGGCTATTTGCCTTTTTCTTCTGATCCCTGCCGACTTCGAAATGATGAGGATGCAGCTGGCAGATCGGTCCCACATGTCAGCCTCTATGAACTATAAATGTTTCCTTTGTAGGATTTATTTTTTACCCCTATTTTCGGGCTACTTGCCTTTTTCTTTGAAACGTTGAGGACGCTACTGTCTCATGGGTCCCACATGGCATCCTCTCTGAACGATAAACCTTCATTTCTTGTTAACGACAGGTTTATCAGTATTATTTTCGCAGACTAATACAAGCTCTTTGGCTCCAAGATCTTGCAAGTTGATAGATTAAATCAAGGAATTATTAGGATATGTTTTAAATTTCAAATCCACTTTATGAATTTTTAAAAATACCGTTATCCATGTGGGTATGGAGCGATCAAGGATTTTCATATTGGGCATGAGCAGTTTCAAAAATTGGAACCCTATAATTCAAAATAAATAAAAACAACTTTTATGTAGAATCTCCGTGTATTTTTATTTGCCAATCATAGGATCTGTGTTTCATTAGAAAAGGGCCGAAATTGCATGAGCAGAAAGGCCCATTTGTAGTTATTGGGCTTCGACGGCCGGAGCAAGTAGGCCGATATTACCTATTCTTGTAGATGGTGTTGGGCCTCCAAGTGCAGGTTTGTAGAACAGTAGCAAGTTTCCCTTAAGTGGATTACCCAAGGTTTATCGAACTCAGGGAGGAAGAGGTCAAAGATATCCCTCTCAAGCAACCCTGTAATCACAAAGCAAGAAGTCTCTTGTGTCCCCAACACACCAAATACACTTGTCAGGTGTATAGGTGCACTAGTTCGGCGAAGAGATAGTGAAATACAAGTAATATGGATGTATATGAGTGGTAATAGCAATCTGAATAAAATATGGCAGCGAGTAAACATGCAACAGAACAGTAAGTAAACGGTGTTTTCAGTATTGGAAACAAGGCCTAGGGATCATACTTTCACTAGTGGACACTCTCAACATTGATCGCATAATAAATACTTCTTCTCAAATGTGCTACATACACTCTTGTTTGATAATGAACATCATTGCGTAGGATTACACGAACCCTCAATGCCGGAGTTAACAAGCTCCACAATTCCATGTTCATATTTAAGTAACCTTAGAGCATAATAGATCATTGCAAAATAAACCAAGAACTAACATAGTGCACACTATGAAGGAGGAATAGATCACATCAATACTATCATAATGATAATTAACTCCACAATCTACAAGAGATCGTGATCATAGCCTACGACAAGAACCACAGGGTGCACACACTAATCACCTTTACACCAAGTAGGAGGAATAGAACTACTTTAATAACATCACATGAGTAGCACACAACTAGTAGCGATACAAAGCTCATCATATGGATCTCAATCATGTAAGGCAGCTCATGAGATCATTGTATTGGAGTACAGAGAGAGAGATTAACCACATAGCTACGGTAGAGCCCTCAGCCCCAGGGGAGAACTACTCCCTCCTCATCATGGGAACAGCGATGGCGGTGAAGATGGCGGTGGAGACGGCTTCCGGGGCAATTCCCGGCGGCGTGCCGAACAGAGACTTCTGTCCCCGAATCTTGATTTCGACGGCGGCGGCTCGGAAGGTTTTTCTCCGTATCGTGGTCTCTGTCGGGGTTTTTAGGTCAGAGAGGCCTAAATAGGCGAAGAGAGGGAGTCGGAGGGGCCACGGGGTGCCCACACCCTAGGGGGCCCGCCCCCGGCCCGCGCCGGGGTGTGGTGTGGGCCCCCCGCTCCCCTCGTCCCCCTCCGGTGCTCTGAAGCTCCGGGAAAAATAGGAATAGATTTCGTCCGATTCCGAGAATATTTCGTTACTAGGATTTCTGAAACCAAAAACAGCAAAAAACAGCAACTGCTTTCGGCATCTCGTCAATAGGTTAGTTCCGGAAACGCATAATAATGACATATAATGTGTATAAAACATGTAGATATCATCAATAAAGTGGCATGGAACATAAGAAATTATAGATACGTTTGAGACGTATCAAGCATCCCCAAGCTTAGTTCTGCTCGTCCCGAGTAAAACGATAACAATGATAATTTCTTAAGTGACATGCCATCATAACCTTGATCATACTATTGTAAAGCACATGAGATGAATGCAGAGATTTGAAGCAATGATGAAGATAATGAGTAAACAAATGAATCATATAACAAAGACTTTTCATGAATAATACTTTCAAGACAAGCATCAATGAGTCTTGCATAAGAGTTAACTCATAAGCAATAAGTTCTTAGTAGAAAGCTTTGAAACAACACAAAGGAAGATATAAGTTTCAGCGGTTGCTTTCAACTTTAACATGTATATCTCATGGATAATTGTCAACACAAAGTAATATAACAAGTGCAATAGGTAAACATGTAAGAATCAATGCACACAGTTCACACAAGTGTTTGCTTCTAAGATAGAAAGAATTGGTAAACTGACTCAACAATAAAGTAAAAGAATGGTCCTTCAAAGAGGAAAGCATCGATTGCTATATTTGTGCTAGAGCTTTGATTTTGAAAACATATAGAGAGCATAAAAGTAAAGTTTTGAGGAGTGTTTGTTGTTGTCAACGAATGGTAGCGGGTACTCTAACCCCCTTGCCAAACAAACCTTCAAAGAGCGGCTCCCATTTTATTTTGTTTTTGGGTGGCACTCCTTCCAACCTTTCTTTCACAAACCATGGCTAACCGAATCCTCGGGTGCCTGCCAACAATCTCATACCATGAAGGAGTGCCTTTTTATTTTAGTTTTATTATGATGACACTCCTCCCCACCTTTGCTTTCTCAAGCCATGGCTAACCGAATCCTTCGGGTGCCGTCCAACAATCACATACCATGGAGGAGTGTCTATTTTTGTTAATTAATTTGGGACTGGGAATCCCATTGCCAGCTCTTTTTGCATAAGCGGATGAAGCCACTAGTCCATTGGTGAAAGTTGCCCAACAAGATTGAAAGATAAACACCACATACTTCCTCATGAGCTATAAAACATTGACACAAATCAGAGGTGATAAATTTTGAATGGTTTAAAGGTAGCACTCAAGCAATTTACTTTGGAATGGCGGAGAAATACCATGTAGTAGGTAGGTATGGTGGACACAAATGGCATGAATATTGGCTCAAGTATTTGGATGCATGAGAAGTATTCCCTCTCGATACAAGGTTTAGGCTAGCAAGGTTATTTGAAGCAAACTCAAGTATGAAATGGTGCAGCAAGACTCACATATAAACATATTGTAAGCATTATAAGACTTTACATCGTCTCCTTGTTGTTCAAACACCTCAACCAGAAAATATCTAGACTTAGAGAGACCAATCATGCAAACCAAATTTTAACAAGCTCTATGTAATTATTCATTAATGGGTACAAGGTACATGATGCAAGAGCTTAAACAAGATCTATATGAGCACAACAATTGCCAAGTTTCACATTATTCAAGACATTATACCAATTACTACATGTAGCATTTCCCGTTTCCAACCATATAACAATTAACGAAGCAGTTTCAATCTTCGCCATGAAAATTAAAAGCTAAGAACACATGTGTTCATACGAACCAGCGGAGCGTGTCTCTCTCCCACACAAGGATGAACTTATTCAGAGAACTAAGATAACAAAACAAAAACAAAAATAAAAGCACACAGACGCTCCAAGTAAAGTACACAAGATGTGACCGAATAAAAATATAGTTTCAAGAGAAGAAACCTGATACTTTGTCGATGAAGAAGGGGATGCCTTGGGCATCCCCAAGCTTAGATGCTTGAGTCTTCTTGAAATATGCAGGGATGAACCACGGGGGCATCCCCAAGCTTAGAGCTTTCACTCCTCTTGATCATAGTATATCATTCTCCTCTCTTGACCCTTGAAAACTTCCTTCACACCAAACTTCAAGCAAACTCATTAGAGGGTTAGTGCACAATTAATAATTCACATGTTCAGAGGTGACACAAACATTCTTTTCACTTCTGGACATTGCATAAAGCTACTGGACATTAATGGATCAAAGAAATGAATCCAACATAGCAAAAGAGGCAATGCGAAATAAAAGGCAGAATCTGTCAAAAACAGAACAGTCCGTAAAGACGAATTTAAAGCTGGCACCAGACTTTCTCAAATGGAAAAACTCAAAACTAATGAAAGTTGCGTACATATCTGAGGATCACGCTCGTAAATTGGCAGATTTTTTCGAATTTTCTACAGAAAACTGTGCCCAGATTCGTGACAGACAGCAATGCTGTTTCTGCGCAGCGATCCCAAATATAACATCAACTTTGACATAGAAACTTTACTTGGCACAAAAACATGATAAGGAGAGGTTGCTACAGTAGTAAACAACTTCCAAGACACAAATATAAAACAAAGTACTGTAGCAAAATAACACATGGGTTATCTCCCAAGAAGTTCTTTCTTTATAGCCATTAAGATGGGCTCAGCAATTTTGGTGATGCACCCGCAAGAAATAGTATTTGAAGCAAAAGAGAGCTTCAAGAGGCAATTCAAAACACATTTGAGCCTAACATGCTTCCTATGCAAAAGAATCTTATACACAAATGAATTCATGAAGAGCAAAGTGGCAAGCATAAGAGGATAAAACACGAGTAACTTAAAGATTCTCAACATAAAGAGGGGAAACTTAATATTATTAAGATGCATATAACCATATTTCCCTCTCTCATAATAACTTTCAGTAGCATCATTGATGAAATCCACAATATACCCGTCACTTAAAACATTCTTATCATGGTTCATATGCATAGAAGTATCATTAATTTTGGCATAAGAAGAGTTATTCTCATTAATAGTAATTGGAGCAAGATTATTATCAAGAATTTGAACATGGTAAACAAGTTGCATATTAAAAGAATTGTTTTTGGCAAGCCCATCATAACTATGACAAGTTTCATAAGGATAATTGTAACATGTGTCATATACATCTCTATAGCAATTATCTAAACCTGAATATGTAATATCATCATTTTCACTAAAAGTAGATGTCTCAAATACAGGATCTTCAAGCACAACATCCCCAAGCTTAGAGCTTTCAATATCATCGTTTAAGGGGACATGAATAATGCTATCATCATTAATTTCATAATCAGTACCAAAGAGATTTTCAATATCAAAGGCAGCATGCTCATCCAAATCATGATCACTAATATGGGTAAAGGGTATAGGAAGATCATCGTACTCAGATTCATTATCATAATAATCATTAGGAGCAACATACTTACGGTTACCTAGCGTTATCTCATTCACGCGGGGATACGCCGTTACCTCTTTCTTTTTATTCTCCTTCTTCTTCTTCTTCTTCTTCTCTTCCTTCTCCTCATTCCCTTCTTTAGGAGGAAGAGGCTTGAAGGGTGGCTTGTCCGCATAACCTGATTTACTTTTAGAAACAATAGAAGAAACTTGGGAGGATCCCTCCTTTTCATTAATTAGTTGAAAACACACAGCGGTCCTATCATATTTTGGCAAGGTGTCATCTTCTAAAATATTCTGTATGTAAGTATTTGTATGGCAATTATTAATGCAGTAAGAAAGACAACCATGCAGGACATCATCAATATCAAGATCGTTAATATTTAACAAAGAAATTTTTCTTGATAACTCTTCACACTTCAAAAATAAGGTAAGTTCATCATGCTGATTAGGAGTAATTTCATCATCACAATACAAATTTGCAGCACTCATGGGGTTTGAATTATCATTGGAGGAACATTGAAAATTAAAATGACCAACTCTATGGCAAAGTTCACAAATAAAAGGATAGAGGGCACACACTTTTTCTCCAAGATCATCTAGAGCTCTAGACCACTTTCTAGTTTTTTCATTTCTGTGATGGATACAATATTCATCTTCTATTTGATTAATTCCACAAGGTCTATGTATTCCACAAAAATTAACATGCTTATAAGAAATAGCATTCTTAGGAGTTTGAGCATGCTTATTGCAATCATTAACAACAATTTCATTCTTCATGCAAGCGTCTTTAAAAGGTTCATGATACTTATCAAAATTCTTCCTAGGCAATTCAATGTGAGAAGCAAAAGCTTTATAAAGATTTGCAGCAACTTGAGAGTCAAGACCATAAGTAGCACTCATATTTCGAAATTTACCACTATCCATGAAAGTTTCAATGCATTCATAATCATAATTTATACCTGACTCTTTACCTTTGTCGTTCTCCCAATCTTCAGCGTTCTCCTTAATCCGATCAAGAAGGTCCCTTTTAAACTCTTCTTTATTGCTCGTGAATGATCCAGAACAAGTAGTATCCAGCAAGGTCTTATCTTGAAAAGAAAGTCTTGCATAGAAATTATCAATGATGATATTACCTGGAAGCTCATGATTGGGGCATTTGAGCATTAAAGTCTTCAATCTCTCCCATGCTTGGGCAATACTCTCTCCATCATGAGGCCAAAAATTATATATATGGTTTCGATCTTTGTGAATTTCACTTGGAGGATAGAACTTGGAATAAAATAGAGGCACAATATCCTTCCAATCAAGAGAGTGCCCGTCCTTCAATAGTTTATACCAATGCGCCGCTTCACCAGATAGCGATATAGAGAATAGTTTCTTCTTCACTTCATCCATAGAGATACCTGCACACTTGAATAACCCGCATAATTCATGCAAAAACAGTAAATGATTACTAGGATGGACAGTTCCATCCCCTTCATAGCGGTTATCCATAACACGTTCAATAATTTTCATAGGTATTTTATACGGAATACTTTCAGCAGGTGGATTTAAAATATCAGAAGCATCATTAGAGTTATCGCATATGGGAGATAAAGCATTATCAGAGCAAAATATTTCTTCCAAAGCGGAGGAGCTAAAAAGATTATTTTTATGTAAACTAGCTTCCCCAAGCTTAGACTTCTTCATAGCATTAGCAGTAATTGCATTCATACTAATAACATTGCTACTATCATGTAAATAAGGTTCCATAGGTTTTTTAATTTTCGCATCAAACCATCCATGTCTTAAATCAGGAAATAGAATAAGAAGCTCACTAATTTTTTTGTTGTTTTCCATTATGCCTAACTAGTGAAAAATAAAAACAAGAAACAAAAAGATGCAATTGCAGAGTCTAAAGGAAATAGCTTCGAGCACACACACAATGGCGCCAGAAAAGTACTGTTACCTGGAACCGAAGTATGAGTGCCTTTTACCTTTCCTCCAACGGCGCCAGAAAAGTGCTTGATGTCTACGGGTGCTTCTATTCTTGTAGACAGTGTTGGGCCTCCAAGAGCAGAGGTTTGTAGAACAGCAGCAAGTTTCCCTTAAGTGGATTACCCAAGGTTTATCGAACTCAGGGAGGAAGAGGTCAAAGATATCCCTCTCAAGCAACCCTGCAATCACAAAGCAAGAAGTCTCTTGTGTCCCCAACACACCAAATACACTTGTCAGGTGTATAGGTGCACTAGTTCGGCGAAGAGATAGTGAAATACAAGTAATATGGATGTATATGAGTGGTAATAGCAATCTGAATAAAATATGGCAGCGAGTAAACATGCAACAGAACAGTAAGTAAACGGTGTTTTCAGTATTGGAAACAAGGCCTAGGGATCATACTTTCACTAGTGGACACTCTCAACATTGATCGCATAATAAATACTTCTTCTCAAATGTGCTACATACACTCTTGTTTGATAATGAACATCATTGCGTAGGATTACACGAACCCTCAATGCCGGAGTTAACAAGCTCCACAATTCCATGTTCATATTTAAGTAACCTTAGAGCATAATAGATCATTGCAAAATAAACCAAGAACTAACATAGTGCACACTATGAAGGAGGAATAGATCACATCAATACTATCATAATGATAATTAACTCCACAATCTACAAGAGATCGTGATCATAGCCTACGACAAGAACCACAGGGTGCACACACTAATCACCTTTACACCAAGTAGGAGGAATAGAACTACTTTAATAACATCACATGAGTAGCACACAACTAGTAGCGATACAAAGCTCATCATATGGATCTCAATCATGTAAGGCAGCTCATGAGATCATTGTATTGGAGTACAGAGAGAGATTAACCACATAGCTACGGTAGAGCCCTCAGCCCCAGGGGAGAACTACTCCCTCCTCATCATGGGAACAGCGATGGCGGTGAAGATGGCGGTGGAGACGGCTTCCGGGGGCAATTCCCCGTCCCGGCGGCGTGCCGGAACAGAGACTTCTGTCCCCCGAATCTTGATTTCGCGATGGCGGCGGCTCTGGAAGGTTTTCTCCGTATCGTGGTCTCTGTCGGTGTTTTTAGGTCAGAGAGGCTTAAATAGGCGAAGAGAGGGAGTCGGAGGGGCCACGGGTGCCCACACCATAGGGGCGCCCCCGGCCCGCGCCGGTGTGGTGTGGGCCCCTGGCTCCCCTCTCGTCCTCCGGTGCTCTGGAAGCTTCCGGGAAAAATAGGGGCGGTGATTTCGTCCGATTCCGAGAATATTTCGTTACTAGGATTTCTGAAACCAAAAACAGCAGAAAACAGGAACTGGCCTTCGGCATCTCGTCAATAGGTTAGTTCCGGAAAACGCATAATAATGACATATAATGTGTATAAAACATGTAGATATCATCAATAAAGTGGCATGGAACATAAGAAATTATAGATACGCCGGAGCAAGTAGACCGATAACAATTACCATGTAGATGTTCCTTGGCAACCCAAAAGTGAAATATTGGGCCCAACAGGGGAAGGTTGAACAGTACTTTTTCTATTGGGAAGGTGGTACATGGGGTTATCCTGACAAAAAAAATGGAACATGGGTTACTGAAGGTTGCCCATTTGTGCCTAATATGTTTGTCAGCAGGAGCTTTACCTTCCGCCGCCGCCGCTCCGCTTCCGCCGCCGCCGCCATGCCTCGTCGCGGGTCGAGCTACCGGTACGGCGGCGTCTCGAGCTCGGGGTACCGCAGCGTCCGCGCGCGCCCCAAATTAAGGTACTTCCTCCTCGGGACGGCACCTACGATAGGCTCGGCTGGCCTTGGGGCATTTACCCCTAGCCTCTTCCATGCTCAAGTTTTTGAAATGTTTCTGGCTCTGTTCAACACTGGATCAAATTTGTCAACATGACCATTCTTATGGAGTAGCAACGAGTTGAATCTCTCAAAACTCTTTAAGTTCTGCAATATAACGACTAATTGGTACTACCTTATACAAAATGATTACATATCCTTATTTTGGAAGCAAGCAATCACACACTTATAGTTTGCTAGTCAGCTGCACGTAACGTTAAAAATCGGCAATTATAATGAATAAACCTGTAATTTTCACTTAAAATGCATTAAGGAGCATCAAATTTGACAAATCAAACCATGTCGTACTGAAAATTGACATGTCTTTCTCATGCAGAAATGTAAAATTATCCATGCATGTGCGTTTATACAGGTTAAGTTTTGCACGTATTATTTTTTGTAACTTTTCTGACTACCTTCAAAGCTCCAATCCTTCTTCATCATCTTTGTTGTACCGCACTGATGCAAGTGAATGCGAGCTGCTCGCCAGACGCGACTTCGTGTCCGATATGTGTACTATGCCTTCTCCATCTAGTGCTAGTTACGCCTCTGTGCTAATTAATTCAGCACAAACCTCTGTCATTGCAGCTGTGACTCACCTCGACCATTGGAGCCCAATCACAAGAGCGAGCTCAGTCTCAACCAGAGAGGCATGTGTCTCATGGTTAGCTATCTACAACTTGCTGTCTTACTAAAACCGTGCCTATCATAGAGATCACCTCGCTGGTGTAGCAATGGCTGCAAGTAGCTGCTAGCATGAGCGAAGGGGATAAGGAAGAAAAGATTAAAAAAATGGGGTGGGGCCAACAAGCAGGAAAGCTATCTACTAGCTTTATGGATGTTTCTGGAATTGGGTAGAAAATAGTAGATGACACTGTAGCAGCGAATCCCAGAGACCAAGGCCGTTGGATGATGTCTAATGAACGGCAGAACAAAATCGGCGAAATTAGCTTGAATTTTGATAATAAATCTTGGGCATTTTCCCTCGAACATGATTTATCAACTTTGGGTAGTCTCTGGACTAGTCTCCCTCGTCCACCAATTATTATCATACTACTGCGGAAAGTTGAGGGCAGTCCCTAGTCCCGAGCACTTCGCCCACTTCCCCTGGCCTCATCCCAGAGATCTCACACCAACCACCTCACCGTCGACTAGCCGCCAGTCTACAGCCCTCCGAAGAATCCCCAATGGCGGCGACGCCCCTACTAGAGCGCTCCTCACGCGAGCGCATCATCGAGTCTGGCCCACATGTCTTCCGTGCCTGCCGTGTGTCGGCAAGCACGACCGACTTCTCCGTCGGCGAGCCGCCGGCCGTGGGCGAGGGCGAGGCGTCCCCGTACACTATGACAGTGCACATCTTCTTCTCGAGGACGTACGAGCTCAGGAGGATGGCCGGCCCCCTCCCTGCCCCACTGGATGAGGACGATATCACCACTACACCCTGCGAAGAGGTGGTGCTGGATCTTGGCTTGCCTCCGAGGGAGCTGCGTAGTGGGGGCAATGTCGTGCGAACTATGCGCGAGATTCTTGCCCGTGTATGGCTGCTCAAGAACCTGAACCTCACGGAGGAGGAGTGGGACATCATCATGCCTTACGATGTTATGCACCTGATGTGGCAGCAGGCGTGTCGTCGGCTCGGTGGCCTCCACTTCGACCTCACCCTTAGGGTGGACCACCGGCTCATCGTCAACTTGCCGGCGCTGCAGGACAGTTGGGTCCTAGTTGCGCCGGAGGACGGCCACAAAGCAATACTTGTAAGCTGGGAGTTGTCAATTCAGCTGCACCTGGAAACAGACTTGCTCGCAAGAGTTTATCAGTAGTAACAGTTTTATGGCAGTGGAAATAGCGAAATAACAGCAGCGGTGAAATAAAGACAGCAGTAGTGATTATAGTAAACAACAGGATTAAAATACTGTAGGCACAGGGACGGATTTAACGGGCGTTGCATGGATGAGAGAAACTCATGTAACAATCAAAGCATGGGCATTTGCAGATAATAATAAAACGGTATCCAAGTACTAATCAATCAATAGGCATGTGTTCCATATTTAGTCGTACGTGCTCGCAATGAGAAACTTGCACAACATCTTTTGTACCAGCCGGTGGCAGCCGGGCCTCTAGGGAGCTATTCTTGTAGACAGTGTTGGGCCTCCAAGAGCAGAGGTTTGTAGAACAGCAGCAAGTTTCCCTTAAGTGGATCACCCAAGGTTTATCGAACTCAGGGAGGAAGAGGTCAAAGATATCAACACACCAAATACACTTGTCAGATGTATAGGTGCACTAGTTCGGCGAAGAGATAGTGAAATACAAGTAATATGGATGTATATGAGTGGTAATAGCAATCTGAATAAAATATGGCAGCGAGTAAACATGCAACAGAACAGTAAGTAAACGGTGTTTTCAGTATTGGAAGCAAGGCCTAGGGATCATACTTTCACTAGTGGACACTCTCAACATTGATCGCATAATAAATACTTCTTCTCATATGCGCTACATACACTCTTGTTTGATAATGAACACATTGCGTAGGATTACACGAACCCTCAATGCCGGAGTTAACAAGCTCCACAATTCAATGTTCATATTTAAATAACCTTAGAGCATAATAGATCATTGCAAAATAAACCAAGAACTAACATAGTGCACACGCTGTCCATATTACACTATGAAGGAGGAATAGATCACATCAATACTATCATAATGATAATTAACTCCACAATCTTCAAGAGATCGTGATCATAGCCTACGACAAGAACCACACGGTGCACACACTAGCACCTTTACACCATGCAGGAGGAATAGACTACTTTAATAACATCACATGAGTAGCACATAACTAGTAGCGATACAAAGCTCATCATATGGATCTCAATCATGTAAAGCAGCTCATGAGATCATTGTATTGGAGTACAGAGAGAGAGATTAACCACATAGCTACGGTAGAGCCCTCAGCCCCAGGGGTGAATTACTCCCTCCTCATCATGGAGGCAGCGATGGCGGTGAAGATGGCGGTGGAGACGGCTGGGGCAATTCCCCGTCCCGGCGGCGTGCCGGAACAGAGACTTCTGTCCCCGAATCTTGATTTCGATGGCGGCGGCTCTGGAAGGTTTTCTCCGTCGGGGTTTTTAGGTCAGAGAGGCCTAAATAGGCGAAGAGAGGGAGTCGGAGGGGCCACGGGGCCCACACCCTAGGGCGCCCGGCCCGCGCCGGGGGCCTGGCTCCCCTCTCATCCTCCTCCTGCTCGGAAGCTTCCGGGAAAAATAGGAACTTGGGCGGTGATTTCGTCCGATTCCGAGAATATTTCGTTACTAGGATTTCTGAAAGAAAACAGCAACTGGCCTTTCGTCATCTCGTCAATAGGTTAGTTCCGGAAAACGCATAATAATGACATATAATGTGTATAAAACATGTAGATATCATCAATAAAGTGGCATGGAACATAAGAAATTATCGATACGTTGGAGACGTATCAGCATCCCCAAGCTTAGTTCTGCTCGTCCCGAGCAGGTAAAACGATAACAAAGATAATTTCTGAAGTGACATGCCATCATAACCTTGATCATACTATTGTAAAGCACATGAGATGAATGCAGAGATTCGAAGCAATGATGAAGATAATGAGTAAACAAATGAATCACATAACAAAGACTTTTCATGAATAATACTTTCAAGACAAGCATCAATGAGTCTTGCATAAGAGTTAACTCATAAGCAATAAATTCTTAGTAGAAAGCTTTGAAACAACACAAAGGAAGATATAAGTTTCAGCGGTTGCTTTCAACTTTAACATGTATATCTCATGGATAATTGTCAACACAAAGTAATATAACAAGTGCAATAGGTAAACATGTAAGAATCAATGCACACAGTTCACACAAGTGTTTGCTTCTAAGATAGAAAGAATTGGTAAACTGACTCAACAATAAAGTAAAAGAATGGTCCTTCAAAGAGGAAAGCATCGATTGCTATATTTGTGCTAGAGCTTTGATTTTGAAAACATATAGAGAGCATAAAAGTAAAGTTTTGAGGAGTGTTTGTTGTTGTCAACGAATGGTAGCGGGTACTCTAACCCCCTTGCCAAACAAACCTTCAAAGAGCGGCTCCCATTTTATTTTGTTTTTGGGTGGCACTCCTTCCAACCTTTCTTTCACAAACCATGGCTAACCGAATCCTCGGGTGCCTGCCAACAATCTCATACCATGAAGGAGTGCCTTTTTATTTTAGTTTTATTATGATGACACTCCTCCCCACCTTTGCTTTCTCAAGCCATGGCTAACCGAATCCTTCGGGTGCCGTCCAACAATCACATACCATGGAGGAGTGTCTATTTTTGTTAATTAATTTGGGACTGGGAATCCCATTGCCAGCTCTTTTTGCAAAATTATTGGATAAGCGGATGAAGCCACTAGTCCATTGGTGAAAGTTGCCCAACAAGATTGAAAGATAAACACCACATACTTCCTCATGAGCTATAAAACATTGACACAAATCAGAGGTGATAAATTTTGAATGGTTTAAAGGTAGCACTCAAGCAATTTACTTTGGAATGGCGGAGAAATACCATGTAGTAGGTAGGTATGGTGGACACAAATGGCATGAATATTGGCTCAAGTATTTGGATGCATGAGAAGTATTCCCTCTCGATACAAGGTTTAGGCTAGCAAGGTTATTTGAAGCAAACTCAAGTATGAAATGGTGCAGCAAGACTCACATATAAACATATTGTAAGCATTATAAGACTTTACATCGTCTCCTTGTTGTTCAAACACCTCAACCAGAAAATATCTAGACTTAGAGAGACCAATCATGCAAACCAAATTTTAACAAGCTCTATGTAATTATTCATTAATGGGTACAAGGTACATGATGCAAGAGCTTAAACAAGATCTATATGAGCACAACAATTGCCAAGTATCACATTATTCAAGACATTACACCAATTACTACATGTAGCATTTCCCGTTTCCAACCATATAACAATTAACGAAGCAGTTTCAACCTTCGCCATGAAAATTAAAAGCTAAGAACACATGTGTTCATACGAACCAGCGGAGCGTGTCTCTCTCCCAAACAATCATTTATTCAAACAAAAACAAAAACAAAAACATACAGACGCTCCACCGAATAAAAATATAGTTTCAAGAGAAGGAACCTGATACTTTGTCGATGAAGAAGGGGATGCCTTGGGCATCCCCAAGCTTAGATGCTTGAGTCTTCTTGAAATATGCAGGGATGAACCACCGGGGCATCCCCAAGCTTAGACTTTTCATTCTTCTTGATCGTAGTATATCATCCTCCTCTCTTGACCCTTGAAAACTTCCTTCACACCAAACTTCAAGCAAACTCATTAGAGGGTTAGTGCATAATCAAAAATTCACATGTTCAGAGGTGACACAAACATTCTTTTCACTTCTGGACATTGCATAAAGCTACTGGACATTAATGGATCAAAGAAATGAATCCAACATAGCAAAAGAGGCAATGCGAAATAAAAGGCAGAATCTGTCAAAAACAGAACAGTCCGTAAAGACGAATTTAAAGCTGGCACCAGACTTGCTCAAATGGAAAAACTCAAAACTAATGAAAGTTGCGTACATATCTGAGGATCACGCTCGTAAATTGGCAGATTTTTTCGAATTTTCTACAGAGAACTGTGCCCAGATTCGTGACAGACAGCAATGCTGTTTCTGCGCAGCGATCCCAAATATAACATCAACTTTGACATAGAAACTTTACTTGGCACAAAAACATGATAAGGAGAGGTTGCTACAGTAGTAAACAACTTCCAAGACACAAATATAAAACAAAGTACTGTAGCAAAATAACACATGGGTTATCTCCCAAGAAGTTCTTTCTTTATAGCCATTAAGATGGGCTCAGCAATTTTGGTGATGCACCCGCAAGAAATAGTATTTGAAGCAAAAGAGAGCTTCAAGAGGCAATTCAAAACACATTTAAGCCTAACATGCTTCCTATGCAGAAGAATCTTATACACAAATGAATTCATGAAGAGCAAAGTGACAAGCATAAGAGGATAAAACACGAGTAACTTAAAGATTCTCAACATAAAGAGGGGAAACTTAATATTATTAAGATGCATATAACCATATTTCCCTCTCTCATAATAACTTTCAGTAGCATCATTGATGAAATCCACAATATACCCGTCACTTAAAACATTCTTATCATGGTTCATATGCATAGAAGTATCATTAATTTTGGCATAAGAAGAGTTATTCTCATTAATAGTAATTGGAGCAAGATTATTATCAAGAATTTGAACATGGTAAACAAGTTGCATACTAAGGGAATGGTTTTTAGCAAGCCCATCATAACTATGACAAGTTTCATAAGGATAATTGTAACATGTGTCATATACATCTCTATAGCAATTATCTAAACCAGAATATGTAATATCATCATTTTCACTAAAAGTAGAAGTCTCAAATATAGGATCTTCAAGCACAACATCCCCAAGCTTAGGGCTTTCAATATCATCGTTTAAGGGGACATGAATAATGCTATCATCATTACTTTCATAATCAGTACCAAAGAGATTTCCAATATCAAAGGTAGTGTGCTCATTCAAATCATGATCGCTAATGTATGTAAAGGGCATAGGAAGATCATCGTATTCAGATTCATTATCACAATAATCATTAGGAGCAACATACTTACGGTTACCTAGCGTTATCTCGTTCACGCGGGGATACGCCGTTACCTCTTTCTTTTTATTCTCCTTCTTCTTCTTCTTCTTCTTCTTCTTCGTTCCCTTCTTCTTCTTCTTCTCTTCTTCCCTCTCCTCCCCTTCTTTAGGAGGAAGAGGCTTGAAGGGTGGCTTGTCCGCATAACCTGATTTACTTTTAGAAACAATAGAAGAAACTTGGGAGGATCCCTCCTTTTCATTAATTAATTGAAAACACACAGCGGTCCTATCATATTTTGGCAAGGTGTCATCTTCTAAAATATTTTGTATGTAAGTATTTGTATGGCTATTATCAATGCAATAAGAAAGACAACCATGCAGGACATCATCAATATCAAGATCGTTAATATTTAACAAAGAAATTTTTCTTGATAACTCTTCACACTTCAAAAATAAGGTAAGTTCATCATGCTGATTAGGAATGATTTCATCATCACAATACAAATTTGCAGCACTCATGGGGTTTGAATTATCATTGGAGGAACATTGAAAATTAAAATGACCAACTCTATGGCAAAGTTCACAAATAAAAGGATAGAGGGCACACACTTTTTCTCCAAGATCATCTAGAGCTCTAGACCACTTTCTAGTTTTTTCATTCCTGTGATGGATACAATATTCATCTTCTATTTGATTAATTCCACAAGGTCTATGTATTCCACAAAAATTAACATGCTTATAGGAAATAGCATTCTTAGGAGTTTGAGCATGCTTATTGCAATCATTAACAACAATGTCATTCTTCATGCAAGCCTCTTTAAAAGGTTCATGATACTTATCAAAATTCTTTTTAGGCAATTCTAAATGAGAAGCAAAGGCTTTATAAAGATTTGCAGCAACTTGAGAGTCAAGACCATAAGTAGCACTCATATTTCGAAATTTATCAGTATTCATAAAAGTTTCAATGCATTCATAATCATAGTTTATACCTGACTCTTTACCTTTGTCGTTCTCCCAATCTTCAGCGTTCTCCTTAATCCGATCAAGAAGGTCCCTTTTAAACTCTTCTTTATTGCTCGTGAATGATCCAGAACAAGTAGTATCCAGCAAGGTCTTATCTTGAAAAGAAAGTCTTGCATAGAAATTATCAATGATGATATTACCTGGAAGCTCATGATTGGGGCATTTGAGCATTAAAGTCTTCAATCTCTCCCATGCTTGGGCAATACTCTCTCCATCATGAGGCCAAAAATTATATATATGGTTTCGATCTTTGTGAATTTCACTTGGAGGATAGAACTTGGAATAAAATAGAGGCACAATATCCTTCCAATCAAGAGAGCGCCCGTCCTTCAATAGTTTATACCAATGCGCCGCTTCACCAGATAGCGACATAACAAATAATTTCTTTCTAACTTCATCCATTGAAATACCTGCACACTTGAATAACCCGCATAATTCATGCAAAAACAGTAAATGATTCCTAGGATTGACAGTTCCATCCCCTTCATAGCGGTTATCCATAACACGTTCAATAATTTTCATAGGTATTTTATACGGAATACTTTCAGCAGGTGGATTTAAAATATCAGAAGCATCATTAAAGTTATCGCATATGGGAGATAAAGCATTATCAGAACAAAATATTTCTTCCAAAGCGGAGGAGCTAAAAAGATTATTTTTATGTAAACCAGCTTCCCCAAGCTTAGACTTCTTCATAGCATTAGCAGTAATTGCATTCATACTAATAACATTGCTACTATCATGTAAATAAGGTTCCATAGGTTTTTTAATTTTCGCATCAAACCATCCATGTCTTAAATCAGGAAATAGAATAAGAAGCTCTTTGTTGTCCATTATGCCTAACTAGTGTAAACAAGAAACAAAATGTCGTAATTGCAGAGTCTAAAGGAAATAGCTTCGAGCACACACACAATGGCGCCAGAAAGTACTGTTACCTGGAACCGGAGTATGAGTGCCTTTTACCTTTCCTCCCCGGCAACGGCGCCAGAAAGTACTTGATGTCTACGGGTGCTTCTATTCTTGTAGACAGTGTTGGGCCTCCAAGAGCAGATGTTTGTAGAACAGTGCAAGTTTCCCTTAAGTGGATCACCCAAGGTTTATCGAACTCAGGGAGGAAGAGGTCAAAGATATCCCTCTCAAGCAACCCTGTAATCACAAAGCAAGAAGTCTCTTGTGTCCCCAACACACCAAATACACTTGTCAGATGTATAGGTGCACTAGTTCGGCGAAGAGATAGTGAAATACAAGTAATATGGATGTATATGAGTGGTAATAGCAATCTGAATAAAATATGGCAGCGAGTAAACATGCAACAGAACAGTAAGTAAACGGTGTTTTCAGTATTGGAAACAAGGCCTAGGGATCATACTTTCACTAGTGGACACTCTCAACATTGATCGCATAATAAATACTTCTTCTCATATGCGCTACATACACTCTTGTTTGATAATGAACACATTGCGTAGGATTACACGAACCCTCAATGCCGGAGTTAACAAGCTCCACAATTCAATGTTCATATTTAAATAACCTTAGAGCATAATAGATCATTGCAAAATAAACCAAGAACTAACATAGTGCACACGCTGTCCATATTACACTATGAAGGAGGAATAGATCACATCAATACTATCATAATGATAATTAACTCCACAATCTTCAAGAGATCGTGATCATAGCCTACGACAAGAACCACACGGTGCACACACTAGCACCTTTACACCATGCAGGAGGAATAGACTACTTTAATAACATCACATGAGTAGCACATAACTAGTAGCGATACAAAGCTCATCATATGGATCTCAATCATGTAAAGCAGCTCATGAGATCATTGTATTGGAGTACAGAGAGAGATTAACCACATAGCTACGGTAGAGCCCCAGGGGTGAATTACTCCCTCCTCATCATGGAGGCAGCGATGGCGGTGAAGATGGCGGTGGAGACGGCTTCCGGGGGCAATTCCCCGTCCCGGCGGCGTGCCGGAACAGAGACTTCTGTCCCCCGAATCTTGATTTCGCGATGGCGGCGGCTCTGGAAGGTTTTCTCCGTATCGTGGCTCTCCGTCGGGGTTTTTAGGTCAGAGAGGCCTAAATAGGCGAAGAGAGGGAGTCGGAGGGGCCACGGGGTGCCCACACCCTAGGGGGGCGCCCCCCTGGCCCGCGCCGGGGTGTGGTGTGGGGCCCCCTGGCTCCCCTCTCATCCTCCTCCGGTGCTCTGGAAGCTTCCGGGAAAAATAGGAACTTGGGCGGTGATTTCGTCCGATTCCGAGAATATTTCGTTACTAGGATTTCTGAAACCAAAAACAGCAGAAAACAAAGAACTGGCCTTTCATCTCGTCAATAGGTTAGTTCCGGAAAACGCATAATAATGACATATAATGTGTATAAAACATGTAGATATCATCAATAAAGTGGCATGGAACATAAGAAATTATCGATACGTTGGAGACGTGGCAGCCGGGCCTCTAGGGAAACTACTGGATATTAAGGTACTCCTTTTAATAGAGTACCGGAGCAAAGCATTAACACTCCGTGAACACATGTGATCCTCACATCACTACCATCCCCTCCGGTTGTCCCGATTTCTGTCACTTCGGGGCCATTGGTTCCGGACAGCGACATGTGTATACAACTTGCAGGTAAGATCATAAACAACGAATATCTTCATGAATCAATAACATGTTCAGATCTGAGATCATGGCACTCGGGCCCTAGTGACAAGCATTAAGCATAACAAGTTGCAACAATATCATAAAAGTGACATCTACGGATACTAGGCACTATGCCCTAACAATCTTATGACTATTACATGACCAATCTCATCCAATCCCTACCATCCCCTTCAGCCTACAGCGGGGGAATTACTCACACATGGATGGGGAAACATGGCTGGTCGATGTCAATCATGGAGAGGTACCAACAATTAATAATAAGCACCATGAATCATGTATATAAGCAGGATTGCAATGTTCATAAGAGAATATGATAAAGTGGTATCTCGCTTGCCTGTATTTGATCGGCAAAACATAAATGCCGAGGCACCTCTGGAGTTCATAGAAAGACTAGAAGTAGTGATTGTCAAAGATAAAAGCATCAAAGTTATACCACAATCAATCATATTTTGAGACAAGCATATTATACTAAGAATGACAGTTGTGCTCTCAAGACAGTGCTCAAAGAAAGAATGGAGACACAACATAAAAGTAAAAGATTGACCCTTCGCAGAGGGAAGCAGGGATTAACATGCGCTAGAGCTTTTCATTTGTAAAGCAGGAGTAAAATTATTTTGAGAGGTGTTTGTTGTTGTCAACGAATGGTAATGGGTACACTAACTACCTCATCAACCGGACTCACAAGAGCGGCTCCCATTTTATTTATTTTTGGTTGGCACTCCTTCCAACCTTTCTTTCACAAACCATGGCTAACCGAATCCTCGGGTGCCTGCCAACAATCACATACCATGAAGGAGTGCCTTTTTATTTAAGTTTTATTATGATGATGACACTCCCCCCAACCTTTGCTTACACAAGCCATGGCTAACCGAATCCTTCGGGTGCCGTCCAACAATCACAAACCATGGAGGAGTGTCTATTTAAGTTAATTAATTCGGGACTGGGAATCCCATTGCCAGCTCTTTTTGCAAAATTATTGGATAAGCGGATGTGCCACTAGTCCATATGAGAGTCCGTCAAAAGTAAATGACAAGGTTGAAAGCTAAACACCACATACTTCCTCATGAGCTATGAAACATTAACACAAATTGAGAAGCATTTTGAAGGTTTTAAAGGTAGCGCATGAGAATTTACTTGGAATGGTTTGAAATGCCATGCATAGGTATTTATGGTGGACACTTTGGAACAACTTGGTTTTCAGGTGTTTGGAAGCACGAGCGGCGATCCCGCTCAGTACAAGTGAAGGCTAGCAAAAGACTAGGGAGCGACAAATCAAGAGAGCAATAACTGTCATAATCATGCTTGCGGCAAAATAAATTAACGGAGGCATAAAAGTGATACAAGAACTCTGAAGCAATATAAATCATCGAGGCTTAATTGACTTTTTGTTCAGTCATATGCATGCGTGAGCATGTGCCAAGTCGATATAAATGAATTATTCAGAGGAGGATACCACAATGCCATACTTACTTATGAATAAAACAATGCAAGCAAACATCCATGACATGCTACTCATATTAATAAATTGGAACTAAACATGAGAGATCATGAACTACTAGACTTTCTCAAATAACATATACCTCACATGAACCAACTAAGCATGATCATATGGATGAGTATATGTACAAAAATGAAAACAAATAGAGTTCATACCAGCCTCTCACCACAATCAGATTGTCGTAGATCGTCATTATTGCCTTTTCACTTGTGTAGCTTGGATAATATGAAATGAAAACCACGCTCCAGCCACCGAAGACCATTGAACTCATGATGAACTTTACAAACCAAAGAAGAACAGCAAATATTTTTGGTGTTTTCGAATTAGAAACAAGCACGAAAGAAAACAAGCAAACAAAGCAAAATCTTTTTGGGTTTTCTTATAGCAAACTAACGATAGCAAATAAAGCAAACTAAGAGCAAGGTACCAAATAAACAAATGGTGAAGAGAAACAACAGAAATATTTTTGGTCTTTTTGTGTTTTAGGAAAGAAACAAAGCGAAAACAAAAGAATGCAAACTAACAGAAACACAGAAAAGCAGGATGACAGAAATCTGCCAAATCCTGACAGCAGTACAGAAATCGAATTTAACAAAAATCTTCCATTGCTCAGACCAAAAAGTGTTCAACTAATGAAAGTTAGATAACAACCTGGGGAACATGCTCAAAAATTGGCAACTCAAAATAACGTTCTGGCTGTGCGTACGAATTTTTTTGGTAACAGCACAGAATCTGTTTTTGGACAGCACTTCCCCAAATATCATCTCCCTCTCATTAGAAAACCACTCTAGAGACTAAACAAATATGTACAAGTATCCAGCAACCATAATATGCAAAGAATGAGTGATGCCGGTATACCTCCCCCCAAGCTTAGGCTTTTGGCCTAAGTGGAGTTCATTCCCAACGAGGGTCGGAGTTCCACGCCGGTGGATCATACATGGAGTGGTAATAGGGCCCCTGTGCAGAAGAATATCGTGGAGGCTCCACATGACCATGATGTTGATATGAGGAGCTTGCTGCATCGGATGAAGAGTCGGGATGCTCCTCGGTCTCCTCCACATCTTCCCTCGCACGACGGCTTTCTCTTTCTATGTATGCGTTTAGCTCATTTTCTGTGATCGACCACCCGTCCCTGGCATCAAGGTTAAACAAAGCAGGTGCAGGCAAGCGTACTAATTTTTCAATTTTCTTAGTTATACTCCAACTTTTCTTATACAAAGTTATCCTATAATGCAGGTTGTTCAAACTAGATGCATCTGAAATAAACTCATGTCTAATCATGGAGAAAACATCAAGTTTCTCTATAGAAAGCGGAATATCTAAATGGTGAGGACCTACACCATGCATAGCTAATAAGCGAGAGGCAATAAGACCTCCACAAATTCCTCCTTTCTCACGGTTAGTAGCAAGTCTACAAGCTATTAAAGCACCCAAATTATAAGTCCTATCCTGTTGCAAAGCAGCAGCTAAGAAAGCCAAGTCTGGGACAGATAATTTACCTCCAGTCCTTCTTGCAAGAACGCACTTTGTAATGAAATAGGCAAAGTAGCGGATGGCTGGATGTTGAATGCTACTAATCTTACCACCATCATTGGAGAAGCTCCTCCCATTACAAATCCTTGTATAAAGATCTGAGAGCTCCCGCGGTGTTCCCCTGATCTTCTCGCAGGATCCCCACTGCGGCACTCTAATCGCTGTGCAAAAATCACTGAAAGGCAAGTCAATGGTTTTGTTATAAATTTTATACCGGACCATGGGGTCAGTTCGAGACCGGTGAAATTCGAAATCCTGCACAACCGACACCGTTAGTTTAGCATATTGGTGAGGTTCACCAACAGCAAAATTTCCCAATCCTGCATTGGAAATTAGTGTTTGCACATCTTGCAGGATTCCTGCATTCCGCATAAAGTCCGTGCATGGGTAATAAGAGGGGTATACTCCCTCTTCACGATGGACTCTCATAACGTGCTGTACCTCCAACTCTTCTTGGTTCAATTGGGGCACACCTCCTTCCATTTTCTGAAATTTTCAACAATCATTATAAAATTTGATTTCAAGGTATGTAATTGAAGGGAACTACTATAGGAACTTGCTAGAGTACTAAACATGCATCAAAACTAATTTCTTCCACTTAGAACAAGCATGCAAGCTCACTAAACATGTTATCTACAGCAGCAAAATATTCAAGATATACTCAACCAAATGAAATTCTAATTGGACAATCAAAGGAGTCACATACCAAGGAGTAAATGTGCCAAATTTCAGACAGAAATCTGGGCTGAGCAAGGAGATCGAAAAATCGCGAGTTCTTGAGCAGAAACACGAGTGAGAGAAACTTGGTACGAGCTTTTTCGGGAGAGAGAAGATGCTGGGAGGAAGAGATGATGAAGTGGGGCAAGGGGTGGCCCACACCACATGGTGGCGCGGCCCCCTTGCTGGCCGCGCCGGCCTATGGTGTGGCACCCCCTGGTGCCCCACAGGTCATCCTCTGGTGCTCCCAGGTGCCTCGTCGAAAAATAGGACCAACGGTGTAATTTTTGTAATTTTTAGAGAACTTTGAAAAATGCACATTTCTGGGTATTAAATTAATGATTACTGCGCAGGAAAATGATTTCTAAAATCTTAAATGACTAAAGCATATTGCAAAACAAAAGTGCTACAGCAAGTAAAATAGGTGGAGGGAGAAAGAAAGAAAGAAGTGTTGTTTAGCTCTTTTATGCAATAAAATATACTTGTTAACAAGGTTGATCAAGTCTTGCTACCAAATAAATTTTATATGACATAAGAAGAAATAAACCTCAAATCAATCATGTTACCTTATATTGAATTGATATGGATCCAATCACAAGAGTTTGATATTCTTCTTTAGGCTCATATATAGGACAATCAATGGATCCCACTTTGATAGTTTTCACATTAAAAATTGTATTGACTCCACATACTTTATCAATCCTCTTGGGAAAATAGACAGTGTGTTCCTTATCATCAACATTGAAAGTAACCATGCCTTTATTGCAATCAATAACAGCCCCTGCAGTATTAAGAAAGGGTCTTCCAAGAATAATGGACATATTATCATCTTCAGGCATTTCCAACACAACAAAATCAGTTAATATCAAGCAATGCTGAGTAACTTGAACAGGAACATTTTCACATAAACCAACAGGAATAGCAGTAGATTTATCAGCCATTTGCAAAGATATATCAGTTGGTATCAATTTATCTAAATCAAGTCTCTTATAAAGAGAAAAAGGCATTACACTAACACCTGCTCCTAAATCACATAGAGCAGTTCTAACATAATTATTCTTGATGGAACAAGGAATAGTCGGTATACCTGGGTCGCCCAACTTCTTTGGAATCTTACCATTGAAGGAGTAATTAGCGAGCATAGTAGAAATTTCCTCATTGGGGATTTTCCTTTTGTTAGTAACAATATCTTTCATATACTTTGAATAAGGAGGCAATTTAATAGCATCAGTCAAAGGGATTTGCAAAAATAAAGGTTTCATCCAATCACAAAATTTATTATAATGTTCCTCTTCCTTTGATTTTAGTTTCTTAGCAGGAAAAGGCATTTGCTTTTGAACCCAAGGTTCTCTTTCATTACCATGTTTCTTTGTAATAAAATCTTCTTTAGTATACTTTTTATTTTTAGCATGCTTTTCAGGTTCTTTTTCAACCTCTTCTTTATCAGGAGTATCATTCTTATCATTATCTTTCTCATGTTCATTACCACTTTCAGTTTCAGCATCAGAAATAGAAATACTATTAGGATCATTAACAGGTTCAGAGGATTCTACAACATTCTTATGTTTCTTTTTCTTTTTCTTAGATGGAGCACTAGTTTTAATTAGTTGAGAATCTTGTTCAACTCTTTTGGGATGCCCTTCAGGATATAGAGGATCCTGGGTAGAAGCACCACCTCTAGTTGTTACTTCATAAGCATGTTTTTCTTTAGAATTATTTCCCAACAAGTCATTTTGCACTTTAGTAAGTTGATCAATTTGAGTTTGAACCATTTGAAAATGTTTAACAAGTATCTTAACATCATTGGAGGTTCTCTCCACAATACCATGCAATTCACTAATAGCTCGGGAATTTTCCATTAAATGATTCTCTACTCTCATATTAAAGTTTTCTTGCTTAACAATATAATTATCAAATTCATCTAAGCATTGAGCAGGAGATTTTGAATACGGAATATCTTCCCTAGTAAAGTGTTGAAGCGAGTGTACCTCAATCATGGATGAAGGGGGAATCGTCTCACATATATCTTCTATAGGAGGTAAATTCTTCACATCTTCAGGTTTAATACCCTTCTCTTTAAGAGACTTCTTGGCTTCCCTCATATCTTCATCATTTAATTTAATCATACCCCTCTTCTTCACTATCGGTGTCGGGGTTGGTTCAGGTGTAGACCAATCATCATGATTCCGGCCTATTTTAGCCAATAATTCTTCAGCGTCTTCTGGAGTTCTTTTCCTGAAAACACAACCAGCACAACTATCCAGGTATGCCCTAGACTCAATAGTTAGTCCACTATAAAATATATCAAGTAAATCATGCTTTTCCAAATCATGGTCAGGCTGAGCTCTAATAAGAGAACAAAATCTCGCCCAAGCCTCAGGCAATTTCTCTCCATCTTCCTGGTCAAAATTATAAATTCTCTGCAAAGCAGCATGTTGAGCACTAGCAGGAAAGTATTTTCGAAAGAAAACATCACGCAAGTCGGTTGGACTTTTAATAGAACCAGGAGGCAAATTATTATACCAAGTTTTAGCATCATCCTTTAATGAGAACGGAAAAATTTTAGCGACAAAATAAGTACGCATCTTGACATCATCAGAAAACACACCACTAAGAGTAGATAACTCAGTCAAGTGTTCAACAGCACTTTCTTTTTCAGTACCACAAAAGGGTGTTTTCTCAACAATAGCTATATGAGATAGATCAAGAGAAAAATCATAATCTTTATCCCTAATGTTTATAGGAGATGTGGCAAATTTAGGATCAGGAGATGGTTTATATCTAACAGCATGTTCTGCAAGCAACTTTTTAATTTTTCTTGCATCAGTAGTAGCATTGCATTTTTCAATAAAATCATCATCAAGCTCTACATAATCTTCATCAGGATCATCACTAGAATAATCAAGTTCAGGTGATTTAACAGGTGTAGTAGCATTAGGAGTTTCAGTATTTTCAATTTGTCTAGACTTAGCAATTGTAGCATCTAGAAAAGATCCCAATGAACCACTATCATCAAGCACAGCAGAAACATTATCAATATTATGAGAATTTTCAGATTCAGCAGAAGTACCAGCACGTGAAGCATGTGGCGGTGAAACAAGTTTATCAATCACAGATGGTGAATCAAGAGCAGCAGAGGTACTCAGAGTTGTACCTTTTCTTGTAGTGGATGGTAATATGGCGATCTTAGTATCGCGAGGTTTACCCATAATGGAGAATTTGCAGCGAACAATATCAATCCAAGTGAACTTCCAAATAAAGCTATGCTCCCCGGCAACCAGAAAATAGTCTTGATGACCCACAAGTATAGGGGATCGCAACAGTCTTCGAGGGAAGTATTACCCAATTTATTGATTCGACACAAGGGGAGACAAAGAATACTTGTAAGCCTTAACAGCGGAGTTGTCAATTCAGCTGCACCTGGAAACAGACTTGCTCGCAAGAGTTTATCAGTAGTAACAGTTTTATGGCAGTGGAAATAGCGAAATAACAGCAGCAGTGAAATAAAGACAGCAGTAGTGATTATAGTAAACAGCAGGATTAAAATACTGTAGGCACAGGGACGGATTTAACGGGCGTTGCATGGATGAGAGAAACTCATGTAACAATCAAAGCATGGGCATTTGCAGATAATAATAAAACGGTATCCAAGTACTAATCAATCAATAGGCATGTGTTCCATATTTAGTCGTACGTGCTCGCAATGAGAAACTTGCACAACATCTTCTGTCCTACCAGCCGGTGGCAGCCGGGCCTCTAGGGAAACTACTGGATATTAAGGTACTCCTTTTAATAGAGTACCGGAGCAAAGCATTAACACTCCGTGAACACATGTGATCCTCACATCACTACCATCCCCTCCGGTTGTCCCGATTTCTGTCACTTCGGGGCCATTGGTTCCGGACAGCGACATGTGTATACAACTTGCAGGTAAGATCATAAACAACGAATATCTTCATGAATCAATAACATGTTCAGATCTGAGATCATGGCACTCGGGCCCTAGTGACAAGCATTAAGCATAACAAGTTGCAACAATATCATAAAAGTGACATCTACGGATACTAGGCACTATGCCCTAACAATCTTATGACTATTACATGACCAATCTCATCCAATCCCTACCATCCCCTTCAGCCTACAGCGGGGGAATTACTCACACATGGATGGGGGAAACATGGCTGGTCGATGGAGAGACGTTGGCGGTGATGGCGGTGAAGATCTCCTCCAATTCCCCGTCCCGGCGGAGTGCCAGAACGGAGACTTCTGGCTCCCGCGACGGAGTTTCGCGATGTGGCGGCTCTCTGGAGGGTTTCTGGCGACTTCGACTTCTCTCCGTGCGTTTTCAGGTCGAAACCAATAAGTAGTCCGAAGGGGGGCGTCGGAGGCCGGCCGAGGGGGCCACACCACATGGCCGCGCGGGCCCCCCTGGGCCGCGCCGCCATGTGGTGTGGGGCCCTCGGGCCTCCACCTCCTTTGCCCTTCTGGCTCCGTCAATATTTTGGTAAAATAGGGCCTTCTGCAAGAATTCCGAGGATTTTCCCGAAAGTTGGATTTCTGCACAAAAACGAGACACCAGAGCAGTTCTGCTGAAAACAGCGTTAGTCCGTGTTAGTTGTATCCAAAATACACAAATTAGAGGCAAAACAATAGCAAAAGTGTTCGGGAAAGTAGATACGTTTTGGACGTACCGGCTCATCGTCAACTTGCCGGCGCTGCAGGACAGTTGGGTCCTAGTTGCGCCGGAGGACGGCCACTGCAGCATATGCATGCTGGGGCTGTCGCAGCGCACAACGGTGCGTCTCCGGGGATGCAAACACCCGTTCCATAGGAAGTGCATCTTCTCCTGGTTTGTAACGAACGCCAGCTGCCCTATCTGCCGCGATAAAGTGCTGACCCATCTTATTTTCGATTTGTAGCATAGTATGAATAAAAACCCTGTATGATAGGGATGCCATGCCAACTTGAATCCTATGTCAAGAGAAATTCTATTTGATTGTGGTTATAAGATATTCTGCATTAGTTTGATCTATTATCATTCTATTTTCCTATGGGATATGACCCTATGAATCAAACAGCATGGGATTACTTCCACACAATTAAGTTTGACCAACTTTTAGTAGGACAACAAACATAAATAATTAGTCATCATGGGATTACAATCCAACAGATAATTGTCTTCAGGACTCATACATTTTCCAAATAGAAAAATCAAAACAAATCATGGTTCTTCATCTCACAGCATGATACAGAGACAAGAGTCTAATCATCATCATCATCATCATCATCATCATCCGTCTTCATTCTGATATTCGTGCATGGTCTCATCCTGCTCGTCGTGTCCATTCTCCTCCTGAGATTCACCAGGTAGCTTCAGTTTATCCATCTCTTTGTCGACTATGCTAACCTCAACAGTGAAATCTACTTCTCCATCATGTGCAGGGATACCTGTATCCAACGAGGTTTCATCAATGTCAGCAACTTTAGTTTGCATACAACCAGCGAAATCATCTTGCTGGGCACCAATTATTGGATCCGCATTCTCATCCAAATCATATATGTTCCTTGCCACAAACTTTTGCACATACTGCCATCCTTTTCTAGATCTGTCTTCCAAGAAAAGTACCTTGGCCGCTTGAGGTACCAAAATATAAGGATCATCCTTGTACCACTGAGCAGTAGTATTAACTGATATGAAATACCCATCATTTCTGGCACCTTTGCCCTTGTTTGGATCTTGGTTGTACCAATAACACTTAAATAGAACCACAGATCGGACAGTAACCTTATCACTATAGAACAACTGAATAACCTCTTCTATGTGACCATAATGGTCAAATGACTCTGATCTCTTCTTTCTGGTTGTCAAGTGATCTCCACTGGTTGTGATGCCACTATTTCGTGTCTTCAAATGTTGTTCACGCTCATAGGAGCTGTAATGGACACCATTGGCATTGCAAGCTGCAGCTACCAACACCCTCTTATCTGGACCACGTGATAGGACAAGGAGATCAGCACTAACAGCGCCTGGATTCTCCGCATGGAGTTTCGAGATCTACGATTACAAAATAGACAAGAGGTCATCTCATGTGAAAACACATAGACAAGTCAGAGTGCAATTGAACATCTTACATGTTTCTCAAACCAGTCCTGAAACCCACTCCCACGTGCCGATAGCTTTCCATTCGTTTCCATGTACAACCTGCAAAACATAGCCAAGTCAGCTGAATATATTTCATTTTGATACAAGTTCATAGTATATGCGAGGAACTGAGGATTTCGTGTGCATAGTACTCACTTAACATATTCATCAGCCTCTGTAGCATTATTCAGCACATACCAAGACAGCTGTTCAAATTCAGACTGCTCTAATGTTTTTTCGGTCCTCTTTCCTATTAGCTCAACACCATGATTAAAAACAGATCCTCCAACTTCCAAAATTCTGCGACCCCGGTTGAATCTGGTCTCAATATCAGGAATATATCTTGAGGCAAATGTATATGCTTCAGCAGCAATATACGCCACTGCAACGTAACCTGATGTTACTCTGCCGGTTGAATCTGGTCTCAATATCAGGAATATATCTTGAGGCAAATGCATTATAACCTGATGTTACTCTGCCTGACATAGTGCCCAAAGCTGGATAATCATGGGTGCAATACAGTACAGCAGCACGTAATAGAAAATTTTGTTCTTTAGGTTGACACACATCCCGTGTAGGGACACCCTCCCATAATGTTTGCAAGTCTCTAATAAGAGGCTGCATGAACACATCAAAATCCTTCCCAGGAGATTTGGGACCTGGGATGAGTAAGGCCATCATACAGTTCGACTGATCGGTGCATGTCCAGGGAGCCTGGTTGTAAGGTGTAACTAGTACTGGCCACATGCTATACGAGTTGCTCATGTTGCCAAATGGGTTGAATCCATCTGTAGCAAGGCCAAGTCTCAGGTTCCTTGGATCTGCAGCAAAATCTGGATGATCCAGGTCGAATTGCTTCCATTCATCGCCATCAGCAGGATGCCTCAGTAAATCAGGGTCGGGCGTGAGAATCTCTTTGTGCCATCTTGTTTCCCGAGATGTTTGTTCTGAAGCAAACAACCTCTGCAATCTTTGTACAAGTGGAAAGTATCTCAGAACCTTCCAAGGAATCTTTTTCTTACCACCAGCTCCATCATGTTTCCATCTTGATTCCTTACATACTGGACATTCATCGAGGTCATTATACTCCATCCAAAACAGTGCACAGTTATTTTTGCAAAAATCAATCTTCTCATATCCAAGTCCCAGTACCTTGATGTAATGCTTCACCTCATAAAAGGATTTTGGCAGTCCAGCCCCAGGGAGTGCATCGCTGTATGTCTTCGCAACTGCATTGAAGGCTTTATTGGTAATCCCCTGGTATGACTTGTCATGAAGTAATTTCACAATTAATTCGAATCTTGACACAACAGAACCAGGGGCCACTAAGCGCTTAGCATCTTCTATCAGGTCATGGAAAAGAGGCTTTTTGTGATAACCATGGGGCTGTTGGCTTGCATATGGATACAGATCCCGTAACAAATTAGCAGTAGCCTCATCCTGGACGAGATCTTCAGGCTGATAACCATCAGAATAAAGAGGATCAATAATCTCAGGCTGATCATAGTGTTCACCATGGTTAATCCACCTGATATATGTCTGGTCCATCCCATAAACGAATAAATGATCTGAGACTACATGTTGAGGCTTGGACCCAATATTCAAACATACGCGGCATGGACAAATCACTTCCTTTGTCTTGTCGCCGTCAGTAAAATCACTAACATGCTTCATGAAGTCTTCAATACCACTCAAATATGTTGGTGTGTTTAATGAGTGAAATAATATCCAAGTTCTGTCCATCTGTTGAGGAGATAGATGGTCAGAGAAGCGATAAGCTATTTCAACAAACAGGTCACCTACGAATGTAAGCAAACATACCTGAGCAAACAGGTCGAATATAAAACTATAAATGCTACATTATTTGAGCCGATTTCAGCAAACGAACTGAGTGCAAAACTACGGCTACCTAGCGAACAGATTTTTTTAGGCTGACCACTGGGTTTCCCCACTTTGTATTTTTTCTTTTTATTAATAAAAAGAGGGAAATATGTACAAAAGTTGCTGGAGAGCAACAACTAAAAGGATCATAGATCCCAAACAGCAAAATATATATAAAATGTTCTACCCATGATATGATTTCCTCTTTGCCTTATGAACAAGGAGAGCAATTTCATCCTTGAATCTCTTGTGCCATCTGTAAATGCTTGGGGGGAGGGGCGAACAGATCTATCGAAAGCAATACAATACCAACACATTATTTCTTCTTTTTTGCCGTAATTCCGCCGATCTATTAGCAGTGCAAAGAAGCCAAAAGTAATAAGATTACAAACAGGTCCATAGACCACCAGGGCCGTACCTGAGAATACGGAGGGCCTGAGCAAAACAAGAAATAGAGGACCTCAACATGATCATTGGCAACTAAAATGATTTTATATATACTACTCACTCCATTTCAATAAACAATGCACCCTTGTTTTTCGTATTTTATCTTCGAAAAAATATTAATCTATATCTCTCTATTTAAAAATGATGTTTCAATTTTATGTAGATATACATGTATTTAGATGAGTTTAGTTTGCAGATACATGCAAGTTTTGATGAAGTTGAAACATATTTTTCAGGATGAAGTATATAAAAAAATTTGATATAAAACTGGTATCATTAGAAAGTATTTTCCAACACGATTCTAACAATGCTGCTTATGTATTATATGATCGTGATATTGTTGTCCTATTTATTTGGTCAAGGTTCACATTGAAATGTGGTAAAATAAATTAAAAGAAGTGCATCGTGTGAAAAAGCAATCTAAGAATTCAAAAGTGCTAATTGTTAGTCGAAACATGACATCTTTCAAAAATGAATCTTCAATTAGTTCTTCATAAAAATCATTGAGACAAAATATTAATATTCATTGGAAAACTAACTGAATTAGCTGCAATCGCGATGAAAGAGAAAGAGAAGATACGGGTAAGAGCAAGTACAATAAGGTACAGTCTTTTTGTTTGTTTGTTTGGGTTGCTCATCAAGCTTATCGCTCGATACAATAAGGTACAGTCAGCGGGAGTGGTGTTTGGAACATGGGTGCATAGTGGGTGGTATCATGGAGTACTATCATAGATATGCTATATTTATTATAGTGGAGTATTGAAAATGGCATAGAAGGGGATATTGAGAATTGAGAGTGGCATTACCACAACTTCAGTTTTTGTAATGGCATAAACACAACTTGTGAATTGAGGAGTGGCATAGAACCAATTAACCGTTGTTTCAATAACAGCCATCAAAAGCCGATCGAACGCACGAGAATGGATCCAAAATTTACCCATTTTTAGTTTCACGAGAAAATTTTAAGCTTAAAATTCGTACTGCCTAGAAGTTTTTGAAACAAAAATCCAGTAAATCTTATATGTTGGGTTATGCATTCTGGGGGAGTTTCATCAGATTCAGCCATATTGTTTATCAATAAACCTCATTTTATGTTTTACAACCAACTTTAAACTTAAAATTCAAACTGTCCAGTAAAAAGAACAACAATCCAGTAAATCTTATATATTTCTTCTGCATTCTGGGAAAGATTGGTCGGATTCAAAAAAATAGTTTGGGAATAAACATTGTTTTAGTCTGGAAACGACTTATTGTAGAGTGATTTTTGGTTGGATACATTCATGTGCGTTCGATTGGCTTTGGATGGCTGATATTGAACCAAAGTCAACGCAGCTCCAGTGACGTTCAGGTCAAAAGTCCAGCCATGACTTTGTCTCAATAACAGCCATCAAAAGCCGATCGAACGCACAGGAATGGATCCAACCAAAAATCACTCAACCGCTGGAATTTTGACCTGAAAGTCACTGAAGCTGTGTCCATACTTGCCCAACAGGTTGCGTACGAATGTAAACCAACATATGTGAGCAAACAGGTCGAATATAAAACTATATAACTAAATGCCACGTTATTTGAGCCGATTTCAGCAAACCAACTGAGGTCTATTTTTTTTAGGCTGGACAGTGGTTTCCTCGCTGTGTATTTTTCACTGTAATAAAAAAGAGGGAAAATGTTACTGGAGAGCAGCAACTAAAAGGATCATAGATCCCAAACAGCAAAATCTAGCTAAAAAGGTTCTACCCATGATGATAAGCCAATAAGCCATGATATGATTTCCTCTTTGCCTTACGAACAAGGAGAGCCATTTCATCCTTGAATCTCTTGCGGCTTCTGTAAATGCTTGGGGGCGAACAGATCAATCGAAAGCAATATAATACCAACAAATTCTTTCTTATTTTTGGCCGTAAATCCACCGATGTATTAGCAGTGCAAAGAACCCAGAAGTAATAAGATTACAAACAGGTCCATAGAGGACTGGCACCAAGCGACGACTACAGACATTGGGCAATGGTGAGCAGTACAGTGTACAGTACGAACGAATTCGAGCAAATAGGTAAAGCGGAAAACAATGTCAAACAAACACATCGAGAGGAAAACAATATCAACCGATCGATTCGAACGAACTAACGAACTTATAAGGGCTGGGCGACGGCGACTGACTTCGATTGAGCTATAATGAATCGTACTTGCCCAGGCCTGAAGATAGCATGCATACCGTGAGGATCTACCAGCTGACCGCGCCTGTGCGGCTGGAGAAGAACGGCGCCACCAGCAGTCGCCGGCTGACGCGGCTGATAGACAGCGTGGGGAAGTTTTGGTGCGCGGCCTGGTTCACCGAGGGTGTGTCTAGAGAAGAACAGGGCGCCGAAGGAGGTGTCTAGAGAAGAACAAGGTGGGCTGGGTGCTGAGTTAAAGGCGAGCGTTCGAAATATTGGGCGCGCGTTCGAAAGTTTAGGTGCGCGAGGGAGGTGTCTGCTGAGTTAAAGGCGAGCGTTCGAAATTTCCCCGTCCTCTTCTTTTTTGGGCTAATCTATCTATACCTCTATCTATCTACATGTTTTTTACTTTTTTTCTATTCTATACATGAGTTTTTGAATTTGAATTTTTTCACTCTGTCAGCCTTCCGGCCAATGCTCATTTGAAGTAATTGAAGCCGTTGATTTGCAGCTTAGAGGTGCTATCTACCGCTCATCATACAAGGACTCTTCAGATCTAACGGCTGTGAATGCACGGATTCGTCACCCATCCTTCCCTTGGACTGGCGATGCTGAAAGCCTGAAACACTGGAACCCTCTAGATACTTCGGGATACCTCACTGCTCCACATTATTAAACAGGCCTTTTCCGACATGGGAAGTCAAAAGTTGGGGGCTCCATGCAGTACATATGAATACTCGCTAGCTGCATGGTCTAGAAGCAGACTAGAGTAAATCATCAATTCATCAAATCAATTGGTGTATAATTATTTTAGGAGCTAAGACGCCGGCATGAACCATTTTCAAGCGTTTAAATTCCTCCTACCTGAAAAATGATTCTTTAGATTGACACCAACAAGAGAACTCTTTTAGAAAGAGTGAGAGAAAGGGAGATATGATTGTATACACTGTTCTTAGAAAGGAAATCATGTACTTGTTCATGGAGAGATACAAGTATATCGACTATCTACACTACAATTTTGAAATAAAAGAAACAAAATTGCAAATGTCTATTCTAACTAGATATGTTGATATTTCTAAATAGTACCAAAGCAATACTTATTCTAAGCTGGGCACTCAACTTCTGAAATGTGCGAGTATTCGTAGGTCGATTTTTTTACGTTTTATTATTATTACTAGGCAGCACATGTGTTTGCCCGTCCAGTGAAACTCTTTCATTTCATTTTTCTTTTCCGCAAGGTCGGGAGTCGGAGGAAGAGGGATCACACGGGAGGAGACGAAGGGAGAGCAGTCACGGGGCCCCACTTATTTATGGTGTCTAGATTTTTTCGGGTGATGTTGACTGTTGTGCAGGGTTGTCAGTGCGCAGGGGGTGCGAGCGAGCGAGAGAGATTTTTTTATTGTACTTGCTCTTACAGGGACAACCGAACGATCCTCAAGGACCCAGATTTCCAATACGCATCAGAGCACAGTTTACAGCAGGACACAAAATAAACAGGAAATTACGTCTAAATCCTAGGTTTGACCATGGTTTAAACAAGTTTAAATCATGAATATGAAAAATTAAGCATATATCCTTCTTAGTCACTCCAAAAGTAGCTCTTGGGAGGGTTTTTGAAATTTACATGTTTGAAACCAAAAACCACTTCTCTTCATGCATGCTTGACTTCATAAGATAGAGTTTAGGGTTAGGGGTAGATATATACATGATTTTCTGGTTTGAATATGTCTAGACCTTGTTTATCAACTTGAATGCTTACTATATATATGACATAAGAATGCTATGTCCTTTGTTTTTCATTCTTTTGATTTTTCGAATTTTTATGCCCATTTGAATATTTTGGTCAAATCCTAGGTTTGACCAAGATTTAAACAAGTTCAAAACATGAAAATAAAAAGCGAAGCTTGTATCCTTCTTAGTCACTCTAAAATGAAGTTTTGGTAGGTTTTTGAAATTACCATTGTTTGAAACAAAACCACTTCTCTTCATATGATTGACTTCATAAGACAGAGTTTAGGGTTAGGGGTAGATACATGATTTGTATGCTTTGAATATGTCTAGACCTTGTTTATCAACCTGAATGCTTACGATATGACATAAAAATGAAAATGAAAAGCTAAGCATGGATCCTTCTTACTCACTCTAAAATGAAACTTTTGGGAGGTTTTTGAAATTTCCATGTTTGAATCTTTTGGTAAAATCCTAGGTTTGACCAAGATTTAAACAAGTTTAAAACATGAAAATGAAAAGCGAAGCTTGTATCCTTCTTAGTCACTCTAAAATGAAGCTTTTGGGAGGTTTTTGAAATTTCCATGTTTGAAACCAAAACCACTTCTCTTCATGCTTGACTTCATAAGACATAGTTTAGGGGTTAGGGGGTATAGATACATGATTTTTCTGGTTTGAATATGTCTAGACCTTGTTTGTCAACTTTAATGCTTACTATATATATGACATAAGAAAACTATGTGCTTTGGTTTTTCATTTTTCTGATTTTTTATTTTGATGCCCATTTGAATCTTGTCAAATCCTAGATTTGACCAAGATAATTTAAACAAGTTTAAAACATGAAAATGAAAAGGGAAGCATGTATCGTTCTTAGTCACTCTAAAATGAAGTTTTTGGGAGGTTTTTGAAATTTCCATGTAGGAAACCCAAAACCACTTCTCTTCATGATTGACTTCATAAGACAGAGTTTAGGGTTAGGGGTAGATATATACATGATTTTCCTTGGTTTGACGAAGATTTAAACAAGTTTAAAACATGAATATATATGAAAAAGTAAGCATGTATCCTTCTTATTCACTCCAAAATGAAGCTCTTAATTAGGAGGGTTTTTGAAATTTCCATGTTTGAAACCAAAAACCACTTATCTTCACCATGCATGCTTGACTTTATAAGACAGAGTTTAGGGTTAGGGGTAGATACATGATTTTTCAGGTTTAATATGTCTAGACCTTGTTTATCAACTTAATTGAATGCGCGCATACTATATGACATAAGAAGATCTTGGTATTCAATTTTTTTGAATTTTTATGCCCATTTGAATCTTGGTCAAATCCTAGGTTTGACCAAGATTTGAACAAGTTTAAAACATGAATATGAAAAGGTAAGCATGTATGCTTCTTAATTAGTCACTCCAAAATGAAGCTCTTGGAAGGGTTTTTGGAATTTCCATGTTTGAAACCAAAAACCACATCTCTTCATGCTTGACTTCATAAGACAGAGTTTAGGGTTAGGGGTAGCCACATACATGATTTTTCTGGTTTGAATATGTCTAGACCTTGTTTATCAACTTGAATGCTTACTATATGACATAAGAAAACTTTGTGCTTTGGTTTTTCATTTTTCTAATCTTTTTATTTTTGATGCCCATTTGAATCTTGGTCAAATCCTAGGTTTGACCAAGATTTAAACAAGTTTAAATCATGAAAATGAAAAGGGAAGCATGTATCCTTCTTATTCACTCTAAATGAAGTTTTTGGGAGGTTTTTCAAATTTCCATGTTTGAAACCCAAACGACTTCTCTTCATGCTTGACTTCATAAGACAGAGTTTAGGGTTAGGGCTAGATACATGATTTGTATGGTTTGAATATGTCTAGACCTTGTTTATCAACTTGAATGCTTACTATATGACATAAGAATGCTATGTGCTTTGGTTTTTCATTCTTTCGATTTTTTTCTTTATGCCCATTTGAATCTTGGTCAAATCCTAGGGTTGACCAAGATTTAAACAAGTTTAAAACATGAAAATGAGAAGGGAGCATATCCTTCTTAATTAGTCACTCTAAAATGAATCTTTTGGGAGGTTTGAAATTTCCATGTTTGAAACCCAAAACCACATCTCTTCGTGCTTGACTTCATAAGACAGAGTTTAGGGGTTAGGGGGTACATAGATACATGATTTGCATAGTTTGAATATGTCTAGAGACCTTGTTTCTCAACTTTAATGCTTACTATATGACATAAGAAGACTATATATGTGCTTTGGTTTTTCATTTTTCTGTTTTATTTTAATTTTATGCCCATTTGAATCTTGGTCCAATCCTAGGTTTAACCACTATTTAAACAAGTTTAGAACATGAAAATGGAAGGGTAAGCCTGGATCCTTCTTAGTCACTCTAAAATGAAGCTTTTGGGAGGTTTTTGAAATTTCCATGTTTGAAACCCAAAACCACTTCTCTTCATGCTTGACTTCATAAGACAGAGTTTAGGGTTAGGGGTAGATACATGATTTGTCCGGTTTATCAACTTTAATGCTTACTATATGACATAAGAAAACTATTTGCTTGGTTTTTCTTTTTTATTTTTTTTCAATTTTGATGCCCATTTGAATCTTGTCAAATCCTAGGTTTGACCAAGATAATTTAAACAAGCTTAAAACATGAATATGAAAGGGAAGCATGTATCCTTCTTAGTCACTCTAAAATGTAGTTTTTGGGAGGTTTTTGAAATTTCCATGTTTGAAACCCAAAACCACTTCTCTTCATGCTTGACTTCATAAGACATAGTTTAGGGGTTAGGGGGTAGATACATGATTTGTATGGTTTGATATTTCTAGACCTTGTTTATCAACTTTAATGCTTACTATATGACATAAGAAGACTATGTGATTTGGTTTTCATTTTTCTGTTTTTTATTTTCTCTGCCCATTTGAATCTTGGTCAAATCCTAGGTTTGACCAAGATTTAGACAGGTTTAACACGTGAAAACGAATAAGTAAGCCTGGATCCTTCTTAGTCACTCCAAAATGTACCAATTGATAGATGTGTTAACTTTGCTTAATGGAAAAATAATGTCATGTAAATGAGTTAACTTGGATTTCCTACCCTTGAATCCATAGGAAACTTTGTTCTATTGCACTATACTAATCAACCGAGTTTTTACACCAACAGGTCTGTCACTTGTGTGGTGCCCATGCGTGAGGTCCCACACTTCAGTGAGCACAAGTCACGTGCAATAGGTACGCAAACTCCCAGCCATTTTCTTTGTCAAGAGAAGACGCATCAGGATGCGTATTGGAAATCTCTGGGTCCTTCTGATCCTTTGGTTGTCCCTCTCACAAAAAAATCTCTCTCATTCTCGGCCTCGCTCGACTCGTCGCTCGTCGCACCTCCCGCTTTCATCGACAAACCTCGCACAAAAGTCAACATCATCACCGAAAAAGGAGACACCATAAAGCTCCCCTTCTTCTCCTTCCGAGTGATCCCTCTTCCTCCGAGTTTCACTCGACGGGCAAACACACATGTGCTGCATAGTAATAATAAAAATGTAGAAAAATCAACCTACGAATCTATAATTAAATAGGTTAAACTAGGGTTTTGCCCAGTACTACAGATCAAGGTTCAAAAAATCCAACTACGGGGTTCGAACAACCCCATTTCATAATTCCAAGATTTTTTTAATTTTGTCCATTTGAATCTTGGTCAAATCCTAGGTTTGACCAAGATTTAAACAAGTTTATAACATGAAAATGAAAAGGTAATCATGGATCATTCTTAGTCACTCTAAAATGAAGCTTTTGCGATGTTCTTGAAATTTCCATGTTTGAAACCCAAAACGACTTCTCTTCATGCTTGACTTCATAAGACATAGTTTAGGGTTAGGGGTAGATACATGATTTTCCCTTTTCATTTTTCTGATTTTTTTATTTTGATGCCCATTTGAATCTTGTCAAATTCTAGATTTGACCAAGATAATTTAAACAAGTTTAAAACATGAAAATGAAAAGGGAAGCATGTATCATTCTTAGTCACTCTAAAATGAAGTTTTTGGGAGGTTTTTGAAATTTCCATGTAGGAAACCAAAACCACTTCTCTTCATGATTGACTTCATAAGACAGAGTTTAGGGTTAGAGGGTAGATATATACATGATTTTCCTAGGTTTGATCGACCAAGATATAAACAAGTTTAAAACATGAATATATATGAAAAGTAAGCATGTATCCTTCTTATTCACTCCAAAATGAAGCTCTTAATTAGGAGGGTTTTTGAAATTTCCATGTTTGAAACCAAAAACCACTTATCTTCACCATGCATGCTTGACTTTATAAGACATAGTTTAGGGTTAGGGGTAGATACATGATTTTTCAGGTTTAATATGTCTAGACCTTGTTTATCAACTTAATTGAATGCGCGCATACTATATGACATAAGAAGATCTTGGTATTCATTTTTTTGAATTTTTATGCCCATTTGAATCTTGGTCAAATCCTAGGTTTGATCAAGATTTGAACAAGTTTAAAACATGAATATGAAAAGATAAGCATGTATGCTTCTTAATTAGTCACTCCAAAATGAAGCTCTTGGAAGGGTTTTTGAAATTTCCATGTTTGAAACCAAAAACCACATCTCTTCATGCTTGACTTCATAAGACAGAGTTTAGGGTTAGGGGTAGCCACATACATGATTTTTCTGGTTTGAATATGTCTGGACCTTGTTTATCAACTTGAATGCTTACTATATGACATAAGAAAACTTTGTGCTTTGGTTTTTCATTTTTCTAATCTTTTATTTTTGATGCCCATTTGAATCTTGGTCAAATCCTAGGTTTGACCAAGATTTAAACAAGTTTAAATCATGAAAATGAAATGGGAAGCATGTATCCTTCTTATTCACTCTAAATGAAGTTTTGGGAAATTTCCATGTTTGAAACCCAAAACGACTTCTCTTCATGCTTGACTTCATAAGACAGAGTTTAGGGTTAGGGGTAGATACATGATTTGTATGGTTTGAATATGTCTAGACCTTGTTTATCAACTTGAATGCTTACTATATGACATAAGAAAACTATGTGCTTTGGTTTTTCATTTTTCTAATTTTTTATTTTGATGCCCATTTGAATCTTGGTCAAATCCTAGGTTTGACCAAGATTTAAACAAGTTTAAATCATGAAAATGAAAAGGTAAGCATGGATCCTTCTTACTCACTCTAAAATGAAACTTTTGGGAGGTTTTTGAAATTTCCATGTTTGAATCTTTTGGTCAAATCCTAGGTTTGACCAAGATTTAAACAAGTTTAAAACATGAAAATGAAAAGCGAAGCGTGTATCCCTCTTAGTCACTTTAAAATGAAGTTTGGGAGGTTTTTGAAATTTCCATGTTTGAAACCCAAACCACTTCTCTTCATGCTTGACTTCATAAGACATAGTTTAGGGGTTACGGGGTATAGATACATGATTTGTCTGGTTTGAATATGTCTAGACCTTGTTTATCAACTTCAGCTTACTACTACCTCCGTTTCAAGGAATAAGGCGCACGCGTATTTCAAGACGAACTTTGACCATAAAAATTGAGCAACAAAATCTTGATTATATTATATGTATATAGTATCATTGGATTCGTATTGAAAAGCACTTTTTAATGATGCTAATTTCATACAAACAATATTTACCTATTTAAAGTAATTCTTGGTCAAACAAAAAGCTCGTAAAACGAGGACGCCTTATTCTTTGAAACGGAGGTAGTATATGACATAAGAAGACTATGTGCTTTGGTTTTTCTTTTGAAATTTCCATGTTAATTTGAAACCCAAAACCACTTCTCTTCATGCTTGACTTCATAAGAGAGTTTAGGGTTAAGGGTAGATATATACATGATTTTGGTTTGAATATGTCTAGACCTTGTTTAACAAGTTTAAATCATGAAAATGAAAAGGGAAGCATGGATCCTTCTTAGTCTCCCGAAAATGAAGTTTTTTTTTTTGAAATTTCCATGTTTGAAACCCAAAACCACCTCTCTTCATGCTTGACTTCATAAGATATATAGAGTTTAATTAGGAGTTAGGGGTGTAGATACATGATTTGTCTGGTTTGAATATGTCTAGACCTTGTTTAACAACTTGAATGCTTACTATATGACATAAGAAGACTATGTACTTTGGTTTTTCATTTTTTGATTTTTTGTAATTTTCTGCCCATTTGAATCTTGGTCAAAACCTAGGTTTGACCAAGATTTAAACAAGTTTAAGACATGAAAATAAAATGGTAAGCATGGATCCTTCTCAGTCTCCCTAAAATGAAGCTTTTGGTTTTTTTAAAATTTCCATGTTTGAAACCCAAAACCACTTCTCTTCATGCTTGACTTCATAAGACAGGTTAGGGGTAGATATATACATGATTTTTCTGGTTTGAATATGTCTAGACCTTGTTTATCAACTTGAATGCTTACTATATGACATAAGAATGCTATGTGCTTTGGTTTTTCATTCTTTCGATTTTTCTGAATTTTCATGCCCATTTGAATCTTGGTCAAATCCTAGGTTTGACCAAGATTTAAACAAGTTTAAAACATGAAAATGAGAAGAAAGCATGTATCCTTCTTAGTCACTCTAAAATGAATCTTTTGGGATGTTTTTCAAGTTTCCATGTTTGAAACCCAAAACCACATCTCTTGTGCTTGACTTCATAAGACATAGTTTAGGGGTTAGGGGTACGTAGATACATGATTTGCATAGTTTGAATTTGTCTAGACCTTGTTTCTCAACTTTAATGCTTACTATATGACATAATAAGACTATGCTTGGTTTTTCATTTTTCTGTTTTATTTTAATTTTATGCCCATTTGAATCTTGGTCAAATCCTAGGTTTAACCATGATTTAAACAAGTTTAAAACATGAAAATGGAAGGGTAAGCCTGGATCCTTCTTAGTCACGCTCTAAAATGAAGCTTTTGTGTTCTTCAAATTTCCATGTTTGAAACCAAAAACGACTTCTCTCTTTCATAAGATCGATGAGTTTATGGTTAGGGGCCGGGTAGATACATTATTTGTCGTGTTTGAATATGTCCAAACCTTGTTTATCAACTTGAATGCTTACTATACATAAGAAGACTATATGCTTTTGTTTTTCCTTTTTCTGAGTTTTTTTTGTGTGAATTTTATGCCTATTTGAATATTTTGGTCAGATCCTAGGATTGAAAAAAGATTTAAACGTTTACAATATGAAAATAAAAAGGTAAGCATGGATCCTTCTAGTCACTCTAAAATGAAGCTTTTGGGGTTTTGAAATTTCCATGTTTGAAACCCAAACGACTTCTCTTCATGCTAGACTTCATAAGATCGACAAGCAGGGGTAGATACATGATTTTCTGGTTTGGATATATCTAGACCTTGTTTATCAACTTGAATGGTTACGATATGACATAAGAAGACTATGTGCTTTTGTTTTTCATTTTGCTGATTTTTTAATTTTGTGTCCATTTGTATCTTGGTCAAATCCTAGGTTTGACAATGATTTAAACAAGTTTAAAATATGAAAATGCAAAGATAAGCATGGATCCTTCTTAGTCACTCTTAAATGAGGCTTTTGGGGGGTTCTTGAAATTTCCATGTTTGAAACCCAAAACCACTTCTCTTCATGCTTGACTTCATAAGACAGAGTTTAGGGTTAGGGGTAGATATATATATATATACATGATTATCTTGTTTGAATATGTCTACACCTTGTTCATCAACTTGAATGCTTACTATATGACATAAGAATGCTATGCGCCGTAAGTAGAGAGACGGAGGGAGTAGCGCACAATTCCAATATAATTTTACCTGCCATATTTTCTTAATTTTTGTGCAGTCTACAATATATACTAAGATTTTCACATTGAGATTTTGCACGTAGCAGGATATTTTTCATTGGTTTCGAAACTTAAAACTATGATTACGATTTGACAAGGGCTCCCATCAGTATGGGGTGAGCTAGCCCTCCCATCAGTATATCAGAGGAATTTGACAAGGGCTACAGGACGACTAGATACATCACCAAAAAAGGTGATGCATGTCTCCTTCACAAAAACTGCTGAAACAAGTACATGAACGCAAGTACAGTACTACATTAACATAAGTACGAGTAATCTTCTATCTCTAAATAGGAGCCCCGCACTAGATGATTTTCCTGCCTTCTCATGCAGCCACGTCATCCCCTTTATCCCACCCCGCGTTGCCGCTTCGTCGGTCCTCGGTCCTAGCTTCCTCCCGCACGAAACAATTCTCCGTATGTGGGCTGGTCGCTGGAACCCCCTTCGTGGGCTGGCAGACTCATGTCCAGAGTCGAGACTCGCTCGCCGTTTGTCCTGGAAAATAAGCAGCCGCCGTTTGTAAAAAAAAAAAAAAAAAAAAAAAAAAAAAAAAAACTGCTGTTTGTATTCCCCGATGGCTAATCACTGGCGGTAGTTACTCCGTCGCGACCGTCCGGCCTCCTGCCACGAATGTTCCTGCTGTGACCTCCCCGGCTCCCCCCTCACCAAAATGCTGCGGCCTCGATAAATCGATCATTCATGGAGTAGAAACCGCTCAATGGAACTGATCCGCCACTGCTGCCTCCAGGTTAAAAACCAACTGCGTGCGGCGATCTGCATCAGTATTCAATCATTCTAAACCGTGCTCGCGTCACGGCCTCTGGCAGTGGTATGGCCGCTCCTGAATTTAATCTCTCCATTCTTTTTCCAATCCCTCAACATATCTTCTCAATCTGGTATGTTGCCTCTCCACCCGATTTGATTGGATCATGCCTGCTGCTACCTCAAAATCCCCGGGTGTTGTTTGGATTTATCGGATTGGTCACATCTCTCTCCATCCATGCATGGCTTCGTCAACAACCAAAATCATTCGTGCCATTGGAACAGCTAGCCCGCCGGATCGTTCCTGGTAGCCTGCGGCCACGCCCCATCGACCCAACACCGGTGCCTCTACTAACTACGGTCCTTAAAAATACCTGCCTGCGTTTAACAGGTTTTTTATGTGTAGATTTCAAGAGTTTTGCTGTTCTTAGTTTTGCATGTTTGGTCACCTGTTTCGTATTTCATCCTGCAAAATTTGATATGCTTTATTTCTTTGCTCTTAGCCTCTTAGGCTCGCGTGGGTTGAGGATGTCAAAGGGAAGTCATGGAGTTGCTTCTATTCTTATAATCATCAGCGAAGAATGGTAGCTTCCATTTGAATTAACAAATATAGAAAGGAGTACTCAATTTTGAAACTACACTTAAGAAGTTTGTTTATTTAAATTGTCATCTCAACTACTAACTTTGTATTGCATATTAGATGTGGCATGCCTCTTTTACAGATTATCTACAACAATCAGGTATATATGTACTGATATATCTTCTCTTCTTGCTGGAAAGTTTCCTCACATATACATTGTAGTTAAAGGTGTAAGTAGATTCAGTTGCTTTATATGTGACACTGTAACCACTGATGAAAAGGCCTTCAGGTTTGCTTAATGGAATACATCGTTGATGCGTCTTCCATAATGTACGAGGTATGTCATTCCAAATTCTTTGAAATCTTATATGCTAATTAACTATGCTATGATTATAATTATTTTTACTGACCAACATGTATTCCGTCATCCAACCTCAACTATGAAGGGAGAAACCACGTGTTCAGGTGTGTTGTGGATTTCTCTCTGATTGATCTGTAGATATACCTTTAACCACGCTTCAGTGTGCAATCGCTCCAATGCTTTTGTCACTTCTCAGATGCTAAATCTTTGTAACCCTTTTACCATGAACGATTGAAAGTGTGGCTAATCATCCTTTCAAATTGTACTATTCTGGATCAGCACTTTCCATTAATTGTAAATGGTTACCCCGTAATCATTGAAAACTAAAAATGATATATTTGTCACTCTTTGTGCTTGCCAATTTGCAGATTTTCAAGTATATTAATGTTTTACAGGAGAGGGATAATGGTGGGATGAAGCAGCTGCTATCTATGCTGAGTGTATTGAGTAAATTGGTTATTGACGCTGGGAAGGCCGATTTCAAGTATCACCAAAGGATGGCAAAATGCACATCACATTAAACACCGACGATGGAACTATATATTATATGAGCAAGAAATCCATGATAATTTTTTTCTTAATAAATAACAAAGTTTGTAATTGTGAAAAGTATGACCTTTTTAAAAAAATGACCATATATCTTTTTTAATTATGAAAGTAAATCATTTATGTTCCATTTTGATGGGTGCTTTTAACTATATTATCAACATAATATACTTATTTTTTCATTTGTTCTTTGTGAATACCTTAGACCTTTTATTGTCCTCTGATTTGGTTACTAAAATAATTACAAGATAATTTATCTTAATTTAAATTTCATATTTGGAGAAGTTTACTTCACAAGTTTTCCGCAGCAACGCGCGGGGTATCATCTAGTATAATAAAGTAAGAGTACTACTCCCTCTAATCTAATGTAACCCAAAATAAAACTTAAACTTCATCCTAAATTTAAATAGTGCCCCGTCCTCGTTCTTCGCTCATTTTCTGATCCAAGACGGCGCAGAGTGCCAGAGTGCATGGCACGGAACTCTTCATCGGTGGCATGCCATGGGCATGTCACCGGATGCATGATTTTTTTCGCAATGTTTAAATTTGAATTTAGGCCGCATGTCACCGTGTGACATGCAAAAGGTGCATGTCACCTGGTGGTGGTAGGCAACTACCCACATTTACGGCGGCGTAGGCGACTGGACGCCGCCTGGCCAGCCGCTGCCCTCGTGGCCGCCTCGGTTTCCACGCGGGAGACCATTAAACGCCGACGACCAACCTTCCCGCGTCACGGCCGATGCGAACCATCGCGTCCTCTCGCTGACAAGGCGGCCCCTGGGTACTTTTCAATTTTTGCGAAACTTAAAACTATGATTGATTTAAAAAAATAAAGTGCTACATGTAGCTCGGAGTTGCAACTGAGATTTATTTAAAGACATCAACTGTTTGAGAACGAGGTTAAGTTCTCATCAGTCCACAAATCGCACCCTAAATTTATATCACCATTTCGGATGGACGGACACGATTGCTCCAAGAGAGTCGAGGAGACGCCTGTAGGCCCGCCATATGCGGACAGTTAAAGTCAAAGAAACCCGTTCGGCTAGCGACTATGACTATAAGGGCAAAACGCTAAACTCTCTCGTTCCATTCACTTTCTTCCTCTCTCCACCTCAAACAAACATTTGTTCGTCGCTCTCTCCTCCAGCAATGTCTTCAAAATTCAGGTCGTCGGCGGTCAAGTACGCGGAGAAAAAACGCCGGCTCGAAATTTCGAGAGACGGTTCCAGAAACCAAGTGGGCTCGCCGTCGCCGCCGCCGAAACGCGTCCGTGCTGTGCTCACCGGGTTAGTTTCCTTCGCCGTGTACTTTCGTTTCTTTCGTCGCTCTCTCCTCCAGCAATGTGTTCAAACTTCAGGTCGTCGGCGGTCAAGTACGCGGATAAAAAACGCCGGCTCGAAATTTCGAGAGACGGTTCCAGAAACCAAGTGGGCTCGCCGCCGCCGCCGCCGAAACGCGTCCGTGCTGTACTCACCGGGTTAGTTTCCTTCGCCATGTACTTTCGTTTCTTCTTGCCCGGGCTCAAGCTCTTTAAGAGTCTCTATGGTTATACATCTTAAAGGGTTGGAAGTTCCAACGACGCCCGTACTGCACCAACTTCCACGACCAAGGAATCATCGTCGTCCGATGATTTCAACCCGGCCCTTCCCCGGCGAAATGAGGTAGCACCAAGCACTGTGTAGTTATCTTCTTCTTCTTCTTCTTCCATTTGAATAGCCAGGGACACAGCCGTGAGTACTTTAAAGTAATCACAAACTAATACTAATGTAACTTCTTCTTCCTTTGCGCTTACTTGCTACCGACGATTTCGCCCTGAAGGAAGCGGCGCCGACTATCGACACCACGGTCAAAGCATTCATATTAATATGTTCCATGGGTTTTTTAATTTTCGCATCAAACCATCCATGTCTTAAATCAGGAAATAGAGTAAGAAGCTCTTTGTTGTCCATTATGCCTAACTAGTGTAAACAAGAAACCAAATGTCGCAATTAGAGTCTAAAGGAAATAGCTTCGAGCACACACACAATGGCTGTTCACCTGAACCGAAGCATGAGAGCCTTTTACCTTTCCTACCCAACGGCGCAGAGTGCTTGATGTCTACGGGTGCTTCTATTCTTGTAGGCAGTGTTGGGCCTCCAAGAGCAGAGGTTTGTAGAACAGCAGCAAGTTTCCCTTAAGTGGATTACCCAAGGTTTATCGAACTCGGGGAGGAAGAGGTCAAAGATATCCCTCTCATGCAACCCTGCAACCACAAAGCAAGAAGTCTCTTGTGTCCCCAACACACCTAAAAGGTGCACTAGTTCGGCGAAGAGATAGTGAAATACAAGTGGTATGAATGAATATGAGCAGTAGTACGGCGCCAGAAAATAGCTTGCTGGCGTGCAATTGATGGTAGTAATATTGTAGGAAGTAAACAAGCAGTAGTAACGCAGTAAAACAGTAAACAAGCAGCGATAGCAATATTTAGGAACAAGGCCTAGGGATTAGACTTTCACTAGTGGACACTCTCAACATTGATCACATAACAGAATAGATAAATGCATACTCTACACTCTCTTGTTGGATGATGAACACATTGCGTAGGATTACACGAACCCTCAATGCCGGAGTTAACAAGCTCCACAATTAAATGTTCATATTTAAATAACCTTAGAGTGCAAGAAAGATCGAAACGACTAAACCAAGTACTAACATAGCATGCACACTGTCACCTTCATGCTTATGTAGGAGGAATAATACACATCAATACTATCATAGCAATAGTTAACTTCGCAATCTACAAGAGATCATGATCATAGCATAAACCAAGTACTAACACGGATGCACACACTGTCACCATTACATCGTGTAGGAGGAATAAAACTACTTTAATAACATTGCTAGAGTAGCACATAGATAAATTGTGATACAAAACACATTGCAATCATAAAGAGATATAAATAAGCACTTCACTACGCCATTCATAACAGTGAATAAGTATTCTGTGAAATATAGCCTAAGAGACCCACACGGTGCACACACTGTCACCTTTACACACGTGGGACAAGGAGTCTCCGGAGATCACATAAGTAAAACTCACTTGACTAGCATAATGACATCTAGATTACAAGCATCATCATATGAATCTCAATCATGTAAGGCAGCTCATGAGATTATTGTATTGAAGTACATAGGAGAGAGATTAACCACATAGCTACCGGTACAGCCCCGAGCCTCGATGGAGAACTACTCCCTCTTCATGGAGCAGCGTTGATGAAGATGATGTGGAGATGGCAGCGGTGTCGATGGAGAAGCCTTCGGGGGCACTTCCCCGTCCCGGTGCCGAACAGAGACTCTGTCCCCCGGATCTTGGCTTCGCGATGGCGGCGGCTCGGGAAGGTTTCGCGTACCGTGGCTTCCCCCTGAGGGTTTTCGATGCGGGGGCTTTATATAGGCGAAAGGGCAGCGTCGGAAGGTCGAAGGGGCGACGACACCATAGGCTGGCGCGCCGGGCCCAGGCCGCGCCACCCTATCATCTGGGGCCCACCGGCCCCTCCTCGGCGGCTCTCGGGTGTTCTGGATGCTTCCGGGCAAAATAGGAACCTGGGCGTTGATTTCGTCCAATTCCGAGAATATTTTGTTACTAGGATTTCTGAAACCAAAAACAAGAAACAAGAACTGGCACTTCGGCATCTTGTTAATAGGTTAGTTCAGAAAATGCACGAATATGACATAAAGTGTGCATAAAACATGTAGGTATCATCAATAAAGTAGCATGGAACATAAGAAATTATCGATACGTTGGAGACGTATCAGCATCCTCAAGTTCTGCTCGTCCCGAGCAGGTAAAACGATAACAAAGATAATTTCTGAAGTGACATGCCATCATAATCTTGATCATACTACTGTAAACATATGTAATGAATGCAGCGATCAAAACAATGGTAATGACATGAGTAAACAACTGAATCATAAAGCAAAAACTTTTCATGAATAGTACTTCAAGACAAGCATAAATAAGTCTTGCATAAGAGTTAACTCATAAAGCAATAAATCAAAGTAAAGGTGTTGAAGCAACACAAAGGAAGATTAAGTTTCAGCGGTTGCTTTCAACTTATAACATGTATATCTCATGGATATTGTCAACATAAAGTAATATAACAAGTGCAATATGCAAGTATGTAGGAATCAATGCACAGTTCACACAAGTGTTTGCTTCTTAAGGTGGAAGGAGATAGGTAAACTGACTCAACAAAAAAGTAAAAGAATGGCCCTTCAAAGAGGAAAGCATCGATTGCTATATTTGTGCTAGAGCTTTTATTTTGAAAACATGAAACAATTTTGTCAACGGTAGTAATAAAGCATATGAGTTATGTAAATTATATCTTACAAGTTGCAAGCCTCATGCATAGTATACTAATAGTGCCCGCACCTTGTCCTACTTAGCTTGGACTACCGGATCTTCGCAATGCCATGTTTCAACCAAGTGTCACAAAGGGGTACCTCCATGCCGCCTGTACAAAGGTCTAAGGAGAAAGCTCGCATTTTGGATTTCTCGCTTTTGATTATTCTCAACTTAGACATCCATACCGGGACAACATGGACAACAGATGATGGACTCCTCTTAAATGCATAAGCATGTAGCAACAATTATTATTCTCATATGAGATTGAGGATATATGTCCAAAACTGAAACTTCAACCATGATTCATGGCTTTAGTTAGCGGCCCAATGTTCTTCTCTAACAATTTGCATGCTCCAATCATTAAGGTGATAGATCCAAGACGGACATGCATAGCAACTCACATGATATTCAATAATAGTTGATGGCGTTCCCCAGAAGCATGGTTATCGCACAACAAGCAACTTAATAAAAGATAAAGTGCATAAGTACATATTCAATACTACGATAGTTTTTAAGGCTATTTTATCCCATGAGCTATATATTGCAAAGGTGAATGATGAAATTTTAAAGGTAGCACTCAAGCAATTTACTTTGGAATGGTGGAGAAATACCATGTAATAGGTAGGTATGGTGGACACAAATGGCATAGTGGTTGGCTCAAGGATTTTGGATGCATGAGAAGTATTCCCTCTCGATACAAGGTTTAGGCTAGCAAGGTTATTTGAAGCAAACTCAAGGATGAACCGGTGCAGCAAAACTTACATAAAATACATATTGTAAACATTATAAGACTCTACACCGTCTTCCTTGTTGTTCAAAACTCAATACTAGATATTATCTAGACCTTAGAGAGACCAAATATGCAAATCAAATTTTAGCAAGCTCTATGTATTTCTTCATTAATGGGTGCAAAGTATATGATGCAAGAGCTTAAACATGAGCACAACAATTGCCAAGTATCAAATTATCCAAGACATTTTACCAATTACTACATGTAGCATTTTTCAATTCCAACCATATAACAATTTAACGAAGAGGAAACTTCGCCATGAATATTATGAGCTAAGAACACATATGTTCATACGAACCAGCGAAGCGTGTCTCTCTCCCACACAAGGATGAACTTATTCAGAGAATGAAAATAACAAAACAAAAATAAAAGCACACAGACGCTCCAAGTAAAGTACATAAGATGTGACCGAATAAAAATATAGTTTCAAGAGAAGGAACCTGATACTTTGTCGATGAAGAAGGGGATGCCTTGGGCATCCCCAAGCTTAGACGCTTGAGTCTTCTTAAAATATGCAGGGGTGAACCACGGGGGCATCCCCAAGCTTAGAGCTTTCACTCCTCTTGATCATAGTATATCATACTCCTCTCTTGACCCTTGAAAACTTCCTTCACACCAAACTTCAAGCAAACTCATTAGAGGGTTAGTGCATAATTAATAATTCACACATTCAGAGGTGACACAAACATTCTTTACACTTCTGGACATTGCATAAAGCTACTGGACATTAATGGATCAAAAAAATGAATCCAACATAGCAAAAGAGGCAATGCGAAATAAAAGACAGAATCTGTCAAAAACAGAACAGTCCGTAAAGACGAATTTTAAGATGGCACCAGACTTGCTCAAATGGAAAACTCAAAACTAATGAAAGTTGCGTACATATCTGAGGATCGCGCTCGTAAATTGGCAGATTTTTTCGAATTTTCTACAGAGACTTGTGCCCAGATTCGTGACAGACAGCAATGCTGTTTCTGCGCAGCGATCCCAAATATAACATCAACTTTAGCATAGAAACTTTACTTGGCACAAAAACATGATAAGGAGAGGTTGCTACAGTATTAAACAACTTCCAAGACTCAAAAAAACAAAAATTGCTGTAGTAAAATAAACACATGGGTTATCTCTCAAGAAGTTCTTTCTTTATAGCCATTAAGATGGACTCAGCAGTTTTAATGATGCACTCGCAAGAAATAGAAGTTGAAGCAAAAGAGAGCATCAAGAGGCAAATTCAAAACACATTTAAGTCTAACATGCTTCCTATGCATAGGAATCTTTTAAATAAACAAGTTCATGAAGAGCAAAGTAACAAGCATAGGAAGATAAAACAAGTGTAGCTTCAAAAATTTCAGCACATAGAGAGGTGTTTTAGTAACATGAAATTTTTTACAACCATATTTTCCTCTCTCATAATAACTTTCAGTAGCAACATGAGCAAACTCAACAATATAACTATCACATAAAGCATTCTTATCATGAGTCTCATGCATAAAATAATTACTACTCCCAACATAAGCATAGTCATTCTTATTAATTGTAGTGGGAGCAAATTCAACAAAGTAGCTATCAAATATAGGAGGTATATTGTAATCATAATCAAATTTATCCTCCATAACAGGTGGTAACAAAAGACTACTATCATTATAATCATCATAAATGGGAGGCAAAGTATCATCAAAGTAAATTTTCTCCTCAATGCTTGGGGGACTAAAAATATCATGCTCATCAAAGCCAGCTTCCCCAAGCTTAGAATTTTCCATAGCATTAGCAACAATAGTGTTCAAAGCATTCATATTAATATGTTCCATGGGTTTTTAATTTTCGCATCAAACCATCCATGTCTTAAATCAGGAAATAGAATAAGAAGCTCTTTGTTGTCCATTATGCCTAACTAGTGTAAACAAGAAACCAAATGTCGCAATTGCAGAGTCTAAAGGAAATAGCTTCGAGCACACACAATGGCGCCAGAAAAGTACTGTTACCGGAACCTAAGTATGAGAGCCTTTTGCCTTTCCTACCCGGCAACGGCGCCAGAAAAGTGCTTGATGTCTACGGGTGCCTTATTCTTGAGACCGTGTTGGGCCTCCAAGAGCAGAGGTTTGTAGAACAGCAAGTTTCCCTTAAGTGGATTACCCAAGGTTTATCGAACTCGGGGAGGAAGAGGTCAAAGATATCCCTCTCATGCAACCCCGCAACCACAAAGCAAGAAGTCTCTTGTGTCCCCAACACACCTAAAAGGTGCACTAGTTCGGCGAAGAGATAGTGAAATACAAGTGGTATGAATGAATATGAGCAGTAGTACGGCGCCAGAAAAGCTGGCGTGCAATTGATGGTAGTAATATTGTAGAAGTAAACACAGTAGTAACGCAGCGTGTAATTAAAGAAAAGAAACAAGCAGCGATAAGTATTTAGGAACAAGGTCTAGGGATTAGACTTTCACTAGTGGACACTCTCAACATTGATCACATAAAGAATAGATAAATGCATACTCTACACTCTCTTGTTGGATGATGAACACATTGCGTAGGATTACACGAACCCTCAATGCCGGAGTTAACAAGCTCCACAATTAAATGTTCATATTTAAATAACCTTAGAGTGCAAGAAAGATCGAAACGACTAAACCAAGTACTAACATAGCATGCACACTATCACCTTCATGCTTATGTAGGAGGAATAATACACATCAATACTATCATAGCAATAGTTAACTTCGCAATCTACAAGAGATCATGATCATAGCATAAACCAAGTACTAACACGGATGCACACACTGTCACCATTACATCGTGTAGGAGGAATAAAACTACTTTAATAACATTGCTAGAGTAGCACATAGATAAATTGTGATACAAAACACATTGCAATCATAAAGAGATATAAATAAGCACTTCACTACGCCATTCATAACAGTGAATAAGTATTCTGTGAAATATAGCCTAAGAGACCCACACGGTGCACACACTGTCACCTTTACACACGTGGGACAAGGAGTCTCCGGAGATCACATACGTCCCCGACGTATCCATAATTTCTGTCGGTCCATGCTTGTTTTATGACAATACTTACATGTTTTTCTTGCACTTTATGATGTTTTTATGCGTTTTCCGGAACTAACCTATTAACAAGATGCCACAGTGCCAGTTCCTGTTTTCTGCTGTTTTTGGTCCCAGAAAGGCTGTTCGGGCAATATTCTCGGAATTCGACGAAACGAAGACCAAACCTCCTATTTTTCCCGGAAGGCTCCAACACCGAAGAAGAGTCGGAGAGGGGCCAGAGGGCCACCACACCATAGGGCGGCGCGGCCTGGCCTGGGCACGCGCCGGCCTGTGGTGTGGAGCCCCAGTGCCCCCCGCGCCGCCTCTTCGCCTATAAAATCCCTTTCGACCTAAAAACACCGTACCACTTGACGAAACTCCAGAAAGACTCCAGGCGCCGCCACCATCGCGAAACTCCAATTCGGGGACAAAAGTCTCGTCCCGGCACCCGCCGGACGGGGAAGTGCCCCGAAGCATCTCCATCAACGCCATCGCCTCTCATCATGCTCCGTGATAGTTCCCCAGGGAAGGGTTTGTAACATCCCAAATTTCAATAAAATGAACAAGAGAGAAATTCAAGAACCCAAAAATTAGGGTTAACAAAAACTTTTTCTCATCATATAGGTTTATGCATGTAGAGCACCTTATTGATTATTTTGAATGTGCAATTGCCATGATGCTTGCTTATGTGTTCTCTCTCACTCTAAAACCCTAGCAATGATCACTTGATCATCCAAAGTCAAATAAAAAGGAAAGGGAAGAGAAATAATAAAAATCAATCTCACACATACATAAGGCTTAGGCCATTTTTACAAATCTTTGTTAGAGACCAATTTGGTTTGCCCCATTGAGTGTAATTGGTTACTAAACATATATTAACAACTTTGAAAACAATCAAACACAATTTAAATCAAAATTGCAACAAATATGAGCTCACATGTGATATGGTCATATGTGACATTTATAATCTGGTACTCACTTTGGGCCCCTGTATTTTCACTTTTCACTTCTACACTTGGTCAAATCTTTTCACCTCATCCAAGACAACATCAAGCACTACAACTTTGCCCAAATCCACCACCCCAAATTCTGTACCAATTTCAAATGAGAAGCATGCAAAGTTGGGACAAACTCACATATGTAAGATCATGTGCAAAATAAATTTTTGCATTTCAATTCCATTTTGACCACCACCACCACCAATATACTCTATTGAATATATTATTACAACCCACCAAAAAGATTTGCAAAATTCGAAAATATTTTTCTTGCGGGCATTGTGTCAAACACCTTGCAGGCAAGGTTTACACTTGAGCCCATACTGAATTTTTTACCATGGACTTGGTCCAACCTGACCCTATCTGCACCCCTGACCCCTCCTCTCACTTCACAACATCATTTCCACCACTTGCCCTGACCACTGCTTGGTCGAATGACCTTGGCACGACCATGCCGTGGCATGGCATGGCCACACCATGCCATCCCCTCACCTGGTCGACTCCAGCACGCCCCACCATGTCTGGCCGCTCCCTCTCACCACGCTGAACACGCCCATGCCCTCCCTCGACCAAGACGACGCACACACACGCGGGCATTGACGCGCCCAGACGTGCCCAGGCATGCCCATGTCGCGCCAGTGCGCGCATGGCGCACACACTGGACGCCCAGAGCACGACGGTGCCCGGCGTCATCGCGTCACCTCGAGCCTGCCTCTCAGCGCCAGTCGACGCGCGACAACTCCAGGAACCGCCCGGACATGGCCCCTGGCCCGCGGGAACGCCGCAGACGACGTAAGCATCCACGGCATCCCGCCATGACCTGCAAGCTCCGGTCAAGCTCGCCGCCGCTGTAGTCCCTCGTTTTCCTCACCGACAAGCGCGTCAGCCTCGCCTAGACGTCGCCCACACCGCTCGCCCACGCCTTGCCCCTTGGAGCCCCTGGAACGACGACGCCGTCGACGACTGCCGCGCCACCCCACGGCCACCCCTCAATGCTATAAAAGGGGGACTCCTCCCACTGATCTGAGCACACCATTCGCCTCCACTCATCACCACACAACTCCTCGCCACTTCAATTCCACCCAATCATCGCCGGAGGCCGTCAATTGCAAGGTCGCTGCCGCCGCCGGTACACGGAGCAAGGAGGAGCAGGAGGCCACCCCAGGAAGCGCCGCTGCTACCAGGGGGATCCTCGTCCTCGACAACGTCGCGGCGCACCCCGCCGGCGACCGCCGGAGCCCCCAGGCGCCCTCCGACCCCCTACTGCAGCCGCCGGTGAGCTCCTCGCCCGCCGTCGACGACGACGCGCGTGGGCCGTGCGATCGTGCTCTAATCGCACGGCTCACATTCGACGTACCGTTTCGCTGGCCAAGCCCCGCTGACAGGTGGCCCCCGCCGTCAGACGGCCTGCTCGCGCTGGACGCGAAGTGGGCCGGCCCAACTCTTTTTCCCCCTGCAGCCCAGTTATTTTCCCGCGCGAGCCCACCAGTTCAAATTCGATTTTCTAGAATAAATAAGATATGCAATCTGATGCAAACTTTGGAAATTAATAGGGACAAATCTACTCAGTCAAATTTTACAAACTTTATATATTTGGAAACCTTAGGAATTTATCTATACAATGCAACTGGATTGAACCCTAGATCTGTTATAGAAATTAAATGAGAAAATAAACAAGGCAGGGACTTTTCTGCATTAGAATAATTATTAAAAATCAACCAAACATGCTTTTAAGTTAATTCCAACTCCTATAATTCAAATTTCACTTATACTAATTGTTTCTACAAAAATATGCCATGCTTACTGTGTATGATCATGGCCTAGTTAAATTAAAGGACTTTATGGCTATTTCTAGTCAAGGATATTGTCCAAAAATATTAGTAAATCATATGGGAGCTTTTCTTCCATTTAGATCTTGTCATAAACAATCCAATATGAGGTGAAGACTCTGGTCATAAAAATCTCATATGGTTTGTTGATGATATTAAATCATTACCATGCTAGAATTAAATTGTATGGGATGCTACACCCCATTTAAATCATTTTCTCAAAATGATAAGTGTGAAGAGGTTGACTTGGGTCAACCTAGGTCACATATTATACATAAGAGAAATTAAATCTTAAAAAGATCATGAGAGGAAATTATTTTTCTGAATAATTCAAAGCAACATGAAAGATTATTATGAGAGGAAATTATTTTTCCTAATCAATAATAAAAACCCATCCACCAACATAATAGTGATATATGATGCTAGTTTAATTTGTGTGAATCATGTGTGTGCTTAGTTTAGTACATAAATTGGTGTGATGATTGTGTACCCCGTATTCGTATTTTAGACGCTAGTACCGAGGAGTATCCGGAGGAGGAGGAGGTCTACTGTCAAGGAGAAGAAGACCACTTTGACCAGTTTCCCAACCAAGGCAAGATAATACTCTTGCAAGTGTTAGCTCATCCTGAGCCAAGCACCACCCAGTTACTTTATCTTATGAGCCTAATTCCCAGTTTTATTTTAAGTTTTACTTACTGTTATTTTGTACTATTGTTTCATAATTCCATAGGGTTAAATGTTAGATTAGTACAAGAGTATCAAAGTTAGCCTAGGAGCAAAGCAAATTACTTAGCACCCCTCATCCTTAGATGCTAGTGCTAAATTAAACATGACTACTCTAGATGGGAACATATGTGGTGAAATGTTGAAATGAATTTTGAAGGTGAATATGACCAAGAGAAGATGGTGATTTTTGATTAAAAACTAGTATTGGTTTGGATGCGATACCTTTCCAATTATTGAGTACCCCCACAATACCTGATTATGGGTAGGGCTTAACTAGAAGTTTATGTATCTTAGTATGAGTTCCCTCTGAACACACATCATAGGGGTTATGCCGAGGCTGCCTCCGTTGTTGAGAAATGATGTGAAGTGAATTGTACGGCCAAGCCCTGTGCAGTTCCCAGGTTGACAGTTGGTCTTCACTGGGAGGCCAAGCTCATGGGGAGAGGTGCTCATACTAGGGTTAGTAAATGAAAGGTTATGGTTGATGATCCGCGTACTGTGTTACGATGATTCGGGGAAATCCCGACGGATGAAATCAAATGTTGTGGCACAAGTGTGCAACCTCTGCAGAGTGTAAATCTATTCGAATAGCCGTGTCCACGGTTACGGACGGTTGGAAAGGCCATACAGTTTCCAGTATTAGAATTTGATCATGTTGTTGATATGAATGGTGAATGGTGAATTGAGTATTTTGAAACACAACAGAGTTGTGGGAATGACACTAATGTTCCCACTTGAGTTAGTTAGCACTTGAATAAGTCTTTAGCAAATACCTGTGAACAAAAATTGGCTTTATGCAAATAAACTAGAGCTTAGTACCCCACTACTAGAAATGTTAGCACTTACACTAGTATTAGTTTGCGAGTACATAAAGTACTCACGGCTGTGTCCCTGGCTATTCAAATGGCCAGACTATGAAGAGGAGCAGCAGTACGAGGAGGACGGTCAGCAGGAAGTCTACAACAACTAGGAGTCTGCTAACGTCAAGCGTTGGCCTGTGGACTATAGAGTCCTTGTATCTTACGCTTCCGCTATGAACTTGTGTTTGTTCGTTGATCAGTTCGTTGATCGTTAGATCAACTATTTGTGTAATATGGATCATGTGATTCCAATTTGTAAGACTTTATGAGTTGTAATGAATGATGACTGTGATACTTAACTATTATGCCTCGCAACAACAATATTCCTGGGATTGCGATGTATGACATAATAGGCATCCGGACTTAAAAATCCGGGTGTTGACAAGTTGGTATCAGAGCCATTGTTTGACCTTAGGAGACCCTAGTTTAGAATGGACGTTCTGAAAAATTTAGTTTCTAAAACAAATTGAGTGAATACTTGGGAAAAACTTACTCATTCTCTTTTCTACCGGATCTTTTCAAAAATGATGACCATGCTCTTCTTTTTAAATACATCTAAAATATTGCCACACTTAGTCACATCTCTAACTTACTCATCCATTTCACTTTCAGATGGAGCCCTACGTCCAGACGGAGACCTACGACCTGGAGAACGGAGGAAGTCTGGTGTTCGAGCGCGACTTGTACCTTGTGTCCGAGAGGCTCGAACGTCCACCTCCCAAGTTCCATGGAGTCCGGATCCACGACACCCCCACCGGGGAACAGCAGTGGATGATCACCGCTGACTTGAAGGGAAGTTCGGAGCCTCCCATCTCGGAGAGGATCCTTTTCTCCTTCAAGGCATGCAACTGGCCGGACGGGCTTGCTCACGCTCTTCAGGAGGGACTTGCTCGGGTGTGCGGACAGCACATCGCCGCACTCCGGGGAAGCCGCTTCGCCTACTTCGCCAGGCACGACACCATGGGAGAACCCATGGCACCCTCTTCGCACCCGGTGCTCATGATCCATGTGCAGCATTTGGACCTCATGCTTCATGAGACCCGGAAGGACCTGGAGCGGACGCGGGTTTACAACCACCGTGCCCAGATGACTGTGGCTCATCATGCCGAAGCTATCCAGATGCTCGCCAAGGACCGCAAGATACTCCGCCTGCAGCGCGCCAAGAAGGATGCCACTATCCGCCGCCTTCGCGAGAAGATCCGCACCTTGGAGGTGACTGTCCGTACCCAGCAGGACCAGATCCAGGAGATGGAGGAGGAAGGAGATGACATTCAGGGAGGCGATGACTTCCTGAGTGATGACAACGACTTTGAGGATGATGAGTTCACTGATGAGGAGGACTACGAGTTTCTGGAAGCCGCGGAAGATGGGATCATTCCCATTGATGTGGATGAAGATGACGAGTAGTAGTTGCACTAGCTTCACTATCGTAGGTGTGAGTTGTATCCCGCACCATGTATCGTAGCTTGGAGAAGAAGGGTTCTTAAAACCCTTAGTGTGTTAGCTTGTAATCTGTGATGCTTGCTATGAATGAATGAATGTTTGTGTGTTATATGCATCATCAAAAGTCTTTAAAGTTTAAAAGTTACCCAAAAATAAGCCATAGAAAATTCCCTCTTATCTCATGATCTATCTATCTGTTCAGATGGCTCACCGCAACGCGAACTCAGATGCGATGATGCAACTACTGCAGACCCTGATGGCAGACAGGGAGACAGACCGAGCTGAACGTCAAGCCAGCCTCGCAGCACTGCAACAGTTAGCCAACAACCAGCAGGGCCATGGACACCATGACCATCCAGGATCCAAACTCAAGAATTTCCAAAACACCAACCCACCTGTTTTCAGCAAGACTGAAGAACCCTTAGATGCAGATGATTGGCTGCAAACCATGGAGAATAACTTGGAAGTAGCTGGAGTGGATGAGAATGAGAAAGTGCTGTTTGCTACGCACTACTTAGCAGGACCAGCAAGAGCTTGGTGGACCAGCGCCCGTGCATTAAATGCCGGACAGATGATGACTTGGGCTGACTTTAAGCTCAAGTTTAGCAAGTACCATGTACCACCAGGTTTGATCAAGAAGATGAGGGATGAATTCCGGGAACTGAAGCAAGGCCGGATGACGGTGGTAGAATACCGCGACAGGTTCCTCACCCTGTCAAGGTACGCCCCCGATGAAACTGACACCAATGAGAAAAGGAAGGAGAGATTCCTGAACGGCCTGCACGACGAGATGCAGACAGTACTGGTCAACATTCCCTTTGCTGACCTTGAAGCCTTAGTGGATTCTTCCATCCAAATGGAAGGCAAATTGCACCAGGCCAATGAAAACCGCAAACGCCGCATGATGAATCAGAGTGGGCCCAGCAATGCCCCGAGATACCGCCCTAGCTCAAGCAGTGGTTTCGCCCCCAGAAACAACAAGCCCCAGAACCAAGTGTCGCGCCCCGGTTTTCAGAACCGGAGCGGAGGAAACCCAAGGCCAGGAGGCCCCCACCACAACAGCAACAACCCCAACTCCTATGTGCACCACAACAGCAACTTCAACCGCGCTCCGCCGCGAGCCCCCAACACCAACAACAACAACACCAACACTGCACCAAGGACCGGAAGCAATGCTATTCCGGTTGGAACCAAGGACAAGACCACAATCACCTGCTATGAATGTGGAGTTGTGGGACACTTCTCCAATGAGTGCCCCAAAAGGCTGGCCAAGCTCGCCGGCAACACCGCTGCACCTGCTCAGCAGCAACGCCGTGTCTCCACCGGCAAGAAGTTCGCCCCCAACAACCCGCACAACCGCGGAGGTCGCCTCTACCACATGAACGCCGAGGAAGCCCAGGAAGCCCCAGATGTGGTGCTGGGTATGTTTTCTGTTAACTCAATACCAGCAAGAGTGTTGTTTGATTCCGGAGCATCACATTCATTTGTTACCGAAGATTTTGTGAGCACTAGTAAGATTCAACCTATCAGCTTGAAACATGTCATGATAGTTCAAATACCTGGATCAACAACTAAAGCTAGAAAATTTTGCAAAGAAGTACCCATCAGAATTCAAGAAATAATGTTTTTTGCAAACTTAATTGTTCTGGGAACAAAAGGATTGGAAGTAGTACTAGGAATGGATTGGATGGCGAAACATCATGGATTGATAGACTGCGCCAAGAAGGCCATCACCATGACTAGTAGCACCGGAATAACAATAGAACATGTGTCGGAAAAACTCCCCAGAAATTTCACTTGCAACCAAGGAGTAGCCAAACCAACTCTGGATCAGATCAGGGTCGTTTGTCGATACGCTGATGTGTTTCCGGATGATCTACCCGGTATGCCCCCGGATCGGGATATCGAGTTTATCATCGAGTTAATTCCTGGAACAGGACCTATAGCCCAGAGAGCCTATAGCATGAACCCGGCAGAACTAAGAGAGCTGAAGAAACAACTGGATGATATGTTGCACAAAGGTCTGATTCGACCAAGTTCGTCGCCTTGGAGATCACCAGTTTTATTTGTGGATAAGAAAGATGGTGCCAATCGGTTATGTACGGATTATCGTAAACTTAACGATGTCACCATCAAAAACAAATACCCCTTGCCGAAGATAGAAGATCTGTTTGACCAGCTAGCCGGTGCCACCGTATTCTCCAAGATTGACCTGAGGACAGGTTACCATCAACTGAAGATTCGTGCAACAGATATTCCAAAGACTGCCTTCACCACCAGATATGGACTGTATGAGTACAATGTCATGTCATTTGGATTAACCAATGCCCCCGCCTATTTCATGAACCTCATGAACAAGGTCTTCATGAACTTTTTGGATAAGTTTGTCGTTGTTTTCATCGATGACATTCTTATCTACTCCAAAACCGAAGAGGAACATGAACAACACTTGGAAATAATCCTAGAAACCCTGAGGCAGCACAAGTTATATGCCAAGTTCAGTAAGTGTGAGTTTTGGTTGAAGGAGGTAGGATTCCTGGGACATATATTGTCCGCAGGAGGAATTGCTGTAGATCCCGCCAAGATCAAGACTGTCACGGAATGGAAAGCCCCAACCACTCAGACCGAGGTCCGCGCATTTCTCGGATTAGCGGGATATTACCGCCGATTCGTTGAAGGATTTTCCAGCATAGCCCGACCCATGACTCAACTGCTGAAGAAGGATAAGAAGTTTGAATGGACTGCCAAATGTGAAGAAAGTTTCCAACAGCTCAAGAACAGATTGACCACAGCCCCAATATTGATCATGCCGGATATCACCAAGCCATTTGATGTCTACTGTGATGCGTCCAAGATTGGTCTTGGATGTGTGTTGATGCAAGGAGGCAAAGTGATATCATACCTGTCCCGGCAACTGAAACAGCATGAGCAGAACTACCCAACCCATGACCTCGAACTCGCAGCCGTAGTGTTAGCCCTGAAAGTTTGGCGTCATTACCTCATGGGTAATCGATGCGAGATCTATTCTGATCACAAGAGCCTGAAGTATATCTTCACCCAGAAAGAGCTGAACATGAGGCAACGCAGATGGTTAGAGCTAATCAAGGATTATGATATGGAGATCCACTATCACCCCGGCAAGGCCAATGTAGTAGCAGATGCCCTGAGTAGACTGCCTTGTCAGTTAAACTCCATGATAGCAAAGGAACAGCCTAGCCTACACCAAGAGTTTGAGCATTTCAGAATGGAGCTAGTTAGTGAAGGATACCTAGCCAGCATAGAACTGCAGCCCACTTTGATTGGACAGATCAAAGAAGCCCAGAAGGGAAATGCCAGCATTGACGGAATCAAGAGTCAGATAGCTGCAGGAAAGGCACCAGGATTCACCATCGATGAAGAAGGAGTACTTTGGTACAACGGTCGCCTGTGTGTACCGTCAGATTCAGAATGGAAGCAAGTCATACTGAAAGAAGCTCACGACACCCTGTATTCCATTCATCCCGGAGGAACCAAGATGTACCAAGACCTGAAGGAACAATTCTGGTGGCACGGAATGAAGCGAGAGATAGGAAGTTATATCGCCAAGTGCGATATATGTCAGCGAGTCAAGGCAACATCAACGACCCGCAGGACTGTTGCAACCCTTACAGATTCCTGAATGGAAATGGGATTCTGTCGGTATGGACTTTATCACAGGATTGCCCAAATCTAGCAGAGGAAATGACTCCATTTGGGTGGTCATTGATAGGTTGACCAAGGTTGCACACTTCATCCCTGTCAAGACCACATACCAAGGCCCAAAGTTAGCTGAGTTATACATCTCAAGGATAGTAGCCCTGCACGGAACCCCGAAGTCAATTGTGTCAGATAGAGGATCACAGTTCACCTCAAGATTCTGGCAGAAAGTGCATGAAGGGCTAGGAACCCGTCTGAACTTCAGCACAGCCTATCACCCGCAGACTGACGGACAGACCGAGAGAGTCAATCAGATCCTAGAAGATATGTTGAGAGCCTGTGTACTGGAATATGGATCCAAGTGGGAAGACTGCTTGCCCTATGCAGAATTCTCGTACAACAACAGTTATCAAGCCAGCTTACAGATGGCCCCCTTTGAAGCCTTGTACGGAAGGAAATGCCGTACCCCTCTGAACTGGTCGAAGTCGGAGAAAGCCAAGTCTTTGGACCAGATGTTCTTCGAGAAGCCGAAGAGAAGGTGCACAAGATCCGCGAGTACCTCAAGACTGCACAATCCCGACAGAAGAGCTACGCTGACAAAAGACGCCGAGAGATGACCTTTGAGATTGGAGATTTTGTCTACCTCAAGGTGTCACCCCTCAAGGGAATGCAGAGATTCCAGCTGAAAGGAAAACTTGCACCCCGATATGTCGGACCATTCAAAGTTCTGAGTCGCCGAGGCGAAGTGTCTTATCAACTGGAACTACCTGAAGAAATGGCAGCCGTGCACAATGTGTTTCACATCTCACTGCTCCGGAAGTGCCTTGAAGTACCGGAGAAGACTGAAGTATTCAAGAATATAGATCATCGTTCGGTGGATATCAACACAGACTTGACATACCGCGAAGTACCTATTCGCATCCTGGAAGAAGCATACAGAACCACCCGCACCAGGAGTATCAAGTTCTTGAAGATTCAGTGGAGCAATCACACTGAAGACGAAGCCACTTGGGAACGCGAAGAAGACATGAAGAAAGAATACCCCGATCTCTTTAGTACCTAGTTTCTCTCGATCTCGGGACGAGATCTTTTGTAAGGGGGAAGGGTTTGTAACATCCCAAATTTCAATAAAATGAACAAGAGAGAAATTCAAGAACCCAAAAATTAGGGTTAACAAAAACTTTTTCTCATCATATAGGTTTATGCATGTAGAGCACCTTATTGATTATTTTGAATGTGCAATTGCCATGATGCTTGCTTATGTGTTCTCTCTCACTCTAAAACCCTAGCAATGATCACTTGATCATCCAAAGTCAAATAAAAAGGAAAGGGAAGAGAAATAATAAAAATCAATCTCACACATACATAAGGCTTAGGCCATTTTTACAAATCTTTGTTAGAGACCAATTTGGTTTGCCCCATTGAGTGTAATTGGTTACTAAACATATATTAACAACCTTGAAAACAATCAAACACAATTTAAATCAAAATTGCAACAAATATGAGCTCACATGTGATATGGTCATATGTGACATTTATAATCTGGTACTCACTTTGGGCCCCTGTATTTTCACTTTTCACTTCTACACTTGGTCAAATCTTTTCACCTCATCCAAGACAACATCAAGCACTACAACTTTGCCCAAATCCACCACCCCAAATTCTGTACCAATTTCAAATGAGAAGCATGCAAAGTTGGGACAAACTCACATATGTAAGATCATGTGCAAAATAAATTTTTGCATTTCAATTCCATTTTGACCACCACCACCACCAATATACTCTATTGAATATATTATTACAACCCACCAAAAAGATTTGCAAAATTCGAAAATATTTTTCTTGCGGGCATTGTGTCAAACACCTTGCAGGCAAGGTTTACACTTGAGCCCATACTGAATTTTTTACCATGGACTTGGTCCAACCTGACCCTATCTGCACCCCTGACCCCTCCTCTCACTTCACAACATCATTTCCACCACTTGCCCTGACCACTGCTTGGTCGAATGACCTTGGCACGACCATGCCGTGGCATGGCATGGCCACACCATGCCATCCCCTCACCTGGTCGACTCCAGCACGCCCCACCATGTCTGGCCGCTCCCTCTCACCACGCTGAACACGCCCATGCCCTCCCTCGACCAAGACGACGCACACACACGCGGGCATTGACGCGCCCAGACGTGCCCAGGCATGCCCATGTCGCGCCAGTGCGCGCATGGCGCACACCCTGGACGCCCAGAGCACGACGGTGCCCGGCGTCATCGCGTCACCTCGAGCCTGCCTCTCAGCGCCAGTCGACGCGCGACAACTCCAGGAACCGCCCGGACATGGCCCCTGGCCCGCGGGAACGCCGCAGACGACGTAAGCATCCACGGCATCCCGCCATGACCTGCAAGCTCCGGTCAAGCTCGCCGCCGCTGTAGTCCCTCGTTTTCCTCACCGACAAGCGCGTCAGCCTCGCCTAGACGTCGCCCACACCGCTCGCCCACGCCTTGCCCCTTGGAGCCCCTGGAACGACGACGCCGTCGACGACTGCCGCGCCACCCCACGGCCACCCCTCAATGCTATAAAAGGGGGACTCCTCCCACTGATCTGAGCACACCATTCGCCTCCACTCATCACCACACAACTCCTCGCCACTTCAATTCCACCCAATCATCGCCGGAGGCCGTCAATTGCAAGGTCGCTGCCGCCGCCGGTACACGGAGCAAGGAGGAGCAGGAGGCCACCCCAGGAAGCGCCGCTGCTACCAGGGGGATCCTCGTCCTCGACAACGTCGCGGCGCACCCCGCCGGCGACCGCCGGAGCCCCCAGGCGCCCTCCGACCCCCTACTGCAGCCGCCGGTGAGCTCCTCGCCCGCCGTCGACGACGACGCGCGTGGGCCGTGCGATCGTGCTCTAATCGCACGGCTCACATTCGACGTACCGTTTCGCTGGCCAAGCCCCGCTGACAGGTGGCCCCCGCCGTCAGACGGCCTGCTCGCGCTGGACGCGAAGTGGGCCGGCCCAACTCTTTTTCCCCCTGCAGCCCAGTTATTTTCCCGCGCGAGCCCACCAGTTCAAATTCGATTTTCTAGAATAAATAAGATATGCAATCTGATGCAAACTTTGGAAATTAATAGGGACAAATCTACTCAGTCAAATTTTACAAACTTTATATATTTGGAAACCTTAGGAATTTATCTATACAATGCAACTGGATTGAACCCTAGATCTGTTATAGAAATTAAATGAGAAAATAAACAAGGCAGGGACTTTTCTGCATTAGAATAATTATTAAAAATCAACCAAACATGCTTTTAAGTTAATTCCAACTCCTATAATTCAAATTTCACTTATACTAATTGTTTCTACAAAAATATGCCATGCTTACTGTGTATGATCATGGCCTAGTTAAATTAAAGGACTTTATGGCTATTTCTAGTCAAGGATATTGTCCAAAAATATTAGTAAATCATATGGGAGCTTTTCTTCCATTTAGATCTTGTCATAAACAATCCAATATGAGGTGAAGACTCTGGTCATAAAAATCTCATATGGTTTGTTGATGATATTAAATCATTACCATGCTAGAATTAAATTGTATGGGATGCTACACCCCATTTAAATCATTTTCTCAAAATGATAAGTGTGAAGAGGTTGACTTGGGTCAACCTAGGTCACATATTATACATAAGAGAAATTAAATCTTAAAAAGATCATGAGAGGAAATTATTTTTCTGAATAATTCAAAGCAACATGAAAGATTATTATGAGAGGAAATTATTTTTCCTAATCAATAATAAAAACCCATCCACCAACATAATAGTGATATATGATGCTAGTTTAATTTGTGTGAATCATGTGTGTGCTTAGTTTAGTACATAAATTGGTGTGATGATTGTGTACCCCGTATTCGTATTTTAGACGCTAGTACCGAGGAGTATCCGGAGGAGGAGGAGGTCTACTGTCAAGGAGAAGAAGACCACTTTGACCAGTTTCCCAACCAAGGCAAGATAATACTCTTGCAAGTGTTAGCTCATCCTGAGCCAAGCACCACCCAGTTACTTTATCTTATGAGCCTAATTCCCAGTTTTATTTTAAGTTTTACTTACTGTTATTTTGTACTATTGTTTCATAATTCCATAGGGTTAAATGTTAGATTAGTACAAGAGTATCAAAGTTAGCCTAGGAGCAAAGCAAATTACTTAGCACCCCTCATCCTTAGATGCTAGTGCTAAATTAAACATGACTACTCTAGATGGGAACATATGTGGTGAAATGTTGAAATGAATTTTGAAGGTGAATATGACCAAGAGAAGATGGTGATTTTTGATTAAAAACTAGTATTGGTTTGGATGCGATACCTTTCCAATTATTGAGTACCCCCACAATACCTGATTATGGGTAGGGCTTAACTAGAAGTTTATGTATCTTAGTATGAGTTCCCTCTGAACACACATCATAGGGGTTATGCCGAGGCTGCCTCCGTTGTTGAGAAATGATGTGAAGTGAATTGTACGGCCAAGCCCTGTGCAGTTCCCAGGTTGACAGTTGGTCTTCACTGGGAGGCCAAGCTCATGGGGAGAGGTGCTCATACTAGGGTTAGTAAATGAAAGGTTATGGTTGATGATCCGCGTACTGTGTTACGATGATTCGGGAAATCCCGACGGATGAAATCAAATGTTGTGGCACAAGTGTGCAACCTCTGCAGAGTGTAAATCTATTCGAATAGCCGTGTCCACGGTTACGGACGGTTGGAAAGGCCATACAGTTTCCAGTATTAGAATTTGATCATGTTGTTGATATGAATGGTGAATGGTGAATTGAGTATTTTGAAACACAACAGAGTTGTGGGAATGACACTAATGTTCCCACTTGAGTTAGTTAGCACTTGAATAAGTCTTTAGCAAATACCTGTGAACAAAAATTGGCTTTATGCAAATAAACTAGAGCTTAGTACCCCACTACTAGAAATGTTAGCACTTACACTAGTATTAGTTTGCGAGTACATAAAGTACTCACGGCTGTGTCCCTGGCTATTCAAATGGCCAGACTATGAAGAGGAGCAGCAGTACGAGGAGGACGGTCAGCAGGAAGTCTACAACAACTAGGAGTCTGCTAACGTCAAGCGTTGGCCTGTGGACTATAGAGTCCTTGTATCTTACGCTTCCGCTATGAACTTGTGTTTGTTCGTTGATCAGTTCGTTGATCGTTAGATCAACTATTTGTGTAATATGGATCATGTGATTCCAATTTGTAAGACTTTATGAGTTGTAATGAATGATGACTGTGATACTTAACTATTATGCCTCGCAACAACAATATTCCTGGGATTGCGATGTATGACATAATAGGCATCCGGACTTTCCGGTGGACTACGGGTTCTAGCTGTAGCTAGTTGGTATTCTCTCCCCATGTACTTCAATACAATGATCTCATGAGCTGCCTTACATGATTGAGATCCATCTGATGTAATCGGTGTTGTGTTTGTTGGGATCCGATGGATGATACATTATGATTAGTCTATCTATAAAGTTTGTGAAGTTATTGTTGTTGCAATCTTGTTATGCTTAATGCTTGTCACTAGGGCCCGAGTGGCATGATCTTAGATTTGAGCTCTATAATTATTGCTTAGATTGTATCTACAAGTTGTATGCACATGTCACTGTCCGGAACCAAAGGCCCCGAAGTGACAGAAATCGAACCGGAGGGGATGGCGGTGATGTGAGGGACACATGTTTTCACGGAGTGTTAATGCTTTGCTCCGGTGCTCTATTAAAAGGAGTACCTTAATATCCAATAGATTCCCTTGAGGCCCGGCTGCCACCGGCTGGTAGGACAATAGATGTTGTGCAAGTTTCTCATTGCGAGCACGTACGACTAAATATGGAAAACATGCCTACATGATTAATGAATTGATGTTCTTTCTTAATGCCTTATCAATCCTATCAATTGCCCAACTGTAATTTGTTCACCCAACACTTGTTATTGGAGAGTTGCCACTAGTGTAGATAGCTGGGAACCCCGGTCCATCTTTCATCATCATATACTCGTTCTACATGTCAACTATTTTCTGGTACCATTGCTCTCATATTACTACTACTGGCTGTGTTACTGTACTATTGCTCTCATATCACGCTACTTTCACATCACCCCTGCTACTAGTGCTTTTCCGGTGCAGCTGAATTGACAACTCAGTTGTTAAGGCTTATAAGTATTCTTTACCTCCCCTTGTGTCGAATCAATAAATTTGGGTTTTACTTCCCTCGAAGACTGTTGCGATCCCCTATACTTGTGGGTCATCAATCACATAAGTAAAACTCACTTGACTAGCATAATGACATCTAGATTACAAGCATCATCATATGAATCTCAATCATGTAAGGCAGCTCATGAGATTATTGTATTGAAGTACATAGGAGAGAGATTAACCACATAGCTACCGGTACAGCCGCGAGCCTCGATGGAGAACTACTCCCTCTTCATGGGAGCAGCAGCGTTGATGAAGATGGCGGTGGAGATGGCAGCGGTGTCGATGGAGAAGCCTTCCGGGGCACTTCCCCGTCCGGCGGGGTGCCGGAGACTCCTGTCCCCCAGATCTTGGCTTCGCGATGGCGGCGGCTCGAAGGTTTCGCGTACCGTGGCTTCCCCGAGGGTTTTCGATGCAGGGGCTTTATAGGCGAAAGGGCAGCGTCGAAGGTCGAAGGCGACGACACCACAGGCTGGCGCGGCCAGGGCCAGGCCGCGCCACCCTATCATCATCAGGGCCCAAGCCAGCAGCATACTCAAGACTGTGTGCCTCGGGCAAAATAGAACAAGTCGTGATTTCGTCCACAAAATATTTTGTTACTAGGATTTCTAGAGCTCCAAAAATGAACCTTGAATATGCTGACATCGCCATCTTGTTCTCGAAAGCAGAAGGCACAAGATAAAGTGTGCATAAAACATGTAGGTATCATCAATAAAGTAGCATGGAACATAAGAAATTATCGATACGTTGGAGACGTATCAGTGGGGTCGGGCAAACTTCGCAGAATCCGCCCCGGCTGAGCTCAAATTCCAGCGGAACCAGCATTCAGCAATGCATGTCATGCGCACCTACAACTTCTACTCATTGATTAGAGGTCGCACGACATGGCATTTTCCCTCGAAATAGTAGTACTGTAGTAATAGTTGTACTACTTAGTATGTACCTTTTTGTAAAATAATTTCTTACATGTATTAGAAACTACCCCTCTCGTTTCTGGATGCACCCGGGACATTGTCATCCGGCCCTCTTCTGGACAAACCCCCTCGGGAAGGGCGGTATATTTTGCACATTTCGCTACTAGTACTTCTAATTCCACCGCTTATTTTTCTAATCCGTTAAATCGTTAATTAGATGACCAACTGATGGAAGCTGCGATAGATTATTAGACCAACAAGTGGTGAATTGTGCAAAAGATAAGTCCGTGTTTTATGCAAAAGAGTGATATGGAGATCTGGTGGAATCTTGAATCCTCTTCAGTGGTAGGCATGCTTCACTTATTATAGCTGGAGTACATTGCGTACCTGGTGCATTTCGTCAGTACCGATCAGCTATTTTTGCTTATCCCGGAAGAGAAGGTAGTAGCCTTTTCAGTGCTACGGAGTTGTCTGTTCACTGCTTGCTTTGTCTGCTCAAACGTCTCTCTTCTTGTCAGTCTCGCAGGTGAGACTCCCCTCCCCCCTCCTCCGCGCATCTGTCAAATATTCTGCCTCCTATTTAAAAGGACATTGCCACCGCTCGTGGGCCCCGCGCCTCCAGTGGGAATTGATGCTTCTCCATCGGAGTGTAGGACGAATGACAGAACAAGATTCGGGAGATAACTACGTAATGTACTCCGTAGCAATACTGATATTCTATGGTCCAACATGCGAAGATGCCATTTACGGGATTGAACTTCGGTGACTTTGCCAGGCTGACTTTGCCATGACTTTGGGTGACTGACATGTGGACCACACTTGTTAGTGACTCAAAGACACTGAATTTGGGGACTCCTGAATGCTTCGTATATTTCTGACGGTTTCTGAATTATGTACAACTTTTGTAATATTGGTTAAACTAGTTTTGACCAGGGTTTGTGTAGGGTGGTTGAATTTTTTTGGTTGGTCTAAATGATGTAATCTTATTCCCTTTGGAAGTTCAGCATTAAACTCTACTAGTACAACCGTGGTGGTCTTGTGATGTAGTACTCTTTTGATGCATTTGTGATGTTGTAGTACTTTTTTTTGAACTGGTATAGTACTATCTAAGAAAAGTACTCCCTCCGATTCACATTCATTTTACACCAAGAAATATGGATCGGAGCGAGGGAGTAAATTAAACATGGCATCTCGTGCATGAAGCTTGACAGATCGATCAGGTTGGCTAGAATAGCAATACAATGCTGCTCATTAGGCAAATGCATGCCATGTACGATAGTATACATCCAGTAAAGAAGTCTATACTGACATAAAAAAGACTACATTGGGGATGAGAGTCAATTGGGGCATCTACAATACAGAAAATCTTGCTCGTAGCTGATTTTGGCTAAGAGGGTTTTACTCAGATTACACGTGCCACTTTCCTTGTCTGCAAAACAAGTTCCAATAAAGGAAGAGGAAAGAAGAGGACATTGTGGGCGAGATTGAACACCTTTTTTATGTGTTAAGCTGAGGCCTCGTTTAGCTGAGGATTTCGACTTAGGCCTAACAGCTCAACACACCCACAAATAAATCTAATTGCGCGCACCACCGTCAGCAAAAATAACAAAATTAGCACGCAAGATTAAGAACAAAGTGAATTTAAGTAACTTGGTTAGCTTTTCAAGCAATATATTTAGAGAAAGAGCACACATGTTCGGCTCGAAATAATCGTAAGAGAAGAACAATAAATCTAAGGCACCCCACTTCATCGGCAGAAGGGGCGCGACAACACATGGATTCATACCTTGAGTCGACGCTGGCTCGTAGAAGGGCGACCGCGCCTTGAGGATGCCGACGACGTCTCCACCTCGGTCTCACATGTGACTGCTTCTCGGCGGGCGGTGCGCCGCGCCATGTAGAATATCTATCAAGAGAGGAGAGCCCGATGACGCTACCGACGCCTCAACCTTGATAGCACCGACCTGTTGCTCCGCACCGAGATGCGCCACGTGCAGGATTTAGCGGATGCGACAATTTTAGAGATATGTCATGATCGTTGTAACAAATTTCAACGTGATCATGATTTGATCCTGCACTCGTCCTTGAACATAAGTACTAGTACAGTCTCACAATTTTTTTATCATTATACTTTGCGAGATTTAGCGGAAGCGCCAAATTCAAAGATAGATCATGATCATGGTAACACAATTTTCAATGTAATGATGATTTGATGTTGCACTCGACCTTGAACATAAGTACTAGTACGGTCTCACAAATTTGTATCATTATACTTTGCAAGTTTTAGCGGATGCGCCCATTTTCAGAGGTAGATCATGATCTTGGTAACAAATTTTCAACGTGATGATGATTTGATGTTGCACTCGACCTTGAACAGAAGTACTACTACTGTCTCACAATTTCTTTATCATTATACTTTGCAAGATTTAGCGGATGCGCCAAATTTAGAGATAGATCATGATCATGGTAACAAATTTTCAACGTGATGATGATTTGATGTTGCACTCGGGCTTGAACAGAAGTACTAGTACGGTCTCTCAATTTTTATCATTATACTTTGCAAGATTTGGCGGATGAGCCAATTTTAGAGATAGATCATGATCATGGTAACAAATTTCAACGTGATGATGATTTGATGTTGCACTCGAACTTGAACAGAAGTACTAGTATGGTCTCACAATTTTTATTATCATTATACTTTGAAAGATATAGCGGATGCGCCAATTTCAGAGATAGATCATGATCATGGTAACAAATTTTCAACGTGATGATGATTTGATGTTACACTCCGCCTAGAAGAGAAGTACTAGTACGGTCTCACAATTTTTTTATCATTATACTTTGCAAGATCTAGCGGATACGCTAATTGCAGAGATAGATCATGATCATGGTAGTGACGGATATTCAAGGTGATGATGATTTGATTTTGCACTCGGCTTGAACAGAGGTACTAGTACGGTCTCACAATTTTTTATCATTATACTTGGACCTTAGCCAAATTCAAAATCTCATAGCGGCAAAACTTCCCGCCCACAAAATACAAAAAATTCACATGTTTTCAAATTTCCATTCTACCCCTGTTGAGATGACAAAAGTCGGTTGGTGGGGTCTGCGTCATTTTTGGATCACCACCTCCCTAGCCCCGGAAACCCTCCCAAAAAAATTCATTTCCCTCAGTCTCTCATCTGAGACCACCCACCGGAACTTCTCAAGTCCCTCTCTCTACCACCTCCACGACCACCGCACCGGAACATCCCCACCGGACTTCCCTGGCCTACCCGAGCCCTCGCGATCCTCGTCATCCGGCTGCCTGCCGGAGCCGCTTCATCGACGCCGTCATCAACCGGACCGGATCATCCCCGCCGAACCTCGAAACCATATGCTCATCCAGCAGTCTACCGCAGTCGCTTCAGCTGCGGCATCGTCCACCCCACCGGAGCCGCTTCGCCGGATCCGTCGTCCACCGCATCGGATCTTGCTCACCGACACCACTGTGCATGAACCGGATCTGCTTCACCGGCGCCGTGCATGATCTAAACTCTTCTGTCGCTTTTCTATTGCTTGCCTGCAAGTTCTTGTTTAATCTTGGGGGAACCTGTTTGTGCTAACGACGCGCTTACGTTTTTGCAGATGAGATGAGTAACCATGAAGTGTAATGGCCGTCTCTCCAACCCCAAGTAGCACATGTAGTGTACTTCATCACCGGATCTATCAACCCCAGGAAGATCTGCTGTGACTCCCACAGAGTGCTTCTCCTAATGTAAGTCCCTTGTTTTAGCGCCATGTTCTTGGTTCAGAAGCTTGTTTGTCTGAAGCTCTTTTAGTTCATTCCTAGCTATGATCGTAACACCTTGCTATTTTCTAGTTCATTGCTAACTTTAAGCGATTGAACATTTTGGTTTGCATTCCCTGCTCTGTAGATGTAGCCATCATAACTTCTATCTTGCTCAGTCGTTGTTACAAAAATTATAGGCTGCTACTATTTTGTTCATGCCAATATTGTTCTTCAAAAGCTGCTATCACTCTGCTATCTAGCTATGACCGTAAGTATTTAGTTTGGCATGCTATCACTCTGCTATCTAGCCTGTAGTACAAATAAACTTGTCATACTACTAGATAATAATTTTGTGTGCCATCTTGTTCTTCAAAAGCTGCATTATTGACTTGTTTCTCTGACTTGGCATGACGCTCACATATGGAATGCTGAACATATTGGTTTGCATTCCCTCTTATACAAGTTCACAGGTGATCCCACTATATTCTGTATCTTGCTCAGTCGTTGTTACAAAATTTATAGCTTGCTACTATGTTGTTCATGCCAATTTTGTACTCCCTGAACATGTTGGTTTGCATGGGACTCGACAGTAGTAAGTCTGCTGTTTCATTCTAACGTGCTCTGTTATATTGGCTGTTGGTATGCGGCATGCACTCTTTGTTTGCTTATTGTGCGCATTACAATGATCTTGTTATAACGACGAAATGATGATGTCTTTGTTTCAGATATAGATGGTGCATGGACAACTTAAAAGATTGCCGAATCGCTTCATTGTATTGCTAGGTTTAATTACCATTCAATTTCTCTGGGTTCTGTAATATTTTTTCAAAGCTTTGCAGCTGATGTAATATTTAGTTAGTTTTTATAGTTTTTTCGCGCATTTTTTCTATGGTGCTTGTGGTAAGTGAGGCTATCCGACAGAAATCATGTGCTGCTTAAATATTCTCAGTATCTAAATCACAAATTCACATCCCTTAAACGGCCCAATTAAGCGAAATCACATATCTGCCGGCCTGCAAAATCCTATAGCGCCTATTATGCCGGCATATAAACAACAACTAAACGAGTGGGCCAGCCCACTTGATTTATGGTGGACCCCACACTCTAACGGGCCGACCCACTTGCTTTATGGTGGACCCCACCCACAACCGGGCCGGCTCTGTAACAAAAGCGGGCCCCACAAGCTTATCGGCCGGCCACTAACATGTTGGGCCAGCCCAATCGTTTTTATGGTGGACCCTTTGCTAACTCGGCCCCTAACAGGATAGTGGGCCCACATATATTATTGCCGGCCCGCCAACCTGTTGGGCCAGCAATATGGCGGACCCACTTACTAATCGCGCCCATTAACAGGTATGTGGGACCCACCTTGTTTTGGCCCGGCCCACTATCCCGTTGGGCCGCACCACTATATGGTGGACCCCACGACTAAATGGGCCGGCCCTTTAACAGGTGCACCCACCGTGTTATTGGCCCGGCCACTATCTTCTTGGGCCACCCACTTGCTATATGGTGGACCCCACATACTAAATGGGCGGCCCTTTAACAGAAAGTGGGACCCACTGTTCGCCCGCCACTATCTTGTTGGGCCGCCAACTTTCTATACGGTGGACCCCACATACTAAATGGGCCGCCCTTCAAGAATGTGGGTCCCACATGCTAATTGGGCCGGCCCACTAACTTCTTGGGCCGGCCCAGCTTTAAGGTGGACCCCGCATGTTAAATGGGCCGGCCCGATAATAGGAAAGTGGGCCCCACATGCCTTGTGGGCCGGCCCTTTTGCCTGTTGACCGGTCAAACGAGTGCATTCGGCCCGGCCCACATGCTTAGTGGGCCGGCCCTTTTAAATTTTGACCAGTCAACCTTAGAGGTTAGGCCCGGCCCACGTAACTAATGGACCAGCCCAGCTATATAGTTGACCGGTCAAACTAAGTCAGCTGGCCCGACCCGCAAACTTAATGGGCCGGCCCGCTTAAGACGTGGCAGGTGTGGGCCTACCATCTACCACGGGGTTTCAGCCGGTTAACGCCGTTAACCGGCATTAACGGCCTCGCCATGTGTCGCTTTGCATGACGTCGGCAGTCAACGGGCTCCCGAAAACACATGCGCAACGGTCCGATTTTCTGCGGAAGGGCGCCCAAACGCGACGGACCGAAAAACGTCGTAGGACTTTGCTCACGCAGCTTTCGACAATGAACCCATATCGTCGGGTTAGGCCCATAGGCGACGAAAAATACCCCTTAGTGGACGATTTTGGGACGTTGTCTATCAGAACTTTTCTTGTAGTGTAGAGATGCATATACATATCATGATGACTGATACGTCCAATTTGCATCACTATTTTGTATCATAATTTGCTGTTATTCATTGATATATTTCATGTTGGGACACAATACTTATGTTATTTCATCTATTTTGCATGTTTCATCATCATTGGAGGATCAAGCACCGGAGCTTGATTCTCGGAAAAAGCGCTGTCAGAACGCAATATTTCGGAAGATCAACTGTGGAAGGAAATTTCACGTAAATTCTATTTTTCTAGATGACGGAGGGAGCCAAAAGGGGAGCAGAGAGGAGCCAGTGAGCCTGGACCACGGGCGGCGCGCCCAGGCTCGGCCGCGCCACCCGTGCTCGGGGGCCCCACAGCCCCTTTCCCTTTCTTCGCGTACTTTCGTCCCGAAACCTAAGCCACGTAGGACCTCACGAAGGGTTACAACCGCTCTGCGGGGCGAGAACACTGGAGAGAAAAGAGCTCTCCGGCGTAGTCCGCCGAAATTCCTCCTGAGAAATCGACGCCATCGCCATCGTCATCGAGCGGGACATCATCTCCATCATCATCATCATCATCTCCACCATCTACACCGCCATCACCACCGCTGCACCTCGTCACCGCTGTAACAATTCGGGTTAAATCTTGATTGTTTGATAGGGGAAACTCTCCCGGTGTTATTCTATACTTGTTGTAGATGCTATTGAGTGAAACCATTGAACCAAGGTTTATGTTCAGATTGTTATTCATCATCATATCACCTCTGATTGTATTCCATAGGATGTCTCGTGAGTAGTTCGTTTAGTTCTTGAGGACATGGGTGAAGTCTAAATGCTAGTAGTGAATTATGGTTGAGTAATATTCAATGTTATGATATTTAAGTTGTGGTGTCATTCTTCTAGTGGTGTCGTGTGAACGTCGACTACACGACACTTCACCATTTATGGGCCTAGGGGAGTGCATTCGGTTGCTAATTGCGGGGTTGCCGGAGTGACAGAAACCTAAGCCCCCGTTAGTATATCGATGAGGAGGGATCGCAGGATCTCAGAGTTTAAGGTGTGGTTAGATTTATCTTAATTACTTTCTTGTAGTTGCGGATGCTTGCAAGGGGTATAATCACAAGTATGTATTAGTCCTAGGAAGGGCGGTGCATTAGCATAGGTTCACCCACACAACACTTATCAAAACAATGAAGATTATTTAGCTACATGAAGCGAAAGCACTAGACTAAAATCCTCGTGTGTCCTCAAGAACGCTTGGTCATTATAAGTAAACAAACCGGCTTGTCCTTTGTGCTAAAAAGGATTGGGCCACTCGCTGCAATTATTTCTCTCGCATTTTACTTACTCGTACTTTATTCATCTGTTATATCAAAACCCCCAATACTTGTCTGGTGAGCATTTACAAGAATCCTTCATCGAAACTGCTTGTCAACACCTTCTGCTCCTCGTTGGGTTCGACACTCTTATTTATCGAAAGTACTAAGATACACCCCCTATACTTGTGGGTCATCAATGACTACTATGAGATTTACTTAGGGCATTACGACAAAAACATAGACCGCCATCATGCCTAAAAAGTCCACCTTCAGGTTAGCATCCGCACCCCTTCCAGTATTAAGTTGCAAACAACAAACAATTGCATTAAGTACTATGCGTAATGTAAACAATACAAATATCCTTAGACAAAGCGTTGATGTTTTATCCCTAGTGGCAACAGCACATCCACAACCTTAGGGGTTGCTGTCACTCCCCTAGATTCAATGGAGACATGAACCCACTATCTAGCATAAATACTCCCTCTGGGAGTCACAAGTATCAACTTGGCCAGAGCCTCTACTAGCAACGGAGAGCATGCAAGAACATAAATAACACATATATGATAGATCAATAATCAACTTGACATAGTATTCAATATTCATCGATCCCAACAAACACAACATGTAGCATTACAAATAGATGATCCTGACCATGATAGGCAGCTCACAAGATCTAAACATGATAGCACAAGAGGAGAAGACAACCATCTAGCTACTTGATACGTCTCCAACGTATCTATAATTTCTTATGTTCCATGCTAGTTTTATGACAATACCTACATGTTTTGTTCACACTTTATGATGTTTTGATGCATTTTCTGGAACTAACCTATTAACAAGATGTCGAAGTGCCAGTTCCTGTTTCTGCTGTTTTTGGTTTCATAAATCCTACAAAGGAAATATTCTCGGAATTGGACGAAATCAACGCCCACGATCTTATATTTCACGGAAGCTTCCGGAGAGCCAGAGAGGACCCGTAGGGGAGCCACGGGGGCCCACTCCCACAGGCGGCGCGGCCTGGCCCCGGGCGCGCCACCTCTATGGGGCCACCCCCCGGCTCCTCCGAGGCTGCCCTTCCGCCTATAAAGCCTTCCGGGGCAAAAACCCTAGATCAATAAGCCACGGGACGAGAAGGTGTTACGTTACCGCCGCCATCGCGAAGTCAAGTTCGGGGGACAGAGTTCTGTTCCGGCACGCCGCCGGACGGGAATTCCCCCGGAATCCATCTCCATCGACTCCACCACCATCTTCATCGCGGTTGCTGTCTCCCATGATGAGGAGGGAGTAGTTCTCCCTCGAGGCTAAGGGCTCTACCGGTAGCTATGTGGTTAATCTCTCTCATGTACCTCAATACAATGATCTCATGAATTGCCTTGCATGATTGAGATCCATATGATGAGCTTTGTATCACTATTAATCTATGTGTTACTCTAGTGATGTTATTAAAGTGGTCTATTCCTCCTTCATGATGTAATGGTGATAGTGTGTGCATCATGTAGTACTTGACATAGGTTATGATTGTAATCTCTTGTAGATTATGGAGTTAACTATTACTACGATAGTATTGATGTGATCTATTCCCCTTTCATAGTGTAATGGTGACAGTGTGTATGCTATGTTAGTACTCGGTCTAAATTGCAAAGATCTATTATGCTCTAAAGGTTACTTAAATATGAATGCCGAATGTTGTGGAGCTTGTTTACTCCGGCTTGAGGGAGCTCTTGTAGCCCTACACAATGAATGGTGTTTGTTATCAAACAAGAGAGTGTATGTAGCACAAGTGAGGAGAAGTTATTTATTTATTATGTGATCAATGTTGAGAGTGTCCACTAGTGAAAGTATGATCCCTAGGCCTTGTTTCCAAATACTGCAAACATCGCTTGTTTCGTTCTGTCGCATCTTTACTTCGCAATATTACCACCATCTATACCACCTGTGTTTTACTATCTCTTCGCCGAACTAGTGCACCTATACATCTCACAAGTGTATTAGGTGTGTTGGGACACAAGAGACTTCTTGTATCTTAATTGCAGGGTTGCTTGAGAGGACTATCTTTGACCTCTACCTCCCTGAGTTCGATAAACCCTGGGTGATTCACTCAAGGGAAACTTGCTGCTGTTCTACAAACCTCTGCTCTTGGAGGCCCAACACTGTCTACAAGAATAGAAGCACACGTAGACATCACCACGCTATGGACCCGTAGTCTAATGGCGTGTAACTCACACGTTCGTTGGGAACCCCAAGAGGAAGGTATGATGCGCACAGCAGCAAGTTTTCCCTCAGAAATAAACCAAGGTTTATCGAACCAGGAGGAGCCAAGAAGCACGTTGAAGGTTGATGGCGGCGAAATGTGATGCGGCGCAACACCAGGGATTCCGCGCCAACGTGAACCTGCACAACACACCAAAGTACTTTGTCCCAACGAAACAAGGAGATTGTCAATCTCACCGCTTGTAAACAAAGGATTAACCGTATTGTGGAAGATGATTGTTTGCGAAGAAAACGGTAAAACAAGTATTGCAAAGAGATTGTATGCGATGTAAAGAATAGGACCGGGTCCACAGCTCACTAGAGGTGTCTCTCCCATAAGATAAAAGCATGTTGGGTGAACAAATTACAGTCGGGCAATTGACAAATAGAAAAGGGCATAACAATGCACATACATGATATGATAAATATAGTGAGATTTAATTGGGCATTACGACAAAGTACATAGACCGCCATCCAAATGCATCTATGCCTAAAAAGTCCACCTTCAAGTTATCATCCGAACCCCTTCAAAGTATTAAGTTGCAAGCAACAGACAATTGCATTAAGTATGGTGCGTAATGTAATCAACAACTACATCCTTAGACATAGCATCAATGTTTTATCCCTAGTGGCAACAACACATCCACAACCTTAGAACTTTCTGTCACTGTCCCAGATTTAATGGAGGCATGAACCCACTATCGAGCATAAATACTCCCTCTTGGAGTTAAGAGCAAAAACTTGGCCAGAGCCCCTACTAATAACGGAGAGCATGCAAGATCATAAACAACACATAGGTAATAGATTGATAATCACCATAACATAGTATTCTCTATCCATCGTATCCCGACAAACACAACATATAGTATTACCGATAGATGATCTTGATCATGTTAGGCAGCTCACAAGATCCAACAATGAAGCACAATTAGGAGAAGACGACCATCTAGCTACTGCTATGGACCCATAGTCCGGGGGTGAACTACTCACTCATCACTCCGGAGGCGATCATGGCGATGAAGAGTCCTCCGGGAGATGATTCCCCTCTCCGGCAGGGTGCCGGAGGCGATCTCCTGAATCCCCCGAGATGGGATTCGCAGCGGCGCCTTCCGGAAGGTTTTCCGTATCGTGGCTCTCGCATGAGGGTTTCGGCGACGAAGACTTTAAGTAGGCGGAAGGGCGACGCGGGGGGCCACACGAGGGGCCCCACACGCTAGGGCCACGCGGGCCAGCTTGGCCGCGCCGCCCTAGTGTGGCGGCGCCTCGTGGCCCCACTTCCTTTCCCCTCGGTCTTCTGGAAGCTTCGTGCAAAAATAGGACCCCGGGCGTTGATTTCGTCCAATTCCGAGAATATTTCCTTACTAGGATTTCAAACCAAAAACAGCAGAAAAAAGAACCGGCTCTTCGGCATCTTGTTAATAGGTTAGTGCTTAAAAATGCTAAATCGACATATAATGTATAAAACATGTAGATATCATCAATAATGTACATGGAACATAAGAAATTATCGATACTGGACGATCGCATCCCCAAGCTTAGTTCGCCGTCCCGAGCAGGTAAACGATAACAAGGATAATTTCTGGAGTGACATGCCATCATAACCTTGATCATACTATTGTAAGCATATGTAATGAATGCAACATCAAACAATGGTAATGACATGAGTAAACAAATGAATCATAAAGCAAAGACTTTTCATGAATAGTACTTCAAGACAAGCATCAATAAGTCTTGCATAAGAGTTAACTCATAAAGCAATAAATCAAAGTAAAGGTATTGAAGCAACACAAAGGAAGATTAAGTTTCAGCGGTTGCTTTCAACTTATAACATGTATATCTCATGGATAGTGTCAATGTAAAGTAATATAACAAGTGCAATATGCAAGTATGTAGGAATCAATGCACAGTTCACACAAGTGTTTGCTTCTTAAGGTGGAGAGAGATAGGTGAACTGACTCAACAATAAAAGTAAAAGAAAGGTCCTTCAAAGAGGAAAGCATCGATTGCTATATTTGTGCTAGAGCTTTTATTTGAAAACATGAAACAATTTTGTCAACGGTAGTAATAAAGCATATGAGTTATGTAAATTATATCTTACAAGTTGCAAGCCTCATGCATAGTATACTAATAGTGCCCGTACCTTGTCCTAATTAGCTTTGGACTACCGGATCATCGCAATACACATGTTTCTGGGTTCAAGTGTCACAAAGGGGTAAATCTCCATGCCGCCTGTACAAAGGTCCAAGGAGAAAGCTCGCATTTTGGATATCTCGCTTTTTGATTATTCTCAACTTAGACATCCATACCGGGAAAACATGGACAACAGATAATGGACTCCCCTTAAATGCATAAGCATGTAGCAACAATTGTTATATATGAGACTGAGGATATATGTCCAAAACCGAAACTTCCACCATGATTCATAGCTTTTTAGTGGCCCAATGTTCTTCTCTAACAATATGCATGCTCCAACCATTAAGGTGTAGATCTCTACTTCAGACAAGACTGACATGCATAGCAACTCACATGATATTCAACAGAGAATAGTTGACATTCCCCAGAAGCATGGTTATCGTACAACAAGAACTTAATAAGAGATAAAGTGTATAAGTACATATTCAATATCACAATAGTTTTTAAGGCTATTTTGTCCCATGAGCTATATATTGCAAAGGTGAATGATGGAATTTTAAAAGTAGCACTCAAGCAATTTACTTTGGAAAGGCGGAGAAATACCATGTAGTAGGTAGGTATGGTGGACACAAATGGCATAGTGGTTGGCTCAAGGATTTGGATGCATGAGAAGTATTCCCTCTCGATACAAGGTTTAGGCTAGCAAGATTCTGAAGCAAACTCAAGGATGAACCGGTGCAGCAAAACTCACATAAAAGACATATTGTAAACATTATAAGACTCTACAACGTCTTCCTTGTTGTTCAAACTCAATACCAGAAATTATCTAGACCTTTAGAGAGACCAAATATGCAACCCAATTTTAGAAAGCTCTATGTATTTCTTCATTAATGGGTGCAGTATATGATGCAAGAGCTAAAACATGAGCACAACAATTTCCAAGTATCACATTATCCAAGACATTTAGAATTACTACATGTAGTATTTCCTATTCCAACCATATAACAATTTAACTAAGAAGAAACAAACTTCGCTTTGAACATTATGAGTAAAGCCTAAGGACATATTTGTCCATATGCACCAGCGGAGCGTGTCTCTCTCCCACAGTGAATGCTAGATCCATTTTATTCAAAACAAAACAAAAACAAAACAAACCGACACTCCAAGCAAAGCACTAAGATATGAATCAATAAAAATATAGTTTCAGTGGAGGAATGATGATGTTGAAATGATGAAGAAGGGGATGCCTTGGGCATCCCCAAGCTTAGACGCTGAGTCTTCTTAAAATATGCAGGAATGAACCACGGCATCCCCAAGCTCAGAGCTTTCACTCCTCTTGATCATAGTATCCTCCTCTCCTGACCCTTGAAAACTTCCTTCACACCAAACTTCAAGCAAACTCATTAGAGGGTTATTGCATAATCAAAAATCACATGTTCAGAGGAGACACAATCATTCTTAACACTGCTCATAAAGCTACCGGACATTAATGGATCAAAGGAATTCATCCAACATAGCAAATACGGCAATGCAAAAAAAGGCCGAATCTGTCAAAAACAGAACAGTCCGTAAAGACGAACCTGAAAGGGGCACTAGACTTGATCAAATGGAAAAACTCAAAACTAATGAAACTTGCGTACATATCTGAGGATCACGCTCGTAATTTTGCAGATTTTTTAGATTTTTCTACAGAGACTTATGCCAGAATTCGTGACAGACAGCACTGCTGTTTCTGCGCAGCGATCCCAAATATAGCATCAACTTTAACATAGAAACTTTACTTGGCACAAAAACATGATAAGGAGAGGATGCTACAGTAGTAAACAACTTCCAAGACTCAACAAACAAAAATTGCTGTAGTAAAATAAACACATGGGTTATCTCCCAAGAAGTGCTTTTATTTAACGCCTTTCAGCTAGGCGCAGAAAGTGCAAATCAAGTAACATCAAGAGTAGAAGCATCAACATTATTACCTTGAGAGCTGGGAGTTTCCTCTATAATGCATGTTATCTTATCTATGTAAGTTTCAGAGGCTCCCTTTTCATTACTCTTAGGCTTACTATTCTCATCAAATAAATTTTCGGGAACAATCCAATCATAATTCTTTTCTAGTGCCTCGAACATTCCTACAAGCTTGCAAGGTATTGATGTCTTAATGTCCCCTCCATCATTAACATTATTAGTGTACTTCATCCTATCAATATCCATTTTTTCAAGGGTACTAGCAAAGTTGGTGTAAGAACCAAGCATTTTATATTTAGTAAAGACTTTTCTAGCCTCTCTTGCTACACCACCAAATTCTTTTAGAAGAGTTTCTAAGACAAAATTTTCTCCTTCCTCCATATCAGAGAGTGTAAGAAACATATGCTGAATTATAGGATTGAGATTAACAAATTTAGTTTCCAACATGTGTACTAGAGAAGCAACAGCAATTTCGTAAGTAGGAGCAAGTTCTACCAAGTGTCTATCTTCAAAATCCTCAGCTATACTAACATGAGTGAAAAAATCTTCTAATTATCTCTTCCAATTATAGACCCTTGTCCCACATGTATTAGAGCGTACTTAGGAGGAAACATGATGAAATAAGCAAAGAGTAAACTAAGCAAAAGCAAATATAAGTAACTAATTTTTTTGTGTTTTTAATATAGAGAGCAAGACAAGAATAAAGTAAAACTAGCAACTAATTTTTTTGTGTTTATTAGGCAGCAAACAAAAGTAAAGTAAAGCAAGACAAAAAACAAAGTAAAGAGATTGAAGATGAGAGACTCCAGCAGCGTGTCTTGATCTCCCGGCAACGGCGCCAGAAAAGAGCTTGATGGCTGTAACTCACACGTTCGTTGGGAACCCCAAGAGGAAGGTAGGATGCGCACAGCAGGAAGTTTTCCCTCAGAAAGAAACCAAGGTTTATCGAATCAGTAGGGGCCAAGAAGCACGTTGAAGGCTGATGGTGGCAAATGTCATGCGGCGCAACACCAGGGACTCCGGCGCCAACGTGGAACCTGCACAACACAACTCAAGTACTTTGCCCCAACGAAACAATGAGGTTGTCAATCTCAACGGCTTGCTGTAACAAAGGATTAACCGTATTGTGTAGAAGATGATTGTTTGCGAAGGACAGTAAAACAAGTATTGCAGCAGATTGTATGCGATGTAAAGAATAGGACCGGGTCCACAGTTCACTAGAGGTGTCCCTCCCATAAGATAAAAGCATGTTGGGTGAACAAATTACAGTCGGGCAATTGACAAATAGAAAAGGGCATAACAATGCACATACATGATATGATAAATATAGTGAGATTTAATTGGGCATTACGACAAAGTACATAGACCGCCATCCAGCATGCATCTATGCCTAAAAAGTCCACCTTCAAGTTATCATCCGAACCCCCTCCAGTATTAAGTTGCAAAGCAACAGACAATTGCATTAAGTATGGTGCGTAATGTAATCAACAACTACATCCTTAGACATAGCATCAATGTTTTATCCCTAGTGGCAACAGAACATCCACAACCTTAGAACTTTCTGTCACTGTCCCAGATTTAATGGAGGCATGAACCCACTATCGAGCATAAATACTCTCTTGGAGTTAAGAGATAAAATCTGGCCAGCCTCTACTAATAACGGAGAGCATGCAAGATCAGTAAACAACACATAGGTAATAGATTGATAATCACTATAACATAGTATTCTCTATCCATCGGATCCCGACAAACACAACATAGATATATATAGATGATCTTGATCATGTTAGGCAGCTCACAAGATCCAACAATGAAGCACATTAGGAGAAGACGACCATCTAGCTACTGCTATGGACCCATAGTCCAGGGGTGAACTACTCACTCATCACTCCAGAGGCGATCATGGCGATGAAGAGTCCTCCGGGAGATGATTCCCCTCTCCGGCAGGGTGCCGAGGCGATCTCCCGAATCCCCCGAGATGGGACTGCGGACTGCTGCTGCCTCCGGAAGGTTTTCCAGACGTGGGCTCCTCGCAGACAGGCTCGCACCTAATACTAAGTGGAAGCAGTTGGCGACGCAGGGGCCACACGGAGGGCCCCACACGCTAGGGCCGCGCGGGGCCCCCCTAGGGCCGCGCTGCCCTAGTGTGGCGGCGCTACTCGTGGTCCCACTTCCTTTCCCCCTCGGTCTTCTGGAAGCTTCAGGCAAAAAGGAGGACCCCTGGGCGTTGATTTCGTCCAATTCCGAGAATATTTCCTTACTAGGATTTCAAACCAAACAGCAAGAAACAAAGAATCGTTCTTTCGGCATCTTGTTACTAGGGTTAGTGTCGAAAATGCGTAAATACGACATATAATGTGTATAAAACATGTAGATATCATCAATAATGTAGCATGGAACATAAGAAATTATCGATACGTCGGAGACGTATCATAGTCCAAGTATGAACTACTCACGATCATCCGAGGCTGCATGGTGATAGAGCCTCCGATGATTCCTCTCTCGCAGGGTGTCGAGGCGTATCTTCCAACTTCGAGACAAAGGACGGCGGGTATGCTCCTTAAGAATTTTTCCGTATTTCTGTTCTCGGCACACTAATAGGGTTTTCGCAATGTAGGAATAAATAGGCGACAGAAGGTCGGGCGCCCGAGGGGCCCACCCCATAGGCCGGCGCGGCAGGTGGGGCCCGCGCCGCCCTATGGCGTGGCCGCCTCGTGGCCCCTCTCCGTCTCCTCTTCGGTGTTCTAGAACGTGGAAAGCAGACTCCTGGGATTTGTTTTGTCCAATTCGAGAATATTCGTAAACTAACTTTTTTGAAATCAAAAACAGCAAACTGGCACTTCTGCATCTTGTTAATAGGTTAGTCCCGGAAAATGCATAAAAACATTATAAAGTATGAACAAAACATGTAGGTATTGTCATAATACAAGCATGGAACATAAGAAATTATATATACGTTGGAGACGTATCATTCGGCGAAGAGATAGTGAAATACAAGTAATATGGATTATTATGAGTGGTAATTGCAATCTGAAATAAAAAATGGCAGCAAGCAAACATGTAGCGTAACTGGTTGTAAACGGTGTTTCAATGAAGGCATAGGGATCATACTTTCACTAGTGGACACTCTCAACAATGATATCATAATTGAATACATAAATATCATCTCTTCACTATGCTACTCTGAACCACTCTCCGGTTGGATAACGAACACAAATTCACTGTAGGGCTACAAAAGCACTCCTTAAAGTTCGCATTCCAAATCTAGGGAAGCCCCGCACTGTCACTTTGAGCATCCAAAGATAGTACTAACAAAACACCACCATTTATAAGTATTTCTGTAAATTTTAGCCTAAGAGACACACACGATGTGCATACTGTCACCTTCACACCATGGGACAAGGTGTCTCCGGAGATCACATAATAAAACCACTTGAGTAGCATAATAGATGAAGAATAACATCTACTTATTCAACTACATTACAAAGCTCATGATCACATAAAGATCATACCATGGGAGAGAGAGAGATAGACCACATAGATACCGGTAAAGCCATCAGCCTTGGGAGAACTACTCCCTCCTCATCATGGGAGTCAGAACAACGATGAAGATGGCGGTGGAGTCGATGGAGATGGCTCGGGGGATTCCCGTCAGAATGGGTGCCAGAACAGTCTTGTCCCTAAACTTGTCTTCGATGGCGGCGGAGTTACGGAACTTTTCATGGGTGGAGGCTGGTTGATTTAGGGTTTTCGCGTCGGGAGGCAATTTATAGGCGGAAGGGCGAGGTCGGTGGGTGCCCGAGGGTCCCACACCACCCCTAGGTGCGGCCAGAGGTGGGCCCACACATAGGCATGGTGTGGCCTCCTCGGTGCCCACCTCTGTCTCTACTCTGGACTCCGTCTTCTTGTCGGGAAAATAGGAGGTTTGGTTTGTTTGCCTCTAATTCCGAAATATTTCTGTACAACTTTTTTGAAATACAAAAACAGCAGAAAACAGGAACTGGCACTGTTGCATCTTGTCAATAGGTTAGTTCCAGAAAATGCATAAAAGTGCCACGAAGTGTAAACAAAACATATAGAAATTGGTGTAAAACAAGCACGGAGCATCAAAAATTATAGGTACGTTTGCAACGTATCAACATCCCCAAGCTTAACTCCTGCTCTTCCTCGACTAGGTAAGTGATAACAAAAATAATTTTGAGGTGACATGAAGCCAACACAGTCTTGATGAAGTTACTGTAAAAGCATTGTGAGCTGGGATCAAAGTACTCCAAAACATAGGCATGATAGATATAATTCTAACAATAGAACTTAGCAACTATGTTACAACATGAGAAGTAACTCAAACAAAAGATCATGAATAATAGTGCACTGAAAGTAACTGTTTGTTTTTGAGCATAGAGAAAACATAGCAAAGTGGTACTCATCTTGTCCTTTATTGAATAGCAAACATAAATGCCAGGAAACTTTTAAAGTTCAAAGGGTGAAAAGAAACAAATAATTTGAGAACAAGCAATAACATAATCATGAATCAATAAATAATAAATTTAGGGACTATGCACATTATACTTATAATGACAACTATGCTCTCTTAATTGGTGCATAAAGTTAGAATATGAAGATCCAACATAAAAGTAAAAGAAAGGCCCTTCACAGAGGGAAGCAAGATTACTCATGTGCTAGAGCTTTTTATTTTTAATACAACTAGCACAGCGGCCCTCGCAAATGCGAGGGCATCATATTGAGTATGCTAGAAGTATTTGATAATTAAGCCTACAGTTTATGCATAATCACATTACGTGATAGCAAGGAATATGATTTTATATCCATTTAATGTGATTTGTGATAAATGAAATTAATTTGTGGTTGATTACGTCATTTACAAAATAACCTTATTAATGACCAGCCGTGTCATTTGTACATGTTTATATCAATATATCAAATTAAAGTATTCTCAATAACTTATTATGTGACATTTGATCATATAAGATAAGATTAACTGTCAGTTTGCTATCATGATATTATTCAGATGTGTAGGTGGCCTCGCTGGACACGTCATGATCGGAGGACTGAAGCGTAGCTGATAGGTTTTCTGGTTTTGTGTGTGTTTCGCAAGGAGACATGGTTGGAGAGGAAAAGAGGAGAAATCAGTTTCTGCCAAAGCGGTACTACCGGTACCAGTAGCGGTAGTACCGCTACCCTACTGGTACCGCTATGCAGTACTGCTCTATTTTTTTATTTACTTACATTATCAACATGATGTTTAAATGATCTTTCTAATGGAATAGGAGGATAAGTTTGCTTAATTTCATGAAAATTTTGACATGCATGCCAGTTGATTTTTTTTTACTTTATTGCGTTTAGAATATATTAAATGGGAGGAGATATATATATACATATATACTGAATTTAAGTTTTCGGTTGGTTACAAAATATATGATATTTTCGAGCCAGATGTAAAGATTCTGACATCCAGCTTAGACCTTAATTTCTATATTAATATACCGCTACATGAAAACAATATATGATATTACATTTTTTTGACTATACCAATATGTTTTATTGTGAAAATTAACAATTTAGTATATCTCTCTCCCTTATATATACCCTCACTATTCAGTCTACTTGTTATTCTCACTTTCCCACATCAATTTAACATATCTCTGTCGCGGAAGGTGATATAGTTTGACTGTGTCGGCATTTGCGATATAATTTTTGACATCTTAATCGATCATCAATTTTACTATACAATTTCAAGGACACATCCTATTAAATATTAGAGATTTAGAAAACGTTTAATATATTTACCCTAACATTTTGAAATGGTTAATATGTGTTATCTTGGTGGTCCACTTAATAATTAGGTAACAAAGTGCACATTGCTCAATTTACTTTGTAATTCGGCATATAATTAGGATCCACCATGTAATAGCCTTACTGTAGGGTCGCATTTGTGATCGGATATCAGATATGCAGAGTATGGTTAGTATTGTTGTCAGGATACTGATTTTTAAACAAATTTGTTTGGTATTTCCTTCTCTTCATATGTACTATGCTTTTATAATAAAGTAACATTTGTGTCCGAGTTAGTTAAATATAAACTATAGATGATTAGTATTTGTGATATATTTATCTACCATTGTGTTGTATTACATTTTTTACTATACCAATATTTTCTATTGTGACAATTAACAATTTAGTATATCTCTCTCCCTTGTATATCATCACTATTCAATCAACTTATTCGTCTCTCTCGCTCACATTAATTTACCATATATATCTCGCGGAAGGTGATATAGTTTGACTCTATCGGTATTCACGATATAATTTTGACATCTTAGTCGATCACTTATTTTCATATACTAATTTGTTGACACATCCTATTACACTTTAGATATTTAGAATACATTTATATATTTATTCTAAGATTTTAAAATGGTTAATATGCATATTCTTGGTGGTCCACTTAGTAATTAGGTCACGAAGTGCACATTGCTACATTTACTTTGTCTTCCGGCATATAATTAGGATCCGCCATGTAATAGCCTTACTGTAGGGTCGCATTTGTGATCGGACGTCAGATATGAAGAGTATGGTTAGTAAAGATGTAAAGTTGTTGATTTTTTTAATAGTTTTGTTTGGTATTTCCTTTTCTTTATATGTATTATGATTTTAGAATAGAGTACCAGTTGCATTCGAGTTAGTTAAGAATAAACTATAGACGATTAGTATTTGTGATATTTTTATGTACCGTTATGGTGTTGGAATAAACTATAGACAATTAGTATATCGACAGATGCATGTTTTTTCTATAAGAGAATTTTAGTTATCTCTTCATTATATGCTTTTAATATATAAGTTGAGCTAAATCAGAGACACCTAATATGGATCTGAGGATGTTGGTGTTTTGCAGAGATATTAAGTTGGTGTTTTGCAGAGATCTTAATGGACCTGTCAGTTATCATAGTATTCGTTCTTTAGCTTCATATGATAATAAATATCAAACCTCCACGTTGAAAAATAAGAATAAAATCCTGTAATATGTGTGAAATCATGTTTGAAAATTTTTAGATCTTCATTTTTTGATAGATTTCAACGAATTCAATGACTGAGATCGAAGAAAATCACATTCAAGTGAGATAGAGAGACAGTACGATCAACTTGTTTCTTTTATTCGTGTTGTAAATAAAGTTATGTGTTTTTTTTACATTACCCAGAAAAAGAACATGGAAATGACCACCAGCTCAAACGGCGACATGAGGTCGACTGCGAGCGAGGTACCATTCATTGCTTCCTTCTAAATTTTAGCTACTATTTTTTTTCTTGTTATTTTCAGCCCGTTGAATTTTGTTTATCCGCTTTATACGCAATGGGCTAAGCATGTACGTGCACATGTCTAAATTAGGGCTGAACCATACGGAAATGGTGAATGGAACCTGGGTACGCACGTTACTTCAAAATAATGCTATTTAAGTTTCAAAAAAATGCATAAAAATTTTGCATGTATATACTATGTTGATACTTACTCGTGTGTGTTTTCACGGAAAAATACCATTGTATGTGACCTACACAAAAATGACAAAATGCAAATTCCTATTCCTGTGAATAGTACAATTCCTGTTCACTATTCTCATTTTGACATTTTGTCATTTTTATGCAGGCTACACACAATGGTATTTTTTCGTGAAAACTTACACGAGTAAGTATCAACATAATATATACATGCAAAAATTTACTTCACATTTTTTTGAAAATTTTTAAATAACATTTTTTGAACTTTTCAAATGAACATTTCCAAACGTCCGGGTGAATCAGCAGGTTTTTGAATTTAGTTGCTAATTTATGGCCGTGTGAACAAAATATTATGCATTGTTGTGTGTAAATTTTTCACGATATCATTTCTAATTTTCTTTATAGGTCTTAAAAAAGCCTGTTGGCGTGGATTCCAGCAATTGATTTTTTTTCCTTTTTACGGAAGGAACATGTGCATGTGCGTACATGATAATATGTCATGTTGTGGTTACGTGACTGCTCCATGTGCCCATGTAACATATATCTAACTGGTATTTATACGTACACTTTTCAACATAGACCGTGTCAAGCGGAACATAACTCTTTACGTAAAATGATTAAATATTGGCCGCATATTTAAGATCTAACTATCAAAATAATTAGGATGATGTGGATTAACCTCGTGTCTCTATTTTATATCTTCGTATTTTGCTTTTAGTATATAATAGATAGAGGTGTTGAAAATATATTCTGAGAGGTATGTATGTCTATGTCAACGAATGGTATCAAATGATCTATCATCCTTTCATGTTTAATGGCTTCAACAGCGGCTCCCATAGAGAGAACAATAAAGTTCCTCTTCTCCTTTGTTTAAACAAGCTAAGTTCATGATTTCTCAAGTACATAGTGTTAGGATATTTAGATTATTGGTTCAATTTATATTTAGTGGTATGGGCACCCGCGCCTGCTCTTTTGCAATATTAAGGACTAGCACATTATGCATGCTAGTCAAGGTGTGAAGCCATAATAAACATAAAAGAGATGATAAAGCATTCAACACTTCCTCATGAGCTAAAACAAAACACAAAACAGGTAATTATTTTTTAAGGTTTAAAGGTAGCACACAAGCAATTCACTTTGGAGTGGCGGTGAAATACCACATATAGGTAGGTATGGTGGACACAATTGGCAAACTTTGGCTTTTGTGAGTTGGATGCACGAGTAGAGCACATACTCAGTACATGCGAAGGCTAGCAAAAGACTGGAACACTACAAGAAAAGTTCTAATACTCAACGTCCAATTTTCGTCAAGTATGGCCCCATTTTCGTCGCCTATGGGCCTAACCCGACGATACGGGTTCTGTGGTCCAAACTACGTCAGGCAAAGTCCTACCATGTATTTTTCGGTTCGTCGCGTTTGGGCGCCCTTCCGCCACGGAAAATCGGACCGTTGCAGAAGTGTTTTCGGGAGGCCATTGACTGCTGATGTCATGCAAACTGACATGTGGTGACGCCATTAACTTTCAGTTAACATTAACTTGAAACCCCTGGTAGATGGTAGGCCCACACAAGGCTGCCACGCCTGCGGGCCGGCCCATTTAGTTTGCGGGCTGGGCCAGCTGATTTAGTTTGACCGTTCAACTATATAACTGGGCTGATCTATTAGGTACGTGGGCTGGGCCTAACCTCTAAGGTTGATTGGTCAAAACTTAAATAGGCCGGCCCACTAATCGGCCGGGCCGAATGCCTTCGTTTGACCTGTTAAAGGGTAGCTGGACGGGCCCACTGAAAAGGTGGATCGGGCCGAATGTCTTCGATTGACCGGTCAACACGATAATGGGCCGGCCAACTAGTCAAGTGGGCCGGGCCGAATGTCTTCATTTGACCGGTCAACACAATAAATGGGCCAGCCCATTGGGCATGTGGGCCAGGCCAAATGCCTTTGTTTGACTGGTCAACAAGCAAACGGGCCGGCCCAGTAAGCATGTGGGGCCCACTTTCCTGTTATCGGGCCGGCCCAGTTAGTAAGTAGGGTCCACCATAAATCAAGTGGGATGGCCCAATAGTTTGTGGGCCGGCCCAACAAGCATGTGGGACCCTCTACCCTATTATCGGGCCGACCTAGTTAGTAAGTGGGGTCCACCATAAAGCAAGTGGGCTGGCCCAATAAGTTTGTGGGCCGGCCCAAAAATAAAAGTGGGACCCACTCTCCTGTTATCGGGCCGGGCCAGTTAGTAAGTGGGGTCCACCTTAAATCAAGTGGGCTGGCCTAATAAGCATGTGGGTCCCACTTTCCTGTTACCGGGCCGGTCCAGTTAGTGAGTGGGGTCCACCTTAAAGCAATTGGTCTGGCCCAATAAGTAAGTGGGCCGACCCGTTTAGTTGGTGGATCGGTCCACTGCATAATATATGTGGGCCTAGTAAGGCCCAATAGTCTTGTTCGGCCGAGGTGCGTGAAGATCATTGTTACTTGTTGGACCGGCCCATCTGCGAATTGCTATGCTAACATGCCGGCCTGTTAGGTGCTTTACGATTTTACGGGCCGGCCCATATGTGATTTCGCTTAATTGGGCCGTTGACGGATGGGAATTTGTGATTTAGATTGCGCTGAGAAAGACATCTGAGAATATTTACGCCTTGATCGGATAGCCTCACTTACCATAAGCACCATAGAAAGAATGCGTAAAGAACCATACAAACTAACTAAATATTACATCATCACAAAGGCTTTGAAAAAATATTATCAAACAAGGCTTTGAAAAAATATTACAAAACCCAGAGAAATTGAATGTTAATTAAACCTAGCAATATAATGAAGTGATTCGGCAATCTTTTAAGTTGTTCGTGCACCACCTATATCTGAAACAAAGACATTACAAGTTAAGACAACAACAATGGAAAGGCAAAGACACTACAATGTTATTTGCTAAAGAATTTGGAACTCACCATTTCCTCGTTATAACAAGATCATTGTAATGCGCACAGATAGTCTACCGGTATGAGACTAATATAGACTACCAAAAAGTAAATAAAGAGTGCATGCCGCGTAGCAACAGCCAGAACATTTTAACGTGGACAGCTGGCAAATAATAAGCTGTGAGCTTCCTTTTGATATGTATAATCTATACCAACATAAAAAATGTGATGTTCTAATCATTAAGCAGCTGAGATAGTGTAAGATAAACAAGCAATCAAATTATTTTGTGGCTTATATAACCGAGCACGTCAGAATAAAACAACAGACTTACTACTGTCAAGTCCCATGCAGCTCACCATGTTGATACACTCGTTGAAGATGTCCGATGTTGCCCTTATTTATAAACGAAGTTTTTTGTTACTCTGCATCAAGACACGATCAGTCATGCACATACGAATTCCAGCATGATAAACAGTATGTATGTACTCCCTTTAACCCAGTGGTATGCATGCATTAAACACCAAAAATAGTGAGTGATGGGCTACATAATTACACTATATATGTGGCTGGAATCTCTTAAGAATGTGTGTTCAAGCATATATACACACAAGCAGTCCTATAACAATACGAAAGGTACACGTACTTGAACTAGAGCAGCAGTTACTGGCCTGGCTTATGACAAACCAGATAGATACAATAGTTGTATCATTTGCAGTGCAGCAAAAGCAGACCAACATGTTCAGTTACTTCCAAATTGACATGAACTACTACATAATAGAAGGCACTTACTTTTGTAACAAAGAATGAACCAGATAGTAGTTATAATGTCAACAACTATAGAGCAGGTAATGCAAACCAACATGCTCAATTACTTAAATTGGCCATGAACTAAATAATAGCAGCATTTTACTGTCATGGCTAGTAATAAACAGTAAAGGAATTATAATCCAAACTTTGTTGTGCAGGGAATGCTAATCAACACGTTCATGGACTTAAAATACGTAACAGGCAGCACATAGAGGGTAGTGAATTAACAGATAGCATGCAGTTAATTTAGTAGCTCACGACGAACCAGGTACAAATAATAATGGTATTACTTGTACAGGGAATGCGGAGTAACATGTTAAGTGACTTTAATTTGGCACGAACTACGTAATAGGAGGTTGTTACTTTTGTAACAAACAATGAGCCAAATATAAGTTAAGATGGCAAAAGCTATAGAGCAGGAAATGTGAACCAACATATGCAGTTACTTAAAATTGGCCATGAACTAAATAATTGTAGGATGTTACTGTAATAGATAGGAATGTACCAGATAGGATTTATAACAGCATCATTCCTGAACGTGTAGTGAAGGGAATGAAAATCAATATGCTCCGGGACATAAATTTGTAATGAGCAACACACAGAGGATAGTTAATGCTGGAGCTAAGGATGGACCTGATACATAATATAGTGGGATCACATGTGCACTTGTAGAAGAGCTGAAGAGGGAATGGAACCAATATGTTCAACATTCTATGGGCGAGTGCCACGCAAAAATCTCCATCGATTGCATCTGGGAGGTCGGCCTGAAGGAGGAAGATGGCAAGATTGTTATGGACGCACGCTGGTCAGAGTTTGTCAAAGCACATGACTTGAAGATATGATACTTCACGGTATTCAAGAGGATTGACACCAGATCCTTGAAGGTGCTCGTATTTGATCACGACAACTGCGAGAAGGTCATCAAGTGTAAAGGTAATCACGCACCACTCGAGGAACAACATGGATCACAACTCAAATAAGGTGGTGGCTGTTTGGTTCTAATTACCATTGTTTTGTAGAGAGGTGGTCAATAAGTATATTTACCACTCTCTTCGATGATGCATTTATTGTCAACATGATGGTACTCTTATATATGTGCGTGGCTCCTGCACACACAATGTTATGTTAAACATGAAGGCTCAAGATATACTCAATGTCTCTAGTTACATTAGTTAATGCTTGTGTTGGCTGTATTGTGAAGAACACATGTTGTTCAGTTGTCTGGTGAAGTCAAAATGCAGCATTTGGTTCCTCGCGAACGTATGCATGCACCAACAAACTCCCCTTCCATATTTTTTCAAAAAATAGTTAAGCTCTTGCTGACAAGCATATTAGACGCAAATGTGCAACCTTCAGTAACGATCAGGCTTCCAGCACTGCCCCATGTAACCAGACACTTTTTGTGTGTGAGACTAACCTTACCAATAGAAAAAAGTAAAACTTTCCCCGCTTGGGCCAAAATTTCCCCTTTTGGGTTGCCGTCTACATGGTAATTGATGTGGGCCTACTTACTCGGACGATAATGTCCAGTAACTACAAATGGGCTACTCAATCACTTTCGGCCCCTTTTCTAATGCAACATGGATCCTATGATTCACCAGAAAAAAACAGGGAGATTCTACATACACGTTGTTTTTAAAGTATTTCTTTTGTATTATTAGGGGTTGCAATTTTTGAAGCCATACCCTGTGTGAAAAATCTTGATCACTCCATACCTGCATGGATCGATGTATTTTTTTTAAAAAAAAAGTAGATTTTGAAATTTTAAAATTCTGAAAAGTTTCATGATTTATTCTATCAACTTGAAGATCTTAGAGCGATAGAGTTTGTATTGAAGTCTGCAAAATAAAGATAAACCTGTTGTGAACAAGTGCAATGTTTTGAACCATATAGTATATCTAAGATATGACACATTTCGTGTACATGGAGGTTGACATATGGGACCCAAAGAAAAATCCAAGTAGCCAAGTAGCCAGAAATCAGGAGTCAACAAAATCCAAGAAATGAAAACTTTATAGTTAGAGTATGACATATGGGACCTATTTTGCGGCATCGGCCTCAAAGTTTCGAATACGGCAAGGGATCCAAAGAAAAAGCATAGGAAGAAATTAGGGGGCCAAAAATAATCAAAGAAAGGAAACGTTTGCCGTTCAGAGAGTATGACATATGGGCCAAAAGCATCGGCCTCAAAGTCCTCGACGTTTAAAAGGCTGCAGGGGATCCAAAGAAAAAGCCAATTAGCCATAAATCAGGGGCCAAAAACAATCCAATAAAGAAAACATTCATTGTACATTGAGACTGACATATGGGACCCATTTGCAGCAGCATCCTCAACGTTAACAAGACGGCAGGGGATCCAAAGAAAAAGTCAATTTTCTAGAAATCATGAGTGAAAAAAAATCCAAGAAAGAAAACATTAATCGTTCAGAGAGGATGACATGTGGGACCCATTTTACATCAGCCTCCTCATTGTTTCAATGGCGACAGGGGATCAAAAAAAGGCAAATAGCCAGAAATTAGGGGATAAAAATAAATCCAACAAATAAAAGATTTATTGTTCACAGAGGCTGACATGTGGGACCCATGAGCCAGCAGTGTCCTCAACGTTTCAAAGGCGACAGAGGATCAAAAGAAAACGAAACTAGCTAGAAATTAGAGGTAAAAAATAACTCCAAGAACGGAAACTTTTATTGTACATAGAGGGTGACATGTGGGATCCATGAGCCAACAGCTTCCTCAGCGTTTCAAAGGCGGCAGATGATCGAAGAAAAAACTCAAAGTAGCCAGAAATTAGGGGTAAAAAATAATCCGAGAAAGCAAACGTTTATTGAACAGAGAGGCTGACATGTGGGACCCATTTAGCAGCAGCGGTCTCAACGTTTCAAAGGTGGCAGGGATCGAAAGAAAAAGGCAAATAGCCAGAAATTAGGTGTAAAAAATAAATCCAACAAAGGAAACTTTTATTCTTCATAGAGGATGATATGTGGGACCAACCTGCCAGCAGTGTTCTCGTCGTTTCAAAGGTGGCAAGGGATCAAAGGCAAAAAGGCAAATAGCCAGAAATTATGGGTCAAAAATAAATCTAACAAAGGAAAGGTTTATTATTCATAGAGGCTGAGATGTGGGACCCATGAGCCATCAGCGTCCTCTACATTTCAAAGGCAACTGGGGATCGAAAGAAAAAGACAAATATCCAGAAATTAGGGGTCAAAAATAACTCCGAGAAAGATAGGTTTATTGTCCATAGAGACTGACATGTGGGACCCATTTTGCTGGAGGAGTCTCAACGTTTCCAAGGCGGCACCGGATCGAAAGAAAACGTAGGTAGCCAAAAATCAGGGGGTAAAAAAAAACTCCAAGAAAAGAAACATGTATCCTTCAGAGAGGATGACATGCAGGACCCATGAGGCAGCAGCATCGTCAAGTTTCCAAGGCGGCAGGGGATCAAAAGAAAAAAGGAAATAGCCAAAAAATCAGAGGGTGAAAAAGATCCAACGAAAGAAACTTTCATTGTACATAGAGGATGACATGCGGGTCCCATGAAATATCAGCTTACTCAACGTTTCAAAGGCTGCATAAGATCGAAAGAAAAAGGCAAGTGACCAAAAATAAGGGGGTGAAAAAAATCCAAAAAAAGATTGCTACTAGATTTGCTGCCATATTGGGCAAAAAACGAGGGCCAAAAGGAACAAATAATTGAAGAAAGACAGAAATAGAAGCTTCTCTAGATTTGATACTAATTTGGTGAAAAAGACAGAGAGAGAAAGAGGGGGAAAAGGCGCTCTTAAAAATGCCAATTTGGGCCGAGAGAGACAAAACCCAGCTCTCACGTACAACCAAACGCGGTCTCGTCCTGTCCCACGCGGTCCCTTTCAACCATCCCCACGCGACGCGGCCCCACACAACGCGGTCCCACACGTCGGCATGGAACGGTCAACTAAATGGTAATCCTCCCGTCCGAGCTCCTTCTGCGTGTGTCAGACAAGGGCTTGGGGAAAACTGAGGAAAAACTAAGGAGCTGGGGAAAACTAAGTACAACTAAGGACCTGAGGGCATGAAAATAGAAATCCCTATATAATATTGACCCGATGCACTTCCGGGAGCGCTGTAATTACTCGGGGGCTCCTAGAAGATCTTCGACTACTTCATCTACTCCCATAGGGAGCGCTGGAATTCAAGAAAACATCGTATGCACGATGAAATTGACATGAAGAATCCTTATACTATCAATGCAGTAAGCATACCCGGAAAATACTCGGGGGCTGCAGATGATAGTTTTTATCCCATTATTTCATCAAAGCCTCACGAAACATGCGAGTGCTACAATTGATGAAAATCTATGGACTACCATAATATATCAAAAATACGAACGATTTCATCAAAGCTTCAACGAACATGCGAGTGCTGCAATTGATGGAAATCACGCAAAATAAATACAGCTCAGTAAGATGCAATGAGTCTGTGGTGCACATGGTTCCCTCTTTGACTCGGGGGCTATTGCCGGTGTAATTCAAAAATAAATACGGCTCACTAAGATGAAATGAGTTTGTCGTGCAGATGGTTCCCTCGTTGACTCAGGGACTGCTGCCGATGTAATTCAAAAATAAATACGGCTCAGTAATATGCAACGAGTCTCTCGTGCACATGGTTCCCTCGTTGACTCGGGGCAACTACCGATGTAATTTAAAAATAAATACGGCTCAGTAAGATGTAATGAGTCCGCCAAGCTCGGAACATTACTTGATCACTCAGAAGTTGCCACCGGCGCTATACAAACAAAACCACGGCTCAGTAAGATTCAATGAGTCCGTCGTGCCTACAATGCACCCTACTTTCGGGTGCTGCCGTCGATGATATACATACAAACAAACGGCTTCCCGCTTGGTCTCACGAGCATTGTCATCGATAAATCTTCAACGCAAAGAGTCAGCTCCACAATAATTGAATCAACTCACTATTCCACATCCCGTCAGCCACGCCGATGGTAACGTCATCAAAATCATCGACTCCTCTGTGACATCATCAAAATCATCGACTCCTTTGTGACATCATCAAAATCATCAACTCCTCCATGACATCATCAAAATATCGACTCCTCTGTGACATCATCAAAATCATCGACAGCATCGAAAGCATCTGAATGTTCTCGGAACTCAAAAAAATCTACGATATTCGACTCAACATTTTACAAGCCTATACATGACTATTTCATAGTCATCCACAAGCTCGGGGGATACTCCAATCAGGAACGCTGTCCGCACACCCGATGAAAGGACGGAGGCCTCGGCGATAAAAAAGAACAGACCCGAAGGTTCTAACAATCCAGCTCTTCGGCTTCTCTCGAAGCTTGCACCTTTTTGAGGACCCGATAGATTTAAAAGTATCGGATGATGGAATGATTCAAAGACATCGATATCAACTTCAAGCCTTTCGAGTAGCACAACTTGAGTCTACGCGCGGCTGCAAGCACCCGCCCATAGACTCGGGGGCTACTCCCATCGGGAGCGCTTTGCGCACCCGATAAAAAATAACTTCGACTCTACATCAAGCGCAAGATTTAGCAGATGATCAAGACATTCAGATGATGATAGCTTTAGTCCTTGCCTGAAGCTTCACTTTGGCCAAACACTTGGGGGATACTGATGTGGGCATTACCCTTCGGGTCTTGGACATATTCATCCACGGGACTCGACAAGCTGGACCCACACATAATATCAACTTGGACTACAAGAAAGAAGACTCCAATTCGTAGTTGACTAGGACTCTTGTAAACCCTAACCTGGTTGATATATAAAGCCAAGAAGGGGCACCCCTTAGATCATATTCAAACAAACCAAAAAAAACATACACGCGATACGCCTAGACATTGCAACCCGCAAATTGGAACTAGACTAGATACAACTCCGCCTACAACGGTCCCCTGTACACATATATTATCATATAGTGGATTGCTAGCATGACGTAGCGATCATCCACCGCGAGGACGTGAACCTGGGTACGTTGTGCCTACTCTCGCTCCCGGAATCTCCATCGTCGCCTTCCGTCAACCCTAAGCCCCTCATGGTGGGAATTGCCAAGGAGCCGCCTCGTCATCAGGTTCGGCTACTCCAACCTCATGATGGCATGTGCATTTTTTTGAGAAAAAAGCTATCGGGTTTCTCCAAAGAAATAAAAATATATCGGGTGATAGGGTTTCCTCCTAAGGCCTTATTTGGCACTAGAGTTTTAGTGGGGATTAGTGAGGATAATCCCGACAAACTCCAAATTCCCACTTATTCTAAATGCATGTTTGGTGCTAGATTATTGAGCAAGTTTAATCCCCACTTATCTCCACTTTTCCCCAATTCTTAGGCGCTAGAGTTGTAGTAGGATTAGTGAGGATAATTCGCAGAAAACTCCAAATCCCCACTTATTCTAAATGCATTTTTGGTGCTAGAGTATTAAGCGAGTCTAATTCCAGCCTATCCCCACTTTCCCCTAAATCATAATGTATTTTTTCATTCTCTAATATTTTACCTTTACCTAGTGGACTGGGGATGGGATTTTGTGAGAATTGGGTGACGCTAGGGGTTCACCCAATATTTTAGAGTATTATCCCCACTAATACCCACAAACACTCTAGTGTTTAGTGTACTTTTTTCTCAATCCCCAATACTCGACGTTTCTACCCCTACCTACTGGACCAGGGATGTGGTTCTATGGGATGGGTGATGGTAGGGGTTTATCCAATACTCTAGAATATTATCCGGCCTTAATGCGGATAATACTCTAGAGTATTGGTTAAATCCCTACCATCACCTAATCCCCGATAGGGGTAGAGTATTGGGTATAAAAAAATACACTAAAATTCGAGAAAAAGTGGAGATAAGCGAAAACTAAACTCGTTTAATAATACTCTAGCACCAAACATGCATTTAGAATATGTGATGTTTGAAGTTTGGTCCAAATTATCTCAAAATAACACCTAATCCTAACAAACACTCTAGTACCAAACAAAGACTAAGAGCATCTCTAACAGAACCCGTAAAACAAGCCGAAACCGAAAAAGTCCGGCGGATTTACTGGTTCGGACCGAAACTAGGCTAGAATGGAGCCCGAACTCGCGGCCTGGCTTGTGAAACTAGTTCGGGGGCCCGAGAAACTCGGCGGCCGCCCTGTATTAAAAGGGGCCGCGGAGGGGAGTTCGGTTTATAAACCCTACCCCCTCCGCCGCTACCACTGCCGCCGCTCCCCCTCCTCTCCGGCGAGCAATTCTACCGCCGCTGACGCCGCTCCGCCGCTGCCGCCACCACCCCTCCATCTGCAATGGGCTGCGCAAGACACGTACATAGGGGAGGGGCCAAATCGGCGGCGGGAAGCCAGCTCCGCGTCCGCCGGGTGTACGGGGAGGCGGAGCGGGCGAGGAGGGTACGCTCCGATGGCGCTTGGAAGCGAGCGGCACGGAAGTGGCCGCGTGCTTTCGCGCGCAGGGCAGCGCGCGAGGAGGCGCGCGAAGGAGAAGCCGAGGAGGCTTGATGGCGTGTAACTCACACGTTCGTTGGGAACCCCAAGAGGAAGGTATGATGCGCAGATGCAAGTTTCCCTCAAAAAACCAAGGTTTAATCGAACCAGTGGGAGCCAAGAAGCACGTTGAAGGTTGATGGTGGCGAAATGTGATGCGGCGCAACAACAGGGATTCGGCGCCAACGTGGAATCTGCACAACAAACCAAAGTACTTTGCCCCAACGAAACGTGAGGTTGTCAATCTCACCGGCTTGCTGTAACAAAGGATTAAACGTATCGAGTGGAAGATGTTTGCAAAGAAAATAGTAAAACACAATTGCACTAGATTGTATGCTATGTAAAGAATAGGACCGGGGTCCACAGTTCACTAGAGGTGTCTCTCCCATAAGATAAAGCATGTTGGGTGAACAAATTACAGGGCAATTACAAATAGAGAAAGGCATAACAATGCATATACATGATATGATAAATATAGTGAGATTTAATCCGGCATTACGACAAAGTACATAGACCGCCATCCAACTGCATCTATGCCTAAAAGTCCACCTTCAGGTTATCGTCCGAACCCCCTCCAGTATTAAGTTGCAAAGCAACAGACAATTGCATTAAGTATGGTGCGTAATGTAATCAACAACTACATCCTTAGACATAGAATCAATGTTTTATCCCTAGTGGCAACAACACATCCACAACCTTAGAACTTTCTTGTCCCGATCAATGGAGGCATGAACCCACTATCGAGCATAAATACTCCCTCTTGGAGTTAGGAGTAAAAACTTGGCCCTACTAATAACGGAGAGCATGCAAGATCATAAACAACACATAAACAATAGATTGATAATCACCATAATCATAGTACTCTCTATCCATCGGATCCCGACAAACACAACATATAGAATTACATATAGATGATCTTGATCATGTTAGGCAGCTCACAAGATCCAACAATGAAGCACAACAAGGAGAAGACGACCATCTAGCTCGCTATGGACCCATGGTCCAGGGGTGAACTACTCACTCATCACTCCGGGGCGACCATGGTGGTGTAGAGTCCTCGGGAGATGAATCCCCTCTCAGCAAGGGTGCCGGAGGCTCCCGAATATCCCGAGATGGGATTCGCGGCGGCGGCGTCTGTAAGGTTTTCCGTATCGTGGCTCTCGGTGCTGGGGGTTTCGACGAAGCTTTAAGTAGGCGGAGGGTCAACGCGGGGGCCACACGAGGCCCAGAGGGCCGCGCGGCCAAGTGCCGCCGCGCCGGCCTCCCCTCCGGCCGCCTCGTGGCCCCACTTCGTTATCTCTTCGGTCTTCGGAAGCTGTGCAAAAATAGGACCCTGGGCGAAAGTTCCTTCCAATTCGAGAATATTTCGTTACTAGGATTTCTGAAACCAAAAAGAAAACAAATGGCTCTTCGGCATCTTGTTAATAGGTTAGTTCCGTAAAATGCATAAATATGACATATAATGTGCATAAAACATGTAGGTATCATCAATAAAGTAGCATGGAACATAAGAAATATCGATACGTTGGAGACGTATCGGCATCCCCAAGCTTAGGCTCGTCCCGAGCAGGTAAAACGATAACAAAGATAATTTCGAAGTGACATGCCATCATAATCTTGATCATACTATTTGTAAACATATGTAATGAATGCAGCGATCAAAACAAAGGTAATGACATGAGTAAACAACTGAATCATAAAGCAAAGACTTTTCATGAATAGTACTTCAAGACAAGCATCAATAAGTCTTGCATAAGAGTTAACTCATAAAGCAATAAATCAAAGTAAAGGTGTTGAAGCAACACATAGGAAGATTAAGTTTCAGCGGTTGCTTTCACTTATAACATGTATATCTCATGGATATTGTCAACATAAAGTAATATAACAAGTGCAATATGCAAGTATGTAGGAATCAATGCACAGTTCACACAAGTGTTTGCTTCTTAAGGTGGAAGGAGATAGGTAAACTGACTCAACAATAAAAGTAAAAGAATGGTCCTTCAAGAGGAAAACATCGATTGCTGTATTTGTGCTAGAGCTTTTATTTTGAAAATATGAAACAATTTTGTCAACGGTAGTAATAAAGCATATGAGTTATGTAAATTATATCTTACAAGTTGCAAGCCTCATGCATAGTATACTAATAGTGCCCGCACCTCGTCCTACTTAGCTTACCGGATCTTTGCATGCCATGTTTCAACCAAGTGTCACAAAGGGGTACCTCCATGCCGCTGTACAAAGGTCTAAGGAGAATGCTCGCATTTCGGATTTCTCGCTTTTGATTATTCTCAACTTAGACATCCATACCGGACAACATGGACAACAGATAATGGACTCCTCTTAAATGCATAAGCATGTAGCAATGATTATTATTCTCATATGAGATTGAGGATATATGTCCAAAACTGAAACTTCAACCATGATTCATGGCTTTAGTTAGCGGCCCAATGTTCTTCTCTAACAATTTTGCATGCTCCAACCACTAAAATGATAGATCCTTCAGACAAGACGGACATGCATAGCAACTCACATGATATTCAACAATAGTTGATGGCGTTCCCCAGAAGCATGGTTATCGCACAACAAGCAACTTAATAAAAGATGAAGTGCATAAGTACATATTCAATACTACGATAGTTTTTAAGGCTATTTTGTCGCATGAGCTATATATTGCAAAGGTGAATGATGGAATTTTAAAGGTAGCACTCAAGCAATTTACTTTGGAATGGCGGAGAAATACCATGTAGTAGGTAGGTATGGTGGACACAAATGGCATAGTAGTTGGCTCAAGGATTTTGGATGCATGAGAAGTATTCCCTCTCGATACAAGGTTTAGGCTAGCAAGGTTATTTGAAGCAAACTCAAGGATGAACAAGTGAAGCAAGACTCACATAAAAGACATATTGTAAACATTATAAGACTCTACACTGTCTTCCTTGTTGTTCAAAACTCAATACTAGATATTATCTAGACCTTAGAGAGACCAAATATGCAAATCAAATTTTAGCAAGCTCTATGTATTTCTTCATTAATGGGTGCAAAGCATATGATGCAAGAGCTTAAACATGAGCACAACAATTGCAAAGTATCACATTATCCAAGACATTTTAGAATTACTACATGTAGCATTTTCCAATTCCAACCATATAACAATTTAACGAAGAAGAAACTTCGCCTTGAACATTATGAGTAAAGCCTAAGGACACATGTGTCCATATGCAACAGCGGAGCGTGTCTCTCTCCCACAAAGTGAATGCTAGGATCCATCTTATTCAAACAAAAACAAAAACAAAAAACCGACGCTCCAAGTAAAGAACACAAGATGTGATTGAATAAAAATATAGTTTCAGGGGAGGAACCTGATGATGTTGTCGATGAAGAAGGATGCCTTGGGCATCCCAAGCTTAGACGTCTTCTTAAAATATGCAGGGGTGAACCAAGGGGCATCCCCAAGCTTAGAGCTTTCACTCCTCTTGTTCATAGTATATCATACTCCTCTCTTGACCCTTGAAAACTTCCTTCACACCAAACTTCAAGCAAACTCATTAGAGGGTTAGTGCACAATTAATAATTCACTCATTCAGAGGTGACACAATCATTATTTTCACTTGGACATTGCATAATACTGGACATTAATGGATCAAAGAAATAAATCAACATAGCAAAAGAGGCAATGCGAAATAAAAGGCAGAATCTGTCAAAAACAGAACAGTCCGTAAATACGAGTTAAAGTTGGCACTAGACTTGCTCAAATGGAAAAACTCAAAACTAATGAAAGTTGCGTACATATCCTGAGGATCACGCTCGTAAATTGGCAGATTTTTTCAATTTTCTACAGGAACTGTGCCCAGATTCGTGACAGACAGCAATGCTGTTTCTGCGCAGCGATCCCAAATATAACATCAACTTTGACATAGAAACTTTACTTGGCACAAAAACATGATAAGGAGAGGTTGCTACAGTAGTAAACAACTTCCAAGACTCAATAAAACAAAAATTGCTGTAGGTAAAAACATGAGTTGTCTCCCATAAGCGCTTTTCTTTAACGCCTTTCAGCTAGGCGCGAAAGAAAGTGCAAATCAAGTAACATCGAGAAGTAGAAGCATCAACATCATAACTTGTTCTAATAATAGAATCAAAAGGCAACTTCATTCTCTTTCTAGGAAGTGTTCCATACCTTTCTTGAGAGGAAATTGATATTTAATATTACCTTCCCTCATATCAATAACAGCACCAACAGTTCGAAGAAAAGGTCTTCCCAACACAATTGGACAAGATGCATTGCATTCGATATCCAAGACAACAAAATCAACGGGGACAAGGTTATTGTTAACCGTAATATGCACATTATCAATCCTCCCCAAAGGTTTCTTTTTGACATTATCGACAAGATTAACATCCAAATAACAATTCTTCAATGGTGGCAAGTCAAGCATATCATAAATCTTTTTAGGCATAACAGAAATACTTGCACCAAGATCACATAAGGCATTACATTCAAAGTCATTGAATTTCATTTTAATGATGGGCTCCCAACCATCCTCTAACTTTCTAGGAATAGAAGTTTCAAGTTTTAGTTTCTCTTCTCTAGCTTTTATGAGGGCATTTGTAATATGTTTTGTAAAGGCTAAATTTATAGCACTAGCATTGGGACTTTTAGCAAGTTTTTGTAAGAACTTTATAACTTCAGAGATGTGGCAATCATCAAAATCAAAATCATTATGACCTACAGCAATGCGATCATTATTCCCAAGGTTGGAAAAAATTTCAGCAGTTTTATCACAAGCAGTTTCAGATTTAGCAATTTCAGGCAGTTTTGTTCGCTTTGCACTAGGAGTAGAAACATTGCCAACACCAATTATTTTACCATTGATAGTAGGAGGTGCAACAACATGTGAAGGATTAGCATTACTAGTGGTGGTAATAGTCCAAACTTTAGCTACATTATTCTCTTTAGCTAGTTTTTCATTTTCTTCTCTATCCCACCTAGCACGCAGTTCAGCCATTAATCTTATATTCTCATTAATTCTAACTTGGATGGCATTTGCTGTAGTAGTAATCTTATTATCAATATCATTATTAGGCATAACTTTCAATTTTAAAAGATTAACATCAGAGGCAAGTCTATCAACTCTAGAAGCGATAGTATCAATTTTATCAAGCTTTTCCTCAATGATTTGTTAAAAGCAGTTTGTGTACTAATAAATTCTTTAAGCATGGCTTCAAGACCAGAGGGTACACTCCTATTATTATTGTAAGAATTCCCATAAGAATTACCATAACCATTACCATTAGCGAAGGATATGGCCTATAGTTATTACCGAGTTGTTCCTATAAGCATTGTTGTTGAAATTATTATTTTTAATGAAATTCACATCAACATTTTCTTCTTGAGCAACCAATGAAGCTAAAGGAACATTATTTGGATCTACATTAGATCTACCATTCACAAGCATAGACATAATCACATCAATCTTATCACTCAAGGAAGAGGTTTCCTCAACAATTTACCTTCTTACCTTGTGGAGCTCTTTCCGTGTGCCATTCAGAGTAAGTTATCATCATATCATCAAGAAGTTTTGTAGCCGCCCCCAATGTGATGGACATAAAGGTACCTCCAGCACTGAATCCAATAAATTCCGCGAAGAAAAATTTAGTCCTGCATAGAAGGTTTGGATGATCATCCAAGTAGTCAGTCCATGGGTTGGGCAATTCTTTACCAAAGTTTTCATTCTCTCCCATGCTTGAGCAACATGTTCAGTATCTAATTGTTTAAAATTCATTATGCTACTTCTCAAAGATATAATTTTAGCGGGAGGATAATATCTACCAATAAAAGCATCCTTGCATTTAGTCCATGAATCAATACTATTCTTAGGCAAAGATAGCAACCAATCTTTAGCTCTTCCTCTTAATGAGAAAGGAAACACATTCAATTTAATAATATCACCATCTACATCTTTATACTTTTGCATTTCACAAAGTTCAACAAAATTATTGAGATGGGCAGCAGCATCATCAGAACTAATACCAGAAAATTGATCTCTCATGACAAGATTTAGTAAAGCAGGTTTAAAGAATTCTGCTGTAGTAGCAGGTGGAGCAATAGGTGTGCATAGGAAATCATTATTATTTGCATTTGTGAAGTCACACAACTTAGTATTTTCAGGGGTATTCATTTTAGCAACGGTAAATAAAACAAACTAGATAAAGTAAATGCAAGTAACTAATTTTTTTGTGTTTTTGATATGGAGAGCAACACAGTAAATAAAGTAAACTAGCAACTAATTTTTTTTTGTGTTTTGATTTAGTGCAGCAAACAAAGTAGTAAATAAAATAAAGCAAGACAAAAACAAAGTAAAGAGATTGAGAAGTGGAGACTCCCCTTGCAGCGTGTCTTGATCTCCCGGCAACGGCGCCAGAAAAAGAGCTTGATGGCGTGTAACTCACACGTTCGTTGGGAACCCCAAGAGGAAGGTATGATGCGCACATGCAAGTTTTCCCTCGAAAAAACCAAGGTTTAATCGAACGTAGGAGCCAAGAAGCACGTTGAAGGTTGATGGTGGCGAAATGTGATGCGGCGCAACAACAGGGATTCCGGCGCCAACGTGGAATCTGCACAACAAAACCAAAGTACTTTGCCCCAACGAAACAGTGAGGTTGTCAATCTCACCGGCTTGCTGTAACAAAGGATTAAACGTATCGAGTGGAAGATGTTTGAAAGAAAATAGTAAAACACAATTGCGAGATTGTATGCTATGTAAAGAATAGGACCGGGTTCACAGTTCACTAGAGGTGTCTCTCCCATAAGATAAAGCATGTTGGGTGAACAAATTACAGTCGGGCAATTGACAAATAGAGAAAGGCATAACAATGCATATACATGATATGATAAATATAGTGAGATTTAATCCGGGCATTACGACAAAGTACATAGACCGCCATCCAACCGCATCTATGCCTAAAGTCCACCTTCAGGTTATCGTCCGAACCCCTCCAGTATTAAGTTGCAAAGCAACAGACAATTGCATTAAGTATGGTGCGTAATGTAATCAACAACTACATCCTTAGACATAGAATCAATGTTTTATCCCTAGTGGCAACAGACATCCACAACCTTAGAACTTTCTCACACTGTCCCGATTCAATGGAGGCATGAACCCACTATCGAGCATAAATACTCCCTCTTGGAGTTAAGAGTAAATTGGCCAGAGCCTCTACTAATAACGGAGAGCATGCAAGATCATAAACAACACATAAACAATAGATTGATAATCACCATAATCATAGTACTCTCTATCCATCGGATCCCGACAAACACAACATATAGAATTACATATAGATGATCTTGATCATGTTAGGCAGCTCACAAGATCCAACAATGAAGCACAACAAGGAGAAGACGACCATCTAGCTACAGCTATGGACCCATGGTCCAGGGGTGAACTACTCACTCATCACTCCGGAGGCGACCATGGCGGTGTAGAGTCCTCCGGAGATGAATCCCCTCTCCGGCAGGTGCCGGAGGCGATCTCCGAATCCCCGAGATGGGATTCGCGGCGGCGCGTCTCCAGGTTTTCCGTATCGTGGCTCTCATCGGGGTTTCGCGACGGAAGCTTTAAGTGGGCGGAGGGACAACGCGGGGGCCACACGAGGCCCGGAGGGCGGCCGCGCGGTGTGCGGCCGCGCGGCCTCCTCTGGCCGCCTCGTGGCCCCACTTCGTTGTCTCTTCGGTCTTCTGGGCTTCGTGCAAAAATAGGACCACAGGCGAAAGTTTCGTCCAATTCCGAGAATATTTCGTTACTAGGATTTCTGAAACCAAAAACAGCGAAAAAAGGCTCTTCGGCATCTTGTTAATAGGTTAGTTCCGAAAATGCATAAATATGACATATAATGTGCATAAAACATGTAGGTATCATCAATAAAGTAGCATGGAACATAAGAAATTATCGATACGTTGAGACGTATCAAGGCTCCCGCCGGCTCGTGCAGCCGCCGCTCCGGCGCTTCCCCAGACGACGACAGCACACGACGCGATGCAGCGGACCGCCTCTAGCCTGCGGGAGCTCGGCGGAGGCGGCGGTGTTCGAGGTGGCCGCGCTCATCGTCGCGTAGGAGTTGCCGGTGCGGAAAACCCTCCGCCGCCGCAAGAACTGCCCCGGTGACAATCCGGGGCCTAATCTAGTAGTTTAGGTCTTAAATTATCGAATGTAGCTACTACGTACTTGGACTACAAGAAAGAAGACTCCAATTCGTAGTTGACTAGGACTCTTGTAAACCCTAACCTGGTTGATATATAAAGCCAGGAAGGGGCACCCCTTAGATCATATTCAAACAAACCAAAAAAACATACACGCGATACGCCTAGACATTGCAACCCGCAAATTGGAACTAGACTAGATACAACTCCGCCTACAACGGTCCCCTGTACACATATATTATTATATAGTGGATTGCTAGCATGACGTAGCGATCATCCACCGCGAGGACGTGAACCTGGGTACGTTGTGCCTACTCTCGCTCCCGGAATCTCCATCGTCGCCTTCCGTCAACCCTAAGCCCCTCATGGTGAGAATTGCCAAGGAGCCGCCTCGTCATCAGGTTGGGCTACTCCAACCTCATGATGGCATGTGCATTTTTTTGAGAAAAAAGCTATCGGGTTTCTCCAAAGAAATAAAAATATATCGGGTGATAGGGTTTCCTCCTAAGGCCTTATTTGGCACTAGAGTTTTAGTGGGGATTAGTGAGGATAATCCCGACAAACTCCAAATTCCCACTTATTCTAAATGCATGTTTGGTGCTAGAGTATTGAGCAAGTTTAATCCCCGCTTATCTCCACTTTTCCCCAATTCTTAGGCGCTAGAGTTGTAGTAGGATTAGTGAGGATAATTCGCAGCAAACTCCAAATCCCCACTTATTCTAAATGCATTTTTGGTGCTAGAGTATTAAGCGAGTCTAATTCCAGCCTATCCCCACTTTCCCCTAAATCATAATGTATTTTTTCATTCTCTAATATTTTACCTTTACCTAGTGGATTGGGGATGGGATTTTAGAATTGGGTGACGCTAGGGGTTCACCCAATATTTTAGAGTATTATCCCCACTAATACCCACAAACACTCTAGTGTTTAGTGTACTTTTTTCTCAATCCCCAATACTCGACGTTTCTACCCCTACCTACTGGACCAGGGATGTGGTTCTATGGGATGGGTGATGGTAGGGGTTTATCCAATACTCTAGAATATTATCCGGCCTTAGTGCGGATAATACTCTAGAGTATTGGTTAAATCCCTACCATCACCTAATCCCCGATAGGGGTATAGTATTGGGTATTAAAAAAATACACTAAAATTCGAGAAAAAGTGGAGATAAGCGAAAACTAAACTCGTTTAATAATACTCTAGCACCAAACATGCATTTAGAATATGTGATGTTTGAAGTTTGGTCCAAATTATCTCAAAATAACACCTAATCCTAACAAACACTCTAGTACCAAACAAAGACTAAGAGCATCTCTAACAGAACCCGTAAAACAAGCCGAAACCGAAAAAGTCCGGCAGATTTACTGGTTCGGACCGAAACTAGGCCAGAATGGAGCCCGAACTCGCGGCCTGGCTTGTAAAACTAGTTCGGGGGCCCGAGAAACTCGGCGGCCGCCTTGTATTAAAAGGGGCCGCGGAGGGGAGTTCGGTTTATAAACCCTACCCCCTCCGCCGCTACCACTGCCGCCGCTACCACTGCCGCCGCTCCCCCTCCTCTCCGGCGAGCAATTCTACCGCCGCTGACGCCGCTCCGCCGCTGCCGCCACCACCCCTCCATCCGCAATGGGCTGCGCAAGACACGTACATAGGGGAGGGGCCAAATCGGCGGCGGGAAGCCAGCTCCGCGTCCGCCGGGTGTACGGTCGGAGGCGGAGCGGGCGAGGAGGGTACGCTCCGATGGCGCTTGGAAGCGAGCGGCACGGAAGTGGCCGCGTGCTTTCGCGCGCAGGGCAGCGCGCGAGGAGGCGCGCGAAGGAGAAGCCGAGGAGGCTCCCCCCGCCGGCTCGTGCAGCCCGCCACTGCCGGCGCTTCCCCCGCGCGGCGACGACAACGAGGACGACGATGCAGCCGGGCCGCCTCTAGCCTGCGGGAGCTCGGCAGAGGCGGCGGTGTTCGAGGTGGCCGCGCTCATCGTCGCGTAGGAGTTGCCGGTGCGGAAAACCCTCCGCCGCCGCAAGAACTGCCCCGGTGACAATCCGGGGCCTGATCTAGTAGTTTAGGTCTTAAATTATCGAATGTAGCTACTACGTATTTGGCAAATTTAATGTAAATTATTGACAAATGTAGCTCGATCGGAGCAAAATGAGTTAAATCTCGCAAAATCGTCGCATCACATTTTCCGCGTCGTTTGATTTTAGCTTTTCAGTTCGTATTTTCGATTTCTAATCTGCTTCGTGATAAAATTCAACTAAACTGAACAGTGAGACCGACCATAAGTTTTAGGTTCGCCGAGCTCTAGTAGAGATACGGGCACCGGGATTCCTTCTAGAGTAGTGCCGGTCTGCCGGATACGATCCCATGTACATGTACGTACCGACCTACCCTTCCCCCACGAAATCGTACCGACCGCCCCTCCTCTCGCTCTCTCGGCCGACAGCCTCCGGGCTCCGGCGAAGCCAAGGCCCTCTCCTGCTCCCCACCCCCTGCTCCGGTAACGACCCAGGCGGTGTTGGCCTCTCCACTCCTCGTCCGCCGCCGCCAACTGCTTTCCTTCTTTGAACTAATCTCTCGATCATCGGATTCTAGGGTTCGGCACGCACGCGGCGCGGGCTGCTGCGGCGAAGCGAAGGAGTCTCGGCCCGGTCAGCGGAATCGGCGGCGGCGCATCCTGTAGGAAGGTCAGGGGAAGAATAAACAAGTAAGCTCCGCGTTTCCTCGCTCTGCTGTTTCATCCGATTTCAGTTCGCACCTGTTCACACTGCACGGTTAAGCGGATTCAATCTAGATTTCGTGATAAAATTGACTGCGTACAGAGGAAGACGTAGCAGCGTAGTAGATGGCGTGTCCATGTTGGGATTGGTGGGAAATCAGAGATCCTTTGGTCTTTCTTCAGTTATTATTTAGAGATTCCCCTCATGCCTGTACTGAAGCAGGGCATATTTGGATTGTGAGGGACTGGAAATAGACAGGCAATGAAACTGTATCCTTCATAGTTCATATAGCTGCTCTTAGTTGTCTAGGATCCCGACCTTTGATACCCAAATTAATTCCACACAAGTCCCACATGGCCAATAGTTTGCTAATTGCTGATTCCCGTCAGTAACCCCCAAAATCTCTAGCAGTACTGTCAGGCCTTTTGTTTCTCATTTTCATCTAGACCGGTCTTCAGAGCAGACTCAGCCTTGTGTTGTTCTAGATTTCTCCATGTCTCATCAGTTTACATGTTTACAATTCATACTAGTTTAATATAAAATTCTTTTTGAAGGTGTTCATATTTAGTACTCCCTCTGTTTTTTTATTTACTTCACATTTAAAGTAAAAAACGCTGTAAAGTTTGACCAAATATTTAGGAAAAAATTCCAACATCTACAATATAAAATCTATGGTATTAGAATCGTTATAATTTTTTTTATATTATGTGATTTTGGAATTATGGATGTTGATATTTGTTCCTACATTCTTGATCAATTTTTACAAAGTTTGACTTTAAGTCTTTAACTAAACCTAGAACGCGAAGTAAATAAAGATGTGCAGAGTATTTTAGGATAAGTTACTGAGATTTATTGGGGCGTTTAAGTTTAGCTAAAGACTTAAAGAACTTTGTAAAAGAATGATCAGACTTTTGCTCACATGCCTCCACAGCAGCACTAACTTTTAACTAGGAAGGGGTCAGGTTACCTAGTAATCATAAGATTTTCAGCATTGCTTTGAATTATGAAACTTGACAATTGACAATATTAGTCGGTTTGGTAAATACGAAATTCCTCCGTTCCAGTGTGCTACCTGTTAGAATCTGTACTTAAAAATGCTGAAATTTTGTGTAATCAGAATGTTTTCAGCATTGCTTTGAATTATGAAACTTGACAATGTTAGTCGGTTTGGTAAATACGAAATTCCTCTGTTCCAGTATGATACCTGTTAGAATCTGTACTTAAAAATGCTGAAATTTTGCGTATTCCCTAGTCTTAACTCTTAAGTGTTAATTACCAAGCTTATACCATGCTACTGAATGTTTGGGGTTCTTGTGGAACAAACTAGGTAACTAACCCTCTACCGCAATCAGGATGGTTGGACGACAGGGCCTAGGGAATTAGGTAGTAGTACATAGATAGGTGGGATGAAAAAGGGATTGAACAGTTTGATAAAGAATGGTTGTGATTCTTTTGCTCAAACTTTTTTTTTTCTTTACAAACGTGGACCCTTATTTACAGTTGTTGTTTACTGGGTTCTCCGGTTGCTGATTCATGCCCTGCTTGATATCTAACCATTAGACATGCTAGATTATCAGTTTCCAATTATTGTTAACTTAGGCATCATTCTCCAGCGCAAGTATTGTCCTCTGCACATGACAAGTAGCAAATGAATATACTGAATGTACTCTCAAGTTACACAAATTATGAACAGACATGCAATACTGTGATTAGTTGGATTATGCTTAGGTGGCGACAAAACAGTAGGCTTAATGGTTTTAAATTTTAGCATAAATCATGTTTTATTTCTCAAAAAAAATTCCAAAAATTTAGCTCAAACTTAGGTTTCATTTAAACATTTGGTAAACGGTTAGGGCTAGCATGTCACATTGTCCGAACTATCCTAGCTGAAGACACCATGCACATTGGCTTGTAGAGTCCCATCAGATGGCGAATAGCTTCACGAGCAGCTCCTCAACCCTGCTGTTCGATTCAGTCACGTGGGTTAGGTGCTTCATTGATGTTACAAAGCATCGTTTACTAATATTCAGTAGATGTGCACATCTGCATTCCACATCTCTTTTTGCCTGCTTCAAGGAAGTGGTACCCATGATACATGGGGCGTGTCTTCATCTGAAGATGAGCTATCACATCCCAGAGCAAACGAGGCCAACGACCAGCATTCACACCATGCAAAATCTCCGTAGGGACTTCGGCCCTCTAAGTTTTGATATCAGGAGAGATCATGTAATCATTTTAAATCTAGACAAGCTAAGTGCATGATGGAAATACTCAACATTTTGAATTACTCAAGAAACATTTTCCTAAGGTTTTCAATATTGGGAAATTGAAAAAGACACCATGCGAAATCTCCGTAGGGACTTTGGCCCTCTAAGTTTTGATATAAGGAGAGATAATCATTTTAAATCTAGACAAGCTAAGTGCATGATGGAAATACTTAACTTTTTGAATTACCCAAGAAAACAATTTTCCTAAGGTTTTCAATATTGGGAAAAATGCATGCACTTACCTTGTTAGATTTAAGATGATTACTAAATCTCTCCTTATTTCAAAAACCTATAGATGGCCAAAGTTCGTATGGAGATTTCGCACAGTGTGATCCCTGGTTGTGATGACTTCAACACCGGGGTCAAGGACGCTATTTGTGAAGCTCTGTGCCGTCTTCTCTGGACTCTAAGAGCCAGTGTTAAGGGAAGACTGTATGCTTGTGTGTTGTTCATAGGTGTCCTCAGCTTGGCTAGTTCGAACTTGGGTAACTTGGTAACCCTAATACCGTTTACCAAATTTCTATATTTTTTTTCGAATGGGGGGAGGGGGGAGAGGTTCCCCACCTGAATTTCTCAAACTTAGGTTTGAGGTAAAATTGTAAAACGTAAATCATGAAGCCTACTCTTTTATCAACACCTAAGCATATTGCATATCCGTTGATCATTTTTGTGTAACTTGACTCATATGGTGCTTATCATGTGCAAGGATAATACTTGCCCTGGAGATTTATGCCTAGATTTACCATACTCCACTCGATTGCCTGTTGCCTATTTTCTGGAGCCACCACCTTCATTTTGTTTCTTTGTTAATGACTGTATTCAACATTTGAAACATTGTAATAATGATATGGATATGATTCGTCTTGTTAATGTTCGTACTTGCAAATCCTTGAGACTGGATAGTGGATACAGTAGTTGCACCTAGACTCCGGATCCTACCATGTCTGGGTCGTCACAATCAACTAATGAGAAAATCTCTCTTTCCCAACAGCCAACACTTACCTTAACCCTTAGAATTTTTCTATATGTCACCTCCTTCAAATACTGTGCCAACCACCGTGACTACGTATTGAGCACCCTATAATATATGAAGCAACTGAGCGGAAGCATCCTGACCTTGGGAATTAGATCCTATTCACCAAACATGTGTGTGGGGTGGTATAACCTTAAGACATGAAGCATTATTCCAAAATACCAGTGAGCATAGTTCCTCTACTTTTTTCTGCAACTGCTTGCAAACCGAAGATATGTTTAGCAGTAAAGACTTTGATCATGATGGCAACTGGCCATGGTGGCTGTGCACGGTAACCCTGGTCGAGGAGCCCAAGATGCAGCTGCAGCTGATCCCTATCTGGCTCACCTCGGCTCTGTACTTCATCGCCAATATGCAGGCGCGAGACCACGTTCGTGCAGCAGGACCACCAAGAAGGACTCTATGATCCCAGCCCCGGTGCTGACGTCCGTCCACACAGTGTGCGCTGTTGCCTGAGCTTGCATCACGGTCTACGAATTGCGATGCCAGCCTCCTGCCACTGCAGCTCATGGGACGTGGAACGTGGTGACTGCGTGCACCGAGGCGCACAGGCTGCAGATGGCCGGGGATCATCAGCTTATGGATAGGGTGGCTGCTGCCTCAGTAGGGATGGTGGTCTGGGACGCGTGGCTCTCCCTGGGGTAGCTGGACTTCTTCTCTGCGTGCCCGGCCAGGCCACCAGTTGTTCAGACTTGTGACCTGACCAATCCTGACATCGTGTGCGGCTCATGTTGTGAAAGCGAAGAAGGTACAAGCTGTGGTTTGCTAGGGGTGCTCGATGTGCTGTAATAGTAGTATGTATAGCTCATGAGCTCATCCTTGGTTTGTCCATGGCCGCTGAGATGATAGGACAGCGGGGGTGGCTTCGAATAGAGCCAGGCGTACGTTTAGTTCTTCTAGCTTTCTCCGGTTCAGAATTTTTTTTGGGGGTTGTTGTTTTTAATACTCCTTCGAAAATACCACAGTTGGGGGGAATACTGCAGAATTAATACCACACTTTAACACATCAACTTATTTTAAACTTTGGTAGTCTCGAAATACTTTGCTACCAAACAGTGTGAATGTGTTAGCTCTATGTGTGGATAGAGTGGTTGTTTGTTTGTGAACACAATTAGTTGGTAGCTTACAAAGAGTGTCTAGATACATTCAAATCTAGTCAAACTTTCGACATTCTTTTTATGGACAGAGGGAGTACATAGTTTATTACATGCTAGGAAAGATAAAGTATACTTAGAACGGAGTATTAAGGCAGCAATATTGTGAAACCTCTAACATTTAGCAGATGCGAGTATTCATGCCACATAGCAAAAACCATTTTGTATCAATTTTCATTGACATGTTCATTAATGTCCCATGTAAATGGATTTATTTGCATATACATAACTCTTTTATCATTGTATTCAGGTCTTCTCGCAATGGGGTTAATCACTGGCAGCTTCAAGTTTTTAATGGGAATGGGATGCGGTGTCTATGTAGCTCAGAACTACAACGTTCCAAATGTCAAGAAGCTGTTCAACACGTATGTTTTCCTGGCAAAGCACCTTGAGGAAACATACCGTAAGCCAAAGAAGGATGACGATGGTCACACCCCCTAGACCCTAGCAAAGTGAAGTATACGCTGACATGACAGAAACGTGATCTTCGTATCTGGTTAAGCAGTTTTGATCTTCAAGAGCTGCGAACTCCGATTTGCTCATACTAGTGGTTAGCTGTGAAATATGCCGATGGCGCTGTTTGTGGACCGTTATGACAAGCATATTATGCTCATTGTTGCCTAGATGAACACTCCCGGTTGTTCATTTTCCAATTCTCGATTTCCGAAATATTGAGCTGAATATTTGTTGTTCTTATCATTTCTACGAATTGGCAGGTAGCTCAATTCTCAACTGCTCGCTGATATGTTCCATAAGGCCTGAATTAGAGGATTTTCTTCACATAGGAATTGTATTCATCCGTTAAGCCTCCTACTTGTTTTTTTCGTTTCAAATAGATTGCTTGGAAGATAAACAATCTACTAGTCCCTCCGTCTCATAATACAGTATATAAAAAATGTTATTAGAACAACTATAGGAGTATTGGTCGTTATAACATCGTATATCGTGGGACAGATGTAGTAATAGTAGTCTGTTAGAATTAAACGTTCATATGTACTCCCTCCGTCCCACCAAAAGATGTCTCAACTTTATCAAATTTGTATGTATGAGAGCATCTCCAGTCGCGTCCCCCCAAAAGATGTCCGGACAAAGCGTCGGATTAGTCGTTTGAGGGACAAATTTGTATGTATGAGAGCATCTCCAGTCGCGTCCCCCCAAACGATGTCCGGGCAAAGCGTCGGATTAGTCGTTTGAGGGACGTCCGGACAAAATTTTCGTTTGGAGAAGGTCCCTTTTCTAGCCACGTCCCCCGCGACCTCCAAACAAAAAGTTAGTGTAAAAGTTGTGTCCGGCGTCCCCTCTATACACAGGGATGAGCTAGAACGCCGGACAACATTTGGAGCACGTCCGGACCGAAGCGGCCTTTGCACGGGACGTTTTTTTGGCCGGCGTCCCCCAAATCCCTTTGGGGGACGCTTTGGAGGACGCGACTGGAGATGCTCTGAAGTTCCAATTCATAATTATTAGCGGTTCTAGAGACATTGATGTCCTCTACTAGACTAACTGAGAGCATCTCCAGTCGCGTTTGGGGGACCGCGGACAAGAAATGGGGAAAAAAGCTGTCCAGTCACGTCCCCCAAAGCTAATTAGCGCCTCATTTTGTGTCCGGCGTCCCCGGTAGAGATTCTATGGACACAAAAACAGGGTCCACATGCATGCAGCCCCTCCCACTTGTCTCTTTCACACTTTCTCTCTTTTCACATGGGTGGTCCCTTTATTAAAATGCATGCATCCGACCTTTTTCGGGACGCTGGAAGGGCCTCTTTTTTTACAGATTTTTGGTCTCTTTTTGTCCGGTGCGGTCCCAAACGTGCCCCAAATCATTTGTGCCGGGCGCTTTTTGAGGGACGCGACTGGAGATGCTCTGAAACTAGTGGTATTTATAAGTTTTTGGTTTTCACTAGTGATATTATGGCCATTCTTCTCTCCTATAGAAAAGAAAACCCTCACTGTCAGCGTGTGCGCTGGTGCGACCGTGTGAGTGTGGCCATGGGCGCGTTTGGTAGGAGCCCTTTGGCTCACATCGGCCCAGCAAAAAACGGCTCATTTGGTTACCTGTAAGTGGTCCGTATTGTGGCCCAACCGATTCTCAAAGCACCCCTAGGACAGGCTCTGGAGGAACGTCCGAATCGGCAGTTTCCAGCGGGCATGTCCCGTTGTCGTGCCATTTTGCATGCCCGCGTGCAACGGTTGCACGCGTGCAGAAGCGCGGGAGACAACACGTTGCCTTGGTTCTTGCTCCCCACTTCCCCACACCGGTTCGCTCCTTCTCTCTCCATTCACTCCTGACACAGACAACACCGCCCTGTCCCATCAACCGTCGCCATGGCCTCCTCGCCTCCTCCTCCGCCATCCTCTCCAGCTCCGACGGATCCATTCATCCGGCCGACGGCCACGAGGTCCAACGAGGCGCTCCTGCGCCTCGTCCGCAAGTACGAGACCGGATGCCGCGACTCGGCGGCTCAGATCGATGCCGGTCGCGTGCCGGTGTTGAATCGGCCGTCGCCGTTCGCGAGCACGAGGCCGGCCGGCGTGGCAACCCGGAGCGCCGCCGTCCTGGCTCTTCAAGCCGCCGGGATTCGACCGGCGGATCGGTCGGGGCGGGGGTTTTTGCCCCCTCCCCACTAGGGTTTCCGACGGCGAGGGCGGCCGCAATGCCGGCCGGTACACCGGGCTCCAGCAGGGAGATGGAGCCCCCGCCGGGGTTCGCGTCGACCCCGATGCACGCGCCGATGCCATGGGGCATGTCGCGTCTGCCTGCACCCAATGGCGCGCCTCCCGTCGCGCCACCGCCGAGGTTCAGCCGGCCTCATGCTCGTCGGCAGACGACAACACCATCGGCGCCCCGCTTCCCGACCGCTGCACTGCCGCCATCGATGAGGACGTATGCTCCGGGTGCGCCTCCTCCTCCACCCGGATTTGGTCCGCGAGCTCCTCAAGGACCAACCGGCGCCTGCGCGCGTCCTCTTCCTCGTCTGACTGGGCCGTTGTTCATGCACCCAATCGTAAATACCTTCAGTCGACTCCTTCTCCCTTGTTTACATGGACTAGATGACATTGTACATGTGAAAGTAGATAGTAATGTAGATAGGATTCATGGCTATGTGCATACGTGTTATTGACGGTGCTTATGCTTGCCATGCGAAGCTCAAGCACCATCATGGACTTGACAATTTCAAGTCCATGACTGTGCTTGAGATTGGCATTGCCATTGTCCATGACATTGCTTCTGCTTCGCAATGCTAAGCTCAAGCACCTGGCAATGCCAATCTGAAGCACCATGATTGGCTTGATAGTGCTTGTGCTTGGCATTGGCACAATGTCAAATTCATGTCACTGCTTGTGCATGCTTGTCCATGGCATTGCTTGCTTCTGCTTCTGATTGTCCATGCCATTGCTTGCTGGAGCTTGGCATTGCTTGCTTATGCTTGTGCAAGTCCATGCTTCTGATTGTCCATGCCATTGCTTGCTTGAGCTTGGCATTGCTTGCTTCTGCTTGTGCAAGTCCATGCTTCTGATTGTCCATGGCATTGCTTGCTTGAGCTTGATATTGCTTTCTCCTGCTTCTGCAGAACTGGCCCTTCCTGGAACTGTTCTCGGAAGGGCCCATACTGGACGCTATCGACTATGCCGTCTGTGTGCAGCTGTGTGATCCCAACGTAGCGTTCATGAAAGCCCACCACTAGATCATAGTGCCGAGGCTTCACGCCGGTCGTCCTACTGACCTGGGGCACGCTGCCAGTCAGCGTCTGCCGGAGTTCTTCGTGCAGGTGGAGAGCCACGACCTCCGTGCCCTCAATGTCCCGCCGTACATGGAGCAGCCCCTGATCACCAAGTACAAGCTCAAGAACAATGGCCCCCCGATGAAGGTCTGCTTGTACTTGGGCGAGCGTTGCGAGTGGAAGGTGCAGCTGGAGTGGACAGGGCAGCGCGTTGGGTTCATCAAGTCCTGGAGCGAGTTCTGCGCCAGGATTTTGCTGCACGTCGACGACACGCTCGTGTTCACCCCTCAGGACGACGGCTTCAAGGTCGACTTCTTCAAGAAGGAGACATCCTGCTCCAGCGTCTTCGGCTGCAATAGGCACCGCGAGGGCCCTTTTGCTGATCCTCGCCGTTAAGCTGCTGCTGCTCCATCGCTGCCTCTGTTTATGTCTGTAGTTATGCTGGCCTCTAGGAGGCTGTTAAACATTTCTTTTGTGCATATTTCACTGTTGTGCTGGCCTCTAGGAGGCTTTTGAACACTGCTTTTGGATCTAGGTAGTCTGCCCCCAGGTTTATGCAAGCGTCTTACCACTCTAACGCTAGATTAGAAACTGTTAAGTACTATGTTCGTTGTGTATATGTGTTTGTCTGCTTATGATCGTGTTTGAGCTATTTGGGTGCCGTTATATGATGGTAAGGTCACCATATTTGAATGTGGTGAGGAGAAGTTGTTGTCAGGGCCTAAAATGACAACCAAACATATGTGTTGTGGCTGAACAGAGATGGAACGTTGTCTCCAGATAGCCAAATAATATGCACTTCTGTTCAGACAGGTGCAGTACAGGCTACCAAACGATGAGTCAAAAATAACCTATGGCCCGTTCGCGACGCGCAGGGCTCCCATCTGGCTGCGTCAGCTACGCAGGATTTCGGCCCAGCCAACCGCGCCCCATATTCCTAGGCAAAGAGAAAAATAGCCTGTATTCTGTATTCTGGGAGTGGATATGAATGAGAGATGTGTGGAGGGCCTAAAACTAGAGGGGACATCTTTAGAAAACTCCGGATTCTGACGTTCCTCGGGGAGCGGTGTCCCTATAGGCTCCAGCTCTGCGCTGCGTACCATCACTTCACACCAGAGCTCAGCTCGCCTGTGAAGACAGACAGAGAGAGAGACGAACAGACAGCGATATCTTTCATCGGTTGGCTGGATCACGCTACCTCGTTCTTGTTCTTTTGGTTTATGCAATCTCTCTTGCTAAATTTTTTCCCCATCGGAACAAGGACAAACGAAATTTTAAAACTCGCGATCAAACTAGCTTGTGTTTTCTTCTTGAACAACTTGGACTAGCTTGTGGTCCGAGTACTCATCGTTCTGATGGCAAGAAGGATTCAGTCTCTTGTCCCATCGGCCCTGTTTGCCTCTTTTGACGGGACTATCTACTAGCTAGTTCTTTGACCACCGTGAGAGCAGGAGCAGCAGTAGCCTTATTTTGGTGAGTCCATTCATTTCAACCTGCAGTTCTCCTCAATTTTTTTTTCAGTTCTCCTCATATATGAATCAAGCAATAAATTTGCAAGAGATTGTGTCAGTCATACTCTTAAGTTTCATTGGATTGTTAATCAGCTGCAATGTTGAACAAGACATCAGGTAAGGCAGGAGGAGCAGTTGGGAGCAGTCCGCCTGCTCCAGGACCGGGACTAATGGGGCATGAGCTCGCCAGCCACAGCAATGGCAGCAGGCCTTCCTCCCTTCTGTTACTCTCTCCAAGGTCACTCACAAGCCTCTTCTCCACGGGCGCCCCCACGAGCCCCACCTCCATGCTCCATGAGTCCAAGAACCAGCCCCGCTCCAGCCCAAGAAACCCCCCAAACGGTCATTCTCACGGCGCCGGCCTCGCCGCCGTGCTCGTCGCCGGCGAGGCCGAGCGAGAGCACCGCGCGAACGGCAGGGTGCTTCTCGGGATGCGCCTGAGGGTGCAGCTGCCTCCCATGAAGGGGCTCGGTGGCATCGGCTGCGACCTGCCGAGCTCGCCGATCGAGTTCGGCGTCAAGAACAGGGACTCCCAGCTCGCGCTGCTCTCCCCGGTGCAGCGGTCGCCTCTGTCGTCGTCGGCAGCGAGGGCGGCGCGGAGCGAGGTGGAGGAGCTGGCGGAGGAGGACTACACCTGCGTCATCGCCCGGGGGCCCAACCCCAAGATGACCCACATATTCGATGACCGCGTCGTCGAGAGCTGCGCCGGCGATGATTGCTGTCAGCTGAGCCATGCCTGCTATGGGTGCAAGAAAGAGACCGGGGCAAGGCAACCATGCTCTCATCTTGCAGCATAGGTAATAATGAAAAAGATTCCGAATTCTGATTACTGCATTTCAGATGCTCTGCATATAAATTTCCATGCCTGTTGGTATCCTTAATTCACTTGACATTGCAAATGTTTAATATATTTTGTCATGACTTAGGAGTTAGTGTGGATCATTGCTCAGATGATCAGTTTGATGAACTCCGTTCACTTCGTCAGCACATAGTAAGTCGTCATTTCCGACTAGTGGTTTCGGTGTCCCGATTAGTTCCAGCTAACCATTGTTCAGAGATAGATAATGGGAACACTTTTTAAGCATACAAGATAAGATCATGGTCATACTTTATTGCGAACCTACTTAGCGCAAAGCGACATCTTTGGCTGCAATCGCATTGTTTACAGTCTACCGTCAGCCACTCCAATAGACCAATAGGATTTCATTGTCAATTGCCTGAAACTGAAAGCAACATGGACTCTCTGAATAGTTTAGGCACAGCTTGTTGTAGCAACTAGCAAGTAGCCTGTAAAGTAATTGATGCGGCATTGCTGTCAATTCATTGCGAGCCTGTGAGTGACATCAGTTGATTTCAGGTTGCCAAAAATCGATGAAATACTTTTTTTTGTGTGTGGCCCTAAGGCAAGAAAATGGTAGACAGATACTAGATCTGGGGTCCCCCAATCTTTGTCAGTCATTTGTTGCTGGCCTGGATTTTTTCCATGACGGTGACGCTTCCGTACCCTGGATTCAGGCTCCCAGGTGAAGAATGAGATGCACCATAGGTATTGGCATATTGCCACCACGGCTATGTGCTAATTATTGAGCTCCTTGACCTGGGTGTATTGGGTTTGTTTAAATGTTTGTCTACACAAAATCTAGTGTCTTGGTATAAGGGTGCCTCGGAGGGTAGCAATTTTCACCGAAACTGTATTCTCCATTCAGTACATTCCTGTGTCCTATGTTGTCTTACTACTACAAGTGATATGGCAATATGCAGGATGATATTGGTTATCTTATCACACTCGGTTTGAAATGTTGTTGTACCTTGTACCACAACAAACTTTTGCTAATTCATCCTTGTTTATGTTTCAGAGACGAGAAACTCATTCTGCAGCAGCAAATGCAGCTACCACCAGAGACACGTCACGGAAAAACTGAAACCCTGAACATTTTCGGCCTGATTTTGGCAGACGCCTGCATGTGTCTTCAGACCCTTATTGCATTGATTTGTTTTGATCCAAATGAATGTACTATCATTGGTCGGTGCGGTCAAAGTTAGCCTGGGTTCGGCCCTATTTTTGCTGTAGTAGAAAAACCTCGAGTAATGCTAAGCTCAGCTCCCCGTCATAGTGCTGAGAATTGTTCTTGTTTCATTGTTCTTGTTTCTCCAGTTAAGGATAGAGATGCCATTGTCCACTGAAAAATTATACCTTTGGCAAGAACTCTGCGAACATCTATGCACATCCGTCGATGCTAACGATCGTAATTTCAAAGAGCCTCACTTGGCGACAACTAAAATAAGGTGAAAATTATACCTTGGATGATTTGGAAGTTCTAGTCCACATTGTAGCCAAACAATGCATAGTGACCTGCAAGCTTTGGGCGCATAGGACCAGGAAGGAAGAGAAATATTCCCTCCATCTTATTCAGGCCTTCGGAACTGGGTGGAAAGCTTCAGATAGTTGGAACTTTATAGGTTTTCTTCTTTCCTAGTTGCTACTCTCTAGCAACTTTGTACAAACTCCTTTTATTATTAAAATAATAAAAAATGCAGTGGGGAAACCCATTGTTCAGGTTTAAAATATGCAGTTTGGCAAAGAAGGAGGAGCAATTCCAAACTACTCCCTCATATCATGTTTAATCGACGCAGAACGATTCCTAAGTGCATGCTCGCCTGGCTACCCTCCAGATTACAGACGATCGGAGGTAGTAGATGCAAAGCGTGATTCTTTGACACTTGCCTTGCAAGAGACAATGAAATAGTTGGTAGCCATCAAGTGAGAATAGAAAAGAGAGGGGAATCTAGGAGAAACATGAACACATAAAGCGCTAAGTACAAAAAAAAAACTTGAAATTGATGAGGTCAATGCCTGGTCAAAAGCCAACGAAGTAGAAATCAAGCATAAGAAAATAGATCTCAAGCTACTCACCGAGGAGACTCGAATCATGACAATTGAACTGAGCATAATGGACTGAATGGCAAGGGCTTGGTTCGAAAAGAAGCACAAGGTGACAATATGATCAGAGATCAAGATGATTGATCACTCGATGAGATCTATATCTACATCTTCACCAATCAAATCTCTCTCTTTGTGAGGGGACCCCTCGAGATCTATATCTTAGATTAATTTGGTGTTCTCCTTCTTTGTTATCCATCTCTTATTCCCCCATAAGTTTTTGTAGCTTTGGTGGAATTTAGGAGAGAAGGACTTGCCATTGCATTAGATGCATCAGTGTGAGTTCTCCACGGTGATTCATGGAAGTGAAAGTGATACGCTTATTAATGTTGGATTCTGGCGGATTTTTGGCTTAGTGGTGTCCTTGCAGCCTCCAATTAAGTTATGGAGATTCCATAAGTGTGAGGACGTCGTGGAGATTACTTGGGACCTCCAATTAAGTTGTCAAGATTCCTCAAGTTTTAGACCTTCGTGGTGATTTCTTGGCACTCTCCAATTAAGTTGTGGAGTTTGCCCCAAGCTTGCACAGGTTCGGTGACCACCCTCGAGGTTTCATAGTGGATCGAGGACTTCCCTTTTGGTGGGAAGCTAGGCTCGAGAATAATACGGTGATGCCTTCGTGAAGTTTGTAGAGCCTTGTGCATCCACGCCACTACAACAGAGAGTAGCACTCACAAGAGTGTGAACTTCAGGATACATCATCGTCTCTCTGTGTCTCAGATATTTCTGTACCCGAGATATTTAACTATGCATTTTACTTTGTGATAGACTTAGTGCTTGAAGTTATATGTGTTGTTATCACATAGTTGCTTGTCTTGCTTAGCATATGTTGTTGGTGCACATAGGTGAACCATAGTATATATATGTTTTGTTTTTAACAAATTAAACACTAGTTTTATTCCACATTTGTTCAAGCAAATATTGTAAAAGTTTTAAACCACCTATTCACCCCCTCTAGGAGGCTGATACGTCTCAAACGTATCTATAATTTCTTATGTTCCATGCTACTTTTATAACAATACTTGAATGTTTTATACATACTTTACATCATTATTATACATTTTCCGGCACTAACCTATTAACAAGATGCCGAAGTGCCATTTGTTTTCTGCTGTTTTTGGTTTCAGAAATCCTAGTAAGGAAATATTCTCGGAATTGGACGAAATCAACGCCCGGGGTCCTATTTTTCCACGAAGCTTCCAAGACCGGAGGGATAACGAAGTGGGGCCACGGTGACCAGGACAACAGCGGCGCGGCCCCCCGGCGCGCGGCCCTGTGGTCTGGGCCCCTCGCGTCGCCCCCTGACCTACCCTTCCGCCTACAAATAGCCTTCGTCGCGAAACCCCGTACGAGAGCCACGATACGGAAAACCTTCCGAGACGCCACCGCCGCGAATCCCATCTCGGGGGATTCGGAGATCGCCTCCCACCTGCCGAGAGGGGAATCATCACGGAGGGCTCTACATCATCATGCCCGCCTCCGGATTGATGCGTGAGTAGTTCATCCTTGGACTATGGGTCCATAGCAGTAGCTAGATGGTTGTCTTCTCCGCATGTGCTATCATTGTTTAGATCTTGTGAGCTGCCTAACATGATCAAGATCATCTATTTGTAATGCTACATGTTGTGTTTGGCGGGATCCGATGAATATAGAATATTATGTCAAGTTGATTATCAATCTATCATATATGTGTTGTTTATGTTCTTGCATGCTCTCCGTTGCTAGTAGAGGCTCTGGCCAAGTTGATACTTGTAACTCCAAGAGGGAGTATTTATGCTCGATAGTGGGTTCATGCCTCCATTTAATGGGATCGTGACAGAAGGTTCTAAGGTTGTGGATGTGCTGTTGCTACTAGGGATAAAACATTGATGCTTTGTCTAAGGATATTTGTGTTGATTACATTACACCATACTTAATGCAATTATCTGTTGTTTACAACTTAATACTGGAAGGGGTTCGGATGATAACCGAAGGTGGATTATTTAGGCATAGATGCATGTTGGATAGCGGTCTATGTACTTTGTCGCAATGCCCTGTTTAAATCACATAGTAATCATCATTGATATGTATTGAATCTTTATTTGTCAATTGCTCGCTGTAATTTGTTCACCCAGCATGTTAGTTATCTTATTGGAGAGACACCACTAGTGAACTGTGGACCCGGTCCATTCTTTTACATCTGAATACATTCTACTGCAATTATTGTTCTTTACTGTTCTTTGCAAACAAACACCATCTTCCACTCGATACGCTTAATCCTTTGTTTCGCAAGCCGGTGAGATTGACAACCTCTGTTACGTTGGGGCAAAGTATCTTGATTGTGTTGTGCGGGTTCCACGTTGGCGCCGGTTTCACCGGTGTTGCGCCGCACTACCTCCTCCACCAACAACCTTCACGTGCTTCTTGGCTCCTACTGGTTCGATAACCTTGGTTTCTTTCGAGGGAAAACTTGCTGTGCGCATCATACCTTCCTCTTGGGGTTCCTAACGGACGTGTACATTTACGCGCATCAAGCACTTTTGGCGTTGCCGGGGAGATCAAGACACGCTAAAGTCTCCACTTCCAATCTCTTTACTTTGTTTTTGTCTTGCTTTACTTTATTTTATTTATTGTCTTGTTTGCTTCATATTAAAAAACACAAAAAAAATAGTTACTTTACTTTCTGTCTTATTTACTAGCTCTATATTAAAAACACAAAAAAATTAGTTACTTGTCTTTATTCTACTTGCTTAGTTTACTTTATTACTACTAAAATGAGTAATCCTGAAGTTGAAGTTCGTTCTTTTAAGCAACAAGGTGGAGAAAGTTTTAAAGATGCTTGGTACAGAATTAGTAATGCTCATCATAGGTGCATTAAGAAACACTCCACTATTATCCTTCTTAGAAACTTTTATGTTGGCCTATCTAGTTGGAATAGGTATGTTCTTGATACTCTTTCGGGAGGTAATTTCCTAGGTACTCCCGCTTTAGAAGCTAGTTGCATCATTGAGAGTCTAGTTGGAATACCACCTGTTAATGAAGTTAAAATTGAAATCTCACTTGAGGATGTTATGAAAAAATTGGAAACCATAGAGAAAAAATTTCCAAGTGTTGAAACTAAATTGGAAATGTTACTAGATAAAACTGATGAACTTGATAAATCCTTAGGAGGAATTGATGAAAGAATTAGTGTCCTAGGAACTTGTGTTGTCCATGATAATAAAATCAATAGGATTGGTGAACTTGAAAAAGCTATGGGAACCTTGGGTTCAACTTTTTCTTCTCTTAAGTATAAGGAGAAAGTTTATGTGGGAAAAGAGCAAAAAATCATGTATGCCTCTAAGGTGCCTAAACCAAAGAATTATTATAGGCCTAAAATTGATAAAACCCCTAGCACCACCATAGAAAAATTAGATAATGGAGCATCTAAGGTACCCTCTGCAACAAGTTGTGTTTGTAAAAAAAATAATGATGTTGATGCTTCTTCTCTTGATGTTACTTGATTTGCACTTTCTGCGCCTAGCTGAAAGGCGTTAAAGAAAAGCACTTCTTGGGAGATAACCCAAGTTTCATTTTATTTACTGTATTGTTGAGTCTCGGAAGTTGTTTACTACTGTAGCAACCTCTCCTTATCATGTTTTTGTGCCAAGTAAAGTTTCTATGTTAAAGTTGATGATAGATTTGGATCGCTGCGCAGAAACAGCATTGCTGTCTGTCACGAATTCGTACAGATTTCCCTGTAGAAAAATCAAAAAAATCTGCAAATTTACGAGCGTGATCCTCATATATGTACGCAACTTTCATTAGTTTTGAGTTTTTCCATTTGAGCAAGTTAAGTTCCCCTGCCAAATTCGTCTTTACGGACTGTTCTGTTTTTGACAGATTCTGCCTTTTATTTCGTATTGCCGCTTTTGCTATGTTGAATGAGTTTCTTTGTTCCATTAACTTTCAGAAGCTTTGTGCAATGTCTAGAAGTGTTAAGAATGATTGTGTCATCTCTGAATGTGTGAATTTTTGATTATGCACTAACCCTCTAATGAGTTTGCTTGAAGTTTGGTGTGGAGGAAGTTTTCAAGGGTCAAGAGAAGAGGATGATATACTATGATCAAGAAGATTGAAAGGTCTAAGCTTGGAGATGCCCCGGTGGTTCATCCCTGCATATTTTAAGAAGACTCAAGCATCTAAGCTTGGGGATGCCCAAGGCATCCCCTTCTTCATCGACAACATTATCAGGTCACTTCTAGTGAAACTATATTTTTATTCCATCACATCTTATGTTCTTTACTTGGAGCGTCGGTTTGTTTTTATTTTCGTTTTGTTTTGAATAAAGTTGGATCCCACCATTCTTATATTGGAGATATTACGCTCCGCTTTTTCATATGGAACACTTGTGTTCTTAATCGTGCTTTAATGTTCATGGCGAAGGCTGAAATTGCTTCGCTAAATTGCTATTTGGTTGGAATCGGAAAATGCTGCATATGGTTTGGCAACTTGGCAATTGTTTGAGCTCTCATAGATCATGTTTAAGCTCTTGCATCATGTAGTTTAATCTATTAATGAAGAACTACCGTAGAGCTTGTTTAATTTGGTTTGCATGATTGGTCTCTCTAAGTCTAGATATTTTCGGGTAAAGTGTTTGAACAACAAGGAAGACAATGTAGAGTCTTATAATGCTTGCAATATGTTCTTGTGTAAGTTTTGCTGTACTGTTCATACTTGTGTTTGCTTCAAACAACCTTGCTAGCCCAAACCTTGTACTGAGAGGAAATGCTTCTCGTGCATCCAAACACCTTGAGCCAAAACCCATGCCATTTGTGTCCACCATATCTACCTACTATGTGGTATTTTTCTGCCATTCTAAAGTAAATTACTTGAGTGCTACCTTTAAAATTTCATTCCTTTACCTTTACAATATATAGCTCATGGGACAAATAGCTTAAAAACTATTGTGGTGATGAATATGTAGTTATGTGTCTTAATTCTTATAAGTTGCTTGTTGAGCGGTAACCATGTTTCTGGGGACGCCATCAACTTTACTTTGTTGGATATCATGTGAGATGCTATGCATGTTCGTCTTGTCTGAAGTAAGTGCGATTTCATGATCAAATGGTTTGAGTATGCATATGTTAGAGAAGAACATTGGGCCGCTAACTAAAGCCATGTATCATGGTGGAAGTTTCAGTTTGGACATACAACCTCAATCTCTTATGAGAATATTATTTGTTGTTGAATGCTTAAGCATTAAAAGAGGAGTCCATTATCTGTTGTCTATGTTGTCCCGGTATGGATGTCTAAGTTGAGAATAATCAAAAGCGAGAAATCCAATGCGTGCTTTCTCCTTAGACATTTGTACAGGCGGCATAGAGGTGTTGGAGATATGCCCAAGAGGCAATAATAAAAGTGGTTATTATATATCTTTATGTTTATGATAAATGTTTATATACCATGCTATAATTGTATTAACCGAAACATTGATACATGTGTGTTATGTAAACAAACAAAGAGTCCCTAGTAAGCCTCTTAACTAGCTTGTTGATTAATAGATGATTAGTTTCATAATCATGAACATTGGATGTTATTAATAACAAGGTTATATCATTGTATGAATGATGTAATGGACACACCCAATTAAGCGTAGCATAAGATCACGTCATTAAGTTATTTGCTATAAGCTTTCGTTACATAGTTACCTAGTCCTTATGATCATGAGATCATGTAAATCACTTATACCGGAAAGGTACTTTGATTACATCAAACGCCACTGCGTAAATGGGTGGTTATAAAGGTGGGATTAACTATCCGGAAAGTATGAGTTGAGGCATATGGATCAACAGTGGGATTTGTCCATCCGATGAGATAGATATACTCTGGGCCCTCTCGGTGGAATGTCGTCTAATGTCTTGCAAGCATATGAATAAGTTCATAAGAGACCACATACCACGGTACGAGTAAAGATTACTTGTCAGGATACGAGGTTGAGCAAGGTATAGTGTGATACCGATGATCAAACCTCGGACAAGTAAAATATCGCGTGACAAAGGGAATTGGTATCGTATGTGAATGGTTCATTCGATCACTAAAGTCATCGTTGAATATGTGGGAGCCATTATGGATCTCCAGATCCCGCTATTGGTTATTGGTCGGAGTGAGTACTCAACCATGTCCACATAGTTCGCGAACCGTAGGGTGACACACTTAAAGTTGGATGTTGAAATGGTAGAACTTGAATATGGAATGGAGTTCGAATATTTGTTCGGAGTCCCGGATGAGATCCCGGACATCACGAGGAGTTCGGAATGGTCCGGAGAATAAGATTCATATATAGGATGTCATTTTATGTGAATTAAAATGATTCGGAAGGTTCTATGGAAGGTTCTAGAAGGTTCTAGAAAATTCCGAAGAACACACCTAGGAAGGTGGAGTCCACATGGGACTCCACCTCCATGGCCGGCCAACCCTAGTGGGGTGGAGTCCCAAGTGGACTCCTCCCAACCCCCCCATATGGAAGGTGGAACTCCCACCTCTAGTGGGACTCCTAGCTTGGGAAGGTTTCCCACCATATGGAAGGTTTTGGGTTCGGGTCTTATTCGGAGACTTGTAGTCCAACACTTGGGGATTCCACCTATATAATGAGGGGCCAGGGGGAGGGGGCCACACCAAGACCACAACCTGGCCGCCCCTATAGCTGGCCACCCCTCTCCCCAAACCCTAGCCGCCCTCCACCATATCCCGCACGCTTAGCGAAGCTCGCCGGATTACTCCACCGCCACCGACACCACGCCGTCGTGCTGTCGGATTCAAGAGGAGCTACTACTTCCGCTGCCCGCTGGAACGGGGAGGTGGACGTCGTCTTCATCAACAACCGAACGTGTGACCGAGTACGGAGGTGCTGCCCGTTCGTGGCGCCGTGATCAAGATCTTCTACGCGCTTTTGCAAGCGGCAAGTGATCGTCTACCGCAGCAACAAGAGCCTCATCTTGTAGGCTTTGGAATCTCTTCAAGGGTGAGACTCGATAAACCCCTCGTTGCTACCGTCTTCTAGATTGCATCTTGGCTTGGATTGCGTGTTCGCGGTAGGAATTTTTGTTTTCTATGCTACGTTATCCAACAGTGGTATCAGAGTGTCTATGCATAGATGGTTGCACGAGTAGAACACAATGTTTTTGTGGGCGTTGATGCTTATGTTGTCTTTAGTTTGAGTACTTTGCATCTTTGTGGCATAGTGGGATGAAGCGGCTCGGGCTAACTTTACATGACCGCGTTCATGAGATTTGCTCACGCTCGACATGCAACTTGTATTGCATAAGTGGCTTTGCGGGTGTCTATCTCTCCTACCATAGTGAAGATTCAATTTACTCTTCTATTGACAACACTAGTATCACCGTTGTGGTTCATGTTTGTAGGTAGATTAGATCTTACAAAACCCTAAACCACGTAAAATATGCAAACCAAATTAGAGACGTCTAACTTGTTTTTGCAGGTTTGGTGATGTGATATGGCCATAATGTGATGATGAATATGTATGAGATGATCATTATTGTATTGTGGCAACCGGGAGCCTTATGGTTGTCTTTAAATTTCATGTTGAGTAGTATTTCAAAGTAGTTGTAATAGTTGCTACATGAGGTGAACAACCATGAAGATGGCGCCACGGACCTTGACGCTACGCCGACGATGATGGAGATCATGCCCGTTGATGATGGAGATCATATCCGTGCTTTGGAGATGAAGATCGAAGGCGCAAAGACTAAAGGGCCATATCATATCACATATGAATTGCATGTGATGTTAATCCTTTATGCATCTTATTTTGCTTAGATCGCGACGGTAGCATTATAAGATGATCCCTCACATTAATATCAAGATAATAAAGTGTTCTCCCCTCGTATGCACCGTTGATATAGTTCGTCGTTTCGAAGCATCTCGTGATGATCGGATGTGATAGACTCAACGTTCACATACAATGGGTGTAAGCCATGTTGCACACGCGAATACTTGGGTTTGCTTGACGAGCCTAGCATGTACAGACATGGCCTCGGGACAACGGAAACCGAAAGGTTGAACACGAGTCATATGGATGATATGATCAACATGTTGATGTTCACCATTGAAGCTACATCATCTCACGTGATGATCGGTTTTGGTGTAGTGGATTTGGATCGTGTACCACTTAACAACTATGAGGGATGTTGTATTAAGTGGGAGTTCATTAGTAATTAGATTAAAACATGAACTAATTATCATAAACATAGTCTGAGTAGTATTTTGAATTAATTTTGTAGTATTGGCATCCGTTTTTCTACCATGCGCTAGTCTTATTATTGAGATAGAAATACTGTTAAAATCTGACAAGAAAATTTACGGATTGGTACCGTATTGTTAAAGAATCAAGAATTGATTAAGTCCTATTGCAAACTTTTAGTAAACCTCATATTGTTGAGTCAAAGAGCTATGGTTTCAATTAGTACCTAAAGTTATCTTGTCTCCGTCAAACTTGAAGTTCAAATTTGTTTGAAAAGTAAGGAGCTGAAAATTTAGTTTTCAGAAATAATCAAGGTATGAGATATATGTGATATCTAAGACCTTATTGCAAGATGATAGAATATAATTTGGTGAGACTACATAAACTCATAAGTTTTATGGGAATGTACGAAGGTTGAAGACGCCAGGCGTCACAATCCTCCAACTATTGGGACACTAATAATATTTGCGTATCCATGAAGTTATCATCCTTAGTATGCACCGTTGCTAAGACTCGTCGTTTCGAAGCATCACGTGATGATCGGGTGTGATAGATTCTACGTGTGCATACAACGGGTGCAAGCCAGATTTGCACATGCGAATACTAAGGTTAAACTTTATGAGCCTAGCATGTACAGACATGGTCTCAAAAAGTTGTCATGAATTGATGGATAAAATTATGAGTGAAATTGTTCATCGTATTACAAAGTTACTAATAAGTGAAATCTAGAACACTTGTCATATGATGATCAACTTAAAAGTAAGAACCTCAAGGTTATTAGTATTAGACCAACAAACCTAGAAGTTATTGATGTTGAAGTGTTTTTCTGAATAATGAGGAAAGCTAAAAGAGAAACTGCAAAAGATATTTTGGCAAAAAGAAAAGAAAAGACTAGAAAGTCTAGCTCAGGTGTATATAAATGATATACATGTTATGGTTGTATTCCTAGTTAAGTCACATAATGAAATTCTTGGGTATTAGTACCATATTGGTTGGTATGAAGTGTCATACAAAACAACGCAATACAAGAATACAATGGCCTAAGTGACTGACAAGGAATATGATAGGAATGCACGTCTGGAATAAAAATAAAGAGTTATTATGTTCATCGTTGGCATTCTATCTAGCCCTTAGAATTTATAATAAAGAACTTAATAATTGTTATTTTGCTCTGGTCAAATGAAAACAATGAGTTGTTCAAATTATGACATTACTCCATGTATGATGGATAAGTTATTATAAATCTTAATGGTGAAACACACATACATAACACTGACGCTAAAATGCCATAAGGCAAATGATTTGAATTCCACTTATTTGTGGAACCGCCATTTAGGTCATGTTAGAAAGGAACGCATGAAGGAACTCCATGCAAATGGATTTTTGAGTCACTTGATTTTTGAATCATTTGACGCTTGCAAATCTTTTCTAAAGAGAATGATTAAAATACCGTTCATAGGCCAAAAGTTGAACGGGCAACTAACTTAGTGGAAAAATACATGATGATGTATGTGGTTCACTGGGCATAGTTGTGTGCGGGAGATTCTTCTACTTCATGAAAACTTTCAACAATGAATTGAGTATATATATAGATATATTCGATAAGGAAGAAGTTTGAAACATTTGAATGGATTCAAATAAATTTCAGCATGAAGTGGAAATCATCGTAATAGTAAAGTCAAATATCTATGATTGGATCATAGTGGAAATATTTGAATTATGAGTTTTAGTGAACATCTAAGAGAGTTATGAAGTTGTTCTACAACTCACGTTTCTTGGAGTATCATAGTGATGATGGAGTATCCGAGAGATGTATCCAAACCTTGTTGGATAAATGATGAGATAAAATATTGATGCCATTATATTTTTGTGGATTATGCTTTAGAGACTACCGCTGTTTACACTAAATAGAGCATCATCATGATCCGTTGAAATGACACCATACGAGTTATGGCATGGGTATGAACCCTAATAGTCTTTTCTTATATTTTGGTATGCATAGCATAAGTAAATGAGTTTAAAACCAAAATCGTATGAATGTCTTTGTTGGTTATCCCACAGAATAAATTGGGAATTCTTTCCACTATGAAGTAAAAGACAAAAGTGTTTGTTAATGTTACTTGCTTATTTCCAAGAAATTGTTTCTAGCAAAGTATTTGAGTGGGAGGACAATAGAACTCGATAAGGTTTATGAACCTGAGCATAATGATCAGAGTAGCGCAGCATCGGAAATGGTTCCGGAAGCGGCCACGACGATCATAGCTCTCATGACTACAAAGTGTTTTAGCCATGGAGATCGAAGTACCTATTGAACCTTGTAGGTTTGGTTTACTTTGTGATCAAATAAATGATTTGTGGACAAAGGATTGATTTTGAACAATGATAAACCAACTACATACAAAGAAGTTATGATGGGCCCTGACTCCGTTAAAATGGCTATACGCCATGAAATCCAAGATAGATGAATACTTTTTGAAAGTAAATGGATCTATAAAATTGATGGACTTGGATGTAATATCCTTGAAGAAGCTCGACTTGTCGAAAAGTTGTTTACGACAAAGTTCAAAGAGTTGACTATGATAAGATTAGATCTTCCGTAGCAATGCTTATAGTCTATGTGGATTATTCTAGTAATCACTACATATTTCTTTTATGAGATATGCTAGTAGGATGGCAAAATACATTACTTAACAGAAGTATGTATTAAAGGTGTGTACAAGATACAAACCAAGAGTTTTGCTAGTCCGTGGAATACTAGATGGATATACGAACTTCAATTGGATGAAGTGAGTATCACGGAGTTGAAATCTTCACCGGATGAAATAGTCAAAGAGTTTTTGATTTCATCAGAAACGATGAAGATGCTTGCATTTGCAATAAATTAAGTGGGAGCTGAGACATATTTGTAATACTTTATGTATGACATATTGTTGATTATAAATAGTGTAATTATATAATTGATTAAAAGGTTTCATTGAGAATTAACTTCAATGAAAGGATATGGTAAAACATATTTAGTGTCAAGATCTATGAAGATAGATTGAAACACATAATAAGTTTAAGTCATAGTACATAGAATGGATATTGAAGTAGTTCAATATAGAAATATTAAGAAGGTGTTGTTTTCATGCGAAGATTTAACAAGACTTGAGTGTATATGATACTCAATGAGTTAAAACACATGAGTGATTATAGATCACGTATAATATGTACATAATCAGATGTCCTATGCTCTAAAGTGTTATGAGCATATACCAGAATGATTCATGTGATGATCATTGGACTACAGTAAGAATATTCTTGAGTACTTTAGAAGAACCAAGGATATATAAATATATTTTTGTATGGGGTAATGACAAACAAATCGCTGTAAAGTGTTGCACCGATATTAGTTTGGTCACATATAAAAATGAATTTCAAATCTCAATTAGGCTAAGTGTCGTTTAAAAGGTAGCACAATACTAGATTTAGAAGAGTTCTAAATATTGTGACGGATTCTACAAGCGAAGGCAGAGTATGTCATTGTTTTGACAATGACTAAGTATGTTAAGTTGAAAAATTCTTTGAGAACTTGGTGTAGTTCCGATAGTGTCAGAACTTTGAAGCTATATTGTGTGTGACAATATTAGTGACATATTTCAGACCGCGGAATTAAGGTTCCACCAGAGGACTAAGCATATATGCCGACTCATTTGGAGTGATGCGTTGAGACGCAAATGAATTGCAACATACATACGTTTCTGAGCGTGTCAGATCCGTTGACTAAAACCTCTCCCGTGAGCATAACATGATAAAGCACCAGAAGGCTAAGGTGTTATATCTTTACAAATGTAAACTAGATTATTGACTCTAGTGCAAGTGGGAGACTGTTGGAGATATGCCCAAGAGGCAATAATAAAAGTGGTTATTATATATCTTTATGTTTATGATAAATGTTTATATACCATGCTATAATTGTATTAACCGAAACATTGATACATGTGTGTTATGTAAACAAACAAAGAGTCCCTAGTAAGCCTCTTAACTAGCTTGTTGATTAATAGATGATTAGTTTCATAATCATGAACATTGGATGTTATTAATAACAAGGTTATATCATTGTATGAATGATGTAATGGACACACCCAATTAAGCGTAGCATAAGATCACGTCATTAAGTTATTTGCTATAAGCTTTCGTTACATAGTTACCTAGTCCTTATGACCATGAGATCATGTAAATCACTTATACCGGAAAGGTACTTTGATTACATCAAACGCCACTGCGTAAATGGGTGGTTATAAAGGTGGGATTAAGTATCCGGAAAGTATGAGTTGAGGCATATGGATCAACGGTGGGATTTGTCCATCCCGATGACGGATAGATATACTCTGGCCCCTCTCGGTGGAATGTCGTCTAATGTCTTGCAAGCATATGAATAAGTTCATAAGAGACCACATACCACGGTACGAGTAAAGAGTACTTGTCAGGATACGAGGTTGAACAAGGTATAGTGTGATAACGATGATCAAACCTCGGACAAGTAAAATATCGCGTGACAAAGGGAATTGGTATCGTATGTGAATGGTTCATTCGATCACTAAAGTCATCGTTGAATATGTGGGAGCCATTATGGATCTCCGATCCCGCTATTGGTTATTGGTCGGAGTGAGTACTCAACCATGTCCGCATAGTTCGCGAACCGTAGGGTGACACACTTAAAGTTGGATGTTGAAATGGTAGAACTTGAATATGGAATGGAGTTCGAATATTTGTTCGGAGTCCCGGATGAGATCCCGGACATCGAGGAGTTCCGGAATGGTCCGGAGAATAAGATTCATATATAGGATGTCATTTTATGTGAATTAAAATGATTCGGAAGGTTCTATGGAAGGTTCTAGAAGGTTCTAGAAAAGTGCGGAAGAACACACCTAGGAAGGTGGAGTCCACATGGGACTCCACCTCCATGGCCGGCCAACCCTAGTGGGGTGGAGTCCCAAGTGGACTCCCCTGGGCCGGCCAACCCCCCATATGGAAGGTGGAACTCCCACCTCTAGTGGGACTCCTAGCTTGGGAAGGTTTCCACCATATGGAAGGTTTTGAGTTCGGGTCTTATTCGGAGACTTGTAGTCCAACACTTGGGGATTCCACCTATATAATGAGGGGCCGAGGGAGGGGGCCGGCCACACCAAGACCACAACAGGCCGCCCCCTATAGTGGCCGGCCCCTCTCCCCAAACCCTAGCCGCCCGCTCCTCCACCATATCCCGCACGCTTAGCGAAGCTCCGCCGGATTCTCCACCGCCACCGACACCACGCCGTCGTGCTGTCGGATTCAAGAGGAGCTACTACTTCCGCTGCGGAACGGGGAGGTGGATGTCGTCTTCATCAACAACCGAACGTGTGACCGAGTACGGAGGTGCTGCCCGTTCGTGGCGCCGTGATCAAGATCTTCTACGCGCTTTTGCAAGCGGCAAGTGATCGTCTACCGCAGCAACAAGAGCCTCATCTTGTAGGCTTTGGAATCTCTTCAAGGGTGAGACTCGATAAACCCCTCGTTGCTACCGTCTTCTAGATTGCATCTTGGCTTGGATTGCGTGTTCGCGGTAGGAAAATTTTTGTTTTCTATGCTACATTATCCAACAAGAGGTACCCCTTTGTGACACTTGGTTGAAACATATGTTATGCGATGATAATCCGTGTTTTTCGAGCTGATTAGGACAAGGTGCGAGCACTATTAGTACTCTATGCATGAGACATGCAACTTGTAGGAAGTATTGTGCATAGCACATATGAATTATTTCTACCGTTGACAAAATTGTTTCTATGTTTTCAAAACAAAAAGCTCTAGCACAAAAATAGTAATCCATGCTTCCCTCTGCGAAGGGCCATTTTTTTACTTTATTGTTGAGTCAGTTTGCCCACTTCTTTCTATCTTAGAAGCAAACACTTGTTTTAACTGTGTGCATTGATTCTTACATGTTTACTTATTGCACCTGTTATATTACTCTATGTTGACAAATATCCATGAGATATACATGTTACAAGTTGAAAGCAACTTGCTGAAACTTAATCATCCTTTGTGTTGCTTCAATGCATTCTACTTTGAATTTATTGCTTATGAGTTAGCTCTTATGCAAGTCTTATTGATGCTTGTCTTGAAAGTATTATTCATGAAAAGTTTTGCTATATGATTCATTTGTTTAGTCATTATCTTTGTTAGCAATCTTTTGTTCAGATCACTCCATTCATCTCATATGCTTTACAATAATGTTGATCAAGATTATGTTGGTAGCATGTCACTTGAGAAATTACTTGTGTTATCATTTACCTACTCGAGGGCGAGTAGGAACTAAGCTTGGGGATGCTTGATACGTCTCAAACGTATCTATAATATCTTCTGTTCCATGATACTTTTATAACAATACTTGAATGTTTTATACATATTTTACAACATTATTATACATTTTTCGGCACTAACCTATTAACAAGATGCCGAAGTGCCAGTTCGTTTTCTCTTTTTTTGGTTTCAGAAATCCTAGTAAGGAAATATTCTCGGAATTGGACGAAATCAACCCCGGTCCTATTTTTCCACGAAGCTTCCAGAAGACCGGAGGGATAACGAAGTGGGGCCACGGGGTGGCCGGACAACGAGGCGGCGCGGCCTGTGTCCGCGCGACGTGGTGCAGCCCCGCGTCGCCCCGACCTACCCTTCCGCCTACAAATAGCCTTCGTCGCGAAACCCCCGTACCGAGAGTCACGATACGGAAAACCTTCCGGAGACGCCGCCGCCAATCCCATCTTGGGGGATTCGGAGATCGCCTCGGCACCCGGGGAGGGGAATCATCACCGGAGGGCTCTACATCATCATGCCCGCCTCCGGATTGATGCGTGAGTAGTTCATCCTTGGACTATGGGTCCATAGCGTAGCTAGATGGTTGTATTCTCCATGTGCTATCATTGTTTAGATCTTGTGAGCTGCCTAACATGATCAAGATCATCTATTTGTAATGCTACATGTTGTGTTTGGCGGGATCCGATGAATATAGAATATTATGTCAAGTTGATTATCAATCTATCATATATGTGTTGTTTATGTTCTTTCATGCTCTCCGTTGCTAGTAGAGGCTCTGGAAGTTGATACTTGTAACTCCAAGAGGGAGTATTTATGCTCGATAGTGGGTTCATGCCTCCATTTAATCTGGGATCGTGACAGAAGGTTCTAAGGTTGTGGATGTGTTGTTGCTACTAGGGATAAAACATTGATGTTTTGTCTAAGGATATTTGTGTTGATTACATTACGCACCATACTTAATGCAATTATCTGTTGTTTACAACTTAATACTGGAAGGGGTTCGGATGATAACCTAAAGGTGGATTATTTAGGCATAGATGCATGCTGGATAGCGGTCTATGTATTTTATCGTAATGCCCTGATTAAATCACATAGTAATCATCATTGATATGTATTGAATCTTTATTTGTCAATTGCCCGCCTGTAATTTGTTCACCCAGCATGTTAGTTATCTTATTGGAGAGACACCACTAGTGAACTGTGGACCCCGGTCCATTCTTTTACATCTGAATACATTCTCTGCAATTATTGTTCTTTCTTGTTCTTTGCAAACAAACACCATCTTCCACTCGATACGCTTAATCCTTTGTTTTCAGCAAGCCGGTGAGATTGACAACCTCACTGTTACGTTGGGGCAAAGTATCTTGATTGTGTTGTGCAGGTTCCACGTTGGCGCCGGTTTCAGGTGTTGCGCCACTACACTCCTCCACCAACAACCTTCACGTGCTTCTTGGCTCCCACTGGTTCGATAACCTTGGTTTCTTTCTGAGGGAAAACTTGCCGCTGTGCGCATCATACCTTCCTCTTGGGGTTCCCAACGGACGTGTACATCTACGCGCATCAGAGGCATCCGTGTCATTTCACACGTCATTGGAGATGGAAAATAACATGTTATAGAATTGATTATCTCTTAATGTTAGCCCTCATTTTTTGTGCATCATCCTTTATCGCAAGATTAAAAATAAACCTGAAAATGTGTGTCGAAGATAAGATATATCTTATAATGAAAATAAGCACTTTATCTTTCTTGGTAAGAGATGGTGTTTCAGTTAAGTGAAGGTAAACCATGTTTCGTTTCCCTCTCTTCCAACTCAGAAATTATGCTATATACGTGACATTGCTAAGATAAACCAATATACACACACCCTAACTAGGAGGATAAATTCAAGTGGAGGCGCCAATTACGTGCAATAAATTAGTGTTTTAATCTTTCTAGCGATAAATAATGGAAAATTTTTGGTGCTTGACGTGCAATAAATTAGGTGGCGTTGCTAGATTTAGATTTTACAGTAGGCCAAATTGTGGGCTTGCATTTTTATATAGAGTTTCCTTCCTTTTTTGGAGTTATTCGAACAATATTGGGCCTCAGATATGCCCTAATTTTTGGTTCAAGGCAAGTGGGTTGGCGTTAAAAATATTACACTCCCTGATCTTTACAAATCCATAGCTAAATGCTATGAGATGGAAAGATGGTTATATGTTGCACTAATCTATGTGCAGACATATGATTGGATCATAAGTTTCCCGATTCGGTCTAACTTTATAAATAATATAAGCATAAAAGTGCAACAAGTGCTCCAACAAGAAAATTATTGGAATGTAAATATTTTTTTTCTATCAACAAGCTTATCAAGAGTTTATCACCACAGAAGACCTTTGATCCAAAAGTACCGAACAAAATGGAAGAATGGGCCTTGAACTATGGATCTATATTTGGAAAACAAGAAATTATTTGTCTATCAAAGATTACAAAGTTATGATTGGTTGCAAGTAGCTGCACCACATGTTAATAATTTGGTAAGACTCATGTCAAACTATGATTTTTTTTTCTTTTAAAGCCCCTTTTAAATGATATATTGAATAATAAAAATTGCTCTGAAAAAATCCATCTTTGATGCCACAATTGCTAATAAGTACAATAAACTCTACATTTGTTTTCTAAAGTTGTCCCTTTGTTGCAAAGTATTGGGGTCGTGACTTGTGCACATAACGGAAGAGTTCTTTCGGTTTTGGAATCTTTTGAGGGTATATACTATTGTCTATGGAGATTGTCATCTTGTTAACATGGGGTTACATGTTGTATAAACAACGACAAAAAGGGATATATCTTTGTATGAAGTTGCAACACAATAAGAGTATGGGCATGTAGAATGGCCTTATGGCGAAGGTCGTTGTGCAATAACAAGGTTTGACACAACAATGTTTTTTGTGAATATGTTTTGGTTCTTGTTACATTGGAGGGAAACTTAATCCTATGTTAGTAAGGCGTTGAAGGAGGATCGTTAGGAGGACCGTGACGAGGCAATTCTGCTCGAGTCGACCTACTACACACTCTACTCAACATCGATATGTGCTAAAGGACGTCTTCCTAGATTCGACCCTAGAATCCTCTAAGCAAGCCTTTTAGATCTGGAATACCTTTGCCTATATTTTCATTCAAGTGAGAGTGGTTTATTACATGCCCATGGGGGTCTATTTGAAGCATACGAGTCCTTAACAAATTACCAAGGCTACTCTTGTAGTGGTAGGTGGGAGAGGTAGTTGAGGTAATCTCTAGTCCATCAGCTTATGGTGTACTAGGATATATAGGGACTAGCCCACAAATCCCTCCATATAGTGGGTTTCTTTGCTTGGGCCTTCATGTCTTGACGTATTCTTTTGTAGTTCTTCCTCGTTTCACTTGACTTGTTGCCTGGAATTTTCTTGACTTTGTCATTTTTCTCTTGGTTGCTACATCGGATTTGGTAGAACCCCTGGTAGGATTATTTATCCCCCACAACATGGGATGTATGGATCATGAGGAGGTTACCATAAATAAAAACTCTACCTCTCAAAGATAGAGGTTATGCATGCAAGAGTTATTGATGGTTGGCGGTATAGCTATACAAAGATATGCAATTAAATTACAAAATGGCTTACCAATCAGATCTCGAAAGAGACATGTATTTTCTAATCTTGTTTTATCTTGTTTATGCTTTCTTGTACATACATAATATAATAAAAAATTAGAGGATCTTTCCACTATTTTTCTAAAATAACGTCGTTAGATCAAAGCTAGACATCTCCCTCCACCATGGGGTTACTCCGGTTGGAAATAACACATAGGATAATGTTAACAAAATTCAGATTGTATGCGATATTGAGGGGGGTATTCACTTTGCCTCATAGGTGTAGATGCACCTATTGCATCAAAATCCTATTTCAAAATGTTCAAAAATTGCTAAGAAATATATAAGGGTGCATCTAGACATTCTATGTTCGCACACAAATTTTGCAAAGAAATAACATTTTTTTGTGGCATGTGTAAAAAGGACAACCTTTTTGCTTAAAAATAGGTTTTCATGTTTTTTTGTTTTTACATAGAACACACAAAATATATTTTCTCCAACAAATTTTATGAGAGAACATAGAATGCCCAAGTATACACCCAGGATTTTGTTTTCAGGATTTTTTGACATTTTAATGTGGACTTAAAATACAATTTTTTCTAATAGGGGCACCTAGACATATGAGCCAAAACACCATATCGGTATTGAAGGAATAACTAACTTTACTCCATTCCCACCTAGTCTTTTAAAGCATCCAAGTGGTAAATCAACAAAAGTCAAGGCAAGTCAACAAAAAGTCCAAGCAACTAGTAATGTTCAAGAAATCAAAGAAGAATGGAGGCTGAAAGAAAAGCTCAAAGAAATATGTCATAGGCAAAGATGACTATCAGGTTAAAAGATATGAGGCTTAGTCCACCTTGCACTATGCACCACACCCCTTCCTAGTCTATCATGGATCAGTGAATCAAATGTCATCATAGTACTTCCCACTTACCACCACAAGTGTATACTCTATCATTTGTCAAGGCCTCTAGCCTATAAATAGTTCTTCATGGATATATACTTCATTCACTCTCACTTGAATGGAATCAAGGGTAGCACTAGAGTTCCAAGATGCATTCGGGGAGCACATGGTCAAATCCAAGATGTTGTGGGCCCTGGCTTGACATTCAAGAACTTTGCATTCGGTCTAGAGAAATCACGTATGGCTCGAGCCTTCTACCAAGTTCCCCTCAATGCCTTGCTAACATAGCATTAAGTTTCTCTCCAACGAGGCACATGAACCAACTAAGAAAAAAATATTGTGTCAATATTTGTTAGTGTGCGATGACCTTCACTATAAGGCTATCATACATGCCCTACTCATATTCTACTCTCCAAAGCAGACCAGAAACTAGTATCGATTGTGCTACTGTTACACGCATAGAGATACCTACTACTATTCCATTGCTACCAAAAGAACAACATTCTACCGTTTGTGGAGACCCACCCCTTTGTTGAAAGTCGACTAAACCGACAATGCTTAATGGCTCGAAAAGATCAAGTTCCAAAGGAGACACTTTTCGCAAAAGGAAAACCTCAGTACTCAAGCAAGAAAATAGAGGCCCTACCGATATCCACTAAGCTAACGAGCTAGAAGCCGGTCACATCAGAAGTGAAACCGAGGGTCTGCCCATAAAATCGCGAGTCAACTGTCCTCTGACGATCCTCGAAGGAAGTAAATCCATTCATGATGAAACACAATCTCGTCATGAAGATCTAGTAATTTACGCCATTATTCGTAAGCTCCTCTTATATTACTAATGGGTCACGTGGACCTCGCCACAATCAGACGCATGCTCAACCCTTGTCAACCCGTGACTGCAAGCATTGGAGCATCGGCTGTGCCACGTTCACAAGATCTTGTCGCGGTCCCAACCAACCGCTTACTTCGATAAACCTTTAAAATATCTCGTGGCCTCTAGAGGACCCGATCCTATGCAAGTCGGGATGCCTCCACCATATATCCACAAAACCGTGCACCCTCACACATCCCGCAAATAGTTCATCTTGTCGCCACATAAAGCTCTGTGGTACAACCATACTAGGCGGCGATGCCGCCTGTAACACCCCCACGGAACTCAATGGAATCTCAAGTATGGCCACACTTGTTGAGAAGTCTAGAAATGATGGGATGTCGTCACGAAAAACAAAATCCTCTTAAAGTTGAAGTAGAACAAGTGAAAAGTAAGCTACACGGACGCCACAACCCAACCAATAGTTGTGAAGAATCACGTGGGCATTAAGGAAAAAGGATGACCGAGTCCGAAACTGCCGTGGCTCAAAGAAGACTTTTACACTCCGCAAGGAGGCCTCGCGGTCATTCTCCGAGCCTAACTTATAAATGAAGCGGTGAATACACTCAAGGCGATCAAGCCGACATCATAGAAGACAAAGGCATATTTTCAACACCCTCTCCGTGAAAATCCCAAGAGGCTACTACTAAATTCATACCACACCGGTGAAGGTACCGTCAATGAAAACTTATACGTGAGAAGCCAACCCACTTCAATTCTTGAATGTGTAATCCACCGCCATCGAAGCTGCATGAGGTGGGCCCATGAAGATGTGCAAGTTTTTTCCTTCCATGCTAGCCGGAGTGCCGCAAACTTGGTTCCTTAGACGAAGGCTCAAGGAGGTTTTGATTGCAAATTTTTGAGGAAACGTGGTGCAGCCCTTGCAACAAAATGAACTATTCAATCTCCGATAAAATGAACTCATTAGCCTGTTGGTTGGTGTTCCCCGATCAAACTAGAAAGAAATTGTGATGGGTGCTGTGACATAAAGACTTTCCGGGTGAATGGCCATCAAATATATATATGTTTAATTGCCATACATATAAAGATAACGAAAACAAGGGAAGAAATGTTTATTTCCAAAATAAAAAGGAGAAAACATTTGCATAAAGGTATTCAGATGTGGACGCCACACCGCTATAAAACTGTCCCACCTCCGTCTTTGTTTTTTAGAGATCCATCCACTCGCCAGTCTTGCTAGTAGGAGCCCCATGGGTGGCGACGGCAGCGAAGAGAACGCCGCCGGAGAAGAGCTAGAATGGGAGGACGAAGTAGAAGTAGTCGGCGAGAGGGAGGAGAGGGATCGGGAGATGGCCCTGGTGAATAAGCCCAAGAAGGGGAAGCGGAAGATTAGGGATTCCGGCGAGCGAGAGATCACGGATTCAAGAAAGGCTAAGACCAAGGACCCCAGCAAGGTCAAGAGAGCCAAGTCCAACGGATCGCTGGCGGCGCTCCCGGCGGACCTCCGCGGTCCTGACACCGAGTGGTGGTACGCCTTCCTCACCAAGCACGCGGAACTCCACAAGGACGCTGAATCAGGTATACACCTCCCAAACCCGGACCTCGCGCTTTCAATCTCCCCAAAACCCAGACCGTTTCCGATTTGCTGCACTCGCCACCAGATTCGCTCCAATCGGCAGCCAATCTTTTTTTGATTGGTTTGTGTATGTGTACTCTGCCCAGATTTGAGTGGGGGCAGCCTTGTTCTTGCTGGATGGACGGATCTTGTAGTAGATATTATTAGATTTTCCTCTCTATTACTCCCAGATACACCAAAAATTCAAGGAAAACACAGGTGCAACAACTCTAAAATTCAGAACATAAAAGCTCGTGATGATAGTAACAACCTGTTCCCCCCTTCTCTGTACTCTAAAACACTCTATTGAGTTTTCATTCATTCTGCTGGACAGGTGGCAGTGTGCCAGTGCCTACAGATGAGGAGGACGCATTCAGGTACTTCTTCAGGACATCAAGGAGGACCTTTGACTACATCTGCTCGATTGTACGAGATGATTTGATATCGAGGCCGCCATCTGGGCTGATCAACATTGAGGGGAGACTGCTTAGTGTGGAGAAGCAAGTAGCAATTGCCATGAGGAGGCTGGCATCTGGGGATTCGCAGGTGTCGGTGGGAGCTGCTTTTGGCGTGGGGCAGTCTACTGTTTCCCAAGTGACATGGAGGTTTATCGAGTCGATGGAAGAGAGGGCTCGGCACCATTTGGTTTGGCCGGACCAGGAGAGGATGGAGGACATCAAAGCTAGGTTGGAGGTTCTGTCTGGTCTGCCAAATTGTTGCGGTGCCATTGATGCCACACACATTATCATGACGCTTCCTGCTGTTGAGTCATCTGAAGACTGGTGCGACCCTGCGAAGAACTACAGTATGTTCCTGCAAGGGATAGTTGACGATGAGATGAGATTTATTGATATTGTCACTGGTTGGCCAGGCAGCTTGCCAGTCTCACGCTTGTTGAAATGCTCTGGCTTCCACAAGCTCTGTGAGGCTGGGAAACGCTTGAATGGACCTGTCAGAGTTTCAGGGGAAGATGCAGAAATAAGGGAATTCATTGTTGGTGACATGTGTTATCCTCTGCTCCCATGGCTTATGACTCCGTACGAAGATGAAAATCTATCTGCCCCAATGGCCAACTTTAATGCCCGTCAAAAAACTGCAAGGATGCTTGGAACAAGGGCGTTGGCACGGCTGAAAGGGTCCTGGAGGATCTTGCACAAAGTTATGTGGAGGCCTGATAAAAATAAGTTGCCCAGTATCATTCTTGTGTGCTGTCTGCTTCACAATATAATTTTGGACTGCAAAGATGAACTGCTTACTGGTATTCAGCTTCCAGTTCATCATGATACCGGCTATAAAGAAGAGAACTGCAAGCAAGAGAACCCTAGTGGCAAAGTCATGAGAGAGACCGTTACAGGGCATCTCCCAACCTTTGAAGCTGTATTGAACTGAAGTAAGGTGACTGGAAGTACTGATGCAGATTCGGTGTTCTCAGTCATCCTTAATGTCCCCTTTCTCATGTTATTTTCTAGTGTAATCAGACCTGATGGTTACAGTAAAGATTCTCCATGGATAGTGTGATTCATTGCTTTGGTAATACTTTGAAGAGCATACATGAGTTAATGTTTTCCTGATGATGACAATCCCCATCATGTTGAGTTGCATTATGTCTCTGAGGTAGTCATGGGCAGAGATTACGGAACCTGAGCTCCGCCTGCTGCACATATAGCTAAAATAGCATGTGGCAGCTGCAGCCGTATCTGAGTATTGGTTATATCTTTATGATTTATTAATATTAGTTTTCCGTTATATAAAGTTTGAAACCATAAGCTAGAGATTAGTTTCCTGGCTAAGTTGATCATCCCTATCAAAGGGAATCATGTATGCAGTATGTCAAAGCAATAAGAACCAATCTGAGACTATCTCCTTCAAGGTTCATCTCTCTCACCTATGATCTGAAGTTCTAAACCCATCCCCAACCTAGCCGTCTACAACCGGGCAACCTCTTGTTTGTGTTTACCCTGTTCTGTTACTTGTACACAGCAAAAGTAAATTATTTGAAACCCAAGAAAGCATCTTTGAGGGGCTATTATTATTACCTATGCAACTTAGCTGTACGAAGGCTTATTTTGCTATGACTGAATCCATGTTAATCAATTAGTTAAACACTGAGTACTCTTAGGGAGTAGTGTCCACACATAGGACATGGTGTGGGCAATACTAGTTTAAGAATGTTTCGGTACCTTGTATTTGATATTTGGTTGATTACAAGGCCACCGTTTCTTAAATTATTATTAATGGCGTTTGACATAACCGATGGTGATATACTATCTGCTGAGAATGTAAGCTAATATTTATGATTTTTCTTTTGGTGATTTTCTATCATTTCGCTGAAGGGTCTAGAGTCCTTATTATGTAGCAAGTGCTTTTCTGTGTAATGAACCTTCTTTGGCAGCACACTTGATATATTAGTCATAGTCGAAGATATGGATGAGGAAAGGAAGTTTTTTTTTGGTAGTTTCTTAATAACACTGATGAGCATGCCAATAGTAGAACAGTAGAACCAACTGGATTACCATAATTTGTGCAAGACATCTTTATTGAAGGTACTATGGAATCTAACACTAGTGTCCTAGCAAAAATTCTTTTTGGCTAGTGCTTATATTACTGAACTTTAATCTTGTTTTACCATAGGATGGTTTGCTATCCTCTTTTACCTTTTGAACTGCTTTAGCCGAATAAAAGGATTGCATTGCAATTATTTTTTAAATTGAACATCCTTTGAAGTATAACAAATTGCTTACCAATCTGTATTGTGCTCTAATTTTGAGTTGGCATTTGGCAAACGAAGTCGTTGCGTTTATGCCTTCAAACTGTTAGTGGCCTCTCCAAATTATTTCTGCCCGTGTTGCACACAAACTGCACAGACAAAGATAATTTCATCACAGGTGCTAGGGATATAGCTTGCCTTGTACATAGCATTTATATCCAATACTTCTTCATATGCCTTTCTGTGTTTTCAACTTAGAGAAATTAGCAGGTTCAAAATGTTTGCTTCATCCTGTTGTCTTCTATTCCATATTTTGAATATCATTGATGTTTGCTATTAGTTACTCTGAAGTAATTGTCAGTTCTATGAAGTGATATTTGTCACGTACACATGAAGATTCTAAATCATAGTAACTATACCACCAGTTTGATATGTTAGAATTCACATGAAAGGTATGCTTTGAAAAAAGCATGTTAGGTCCATAGCAGCTCTTTTATATGATGTAACACTCAAACCAAGTCTCAAATACTTACTTGCAAAATAGTTTGATAAGTCAAAATTCCCAGGCGAAGTATACTTCTAAAACATGTTACATGACTGCAGCTACTTTATATGAGGTAATTCATGTTATGCACAAACCAAGCCCCAAATAACTACTGGCAAACCAGTTTGATAAGCCAAAACTCACCAGGCAAAATATACTTAAGAAAAGATGTTACGTCACTGAGGCAATTTTATATGAGTTAATTCTTGTTAACATGTGTTTGCTGAGATTCATCGGAAAGATATGTCATACTAGATGGTACTATAATCATTTTGTGACGAAGAATCACATTGATTTAATACTCGGCTTTATAACATCTAACTCTAACATGACATGGTGATAATGAAATCGTGCAATACTTAGAAGACATAAATTAATGCACATGCAGGTATAAGAATAGTGCCCATTAAATTTGCTGCATTCTTTGATTTCCTGGAGCTTGACGTTGTGTTTGATTCCAGGCTTCCTGCATCGAATCAAATAATGTAGCAATTAGTGCATGAGCTTTCGCCATCTACTGCATACTAATTGGATCACCAGACTACTGCAGATCTCGTTGTGTAGTTCTGGAAGCAAAGTTATGTATTTATTGCCCCTGATCATCTGTAATTCTGAACTTGCATGATCTAGGGTCATTTAGTAAAATACTCATCTACTGTATAATGATATGTACCAATATTTTAATTCAACTAGAAGTGGATGATACAGTTGATGTAAATTTTAATCTTGCCTTGTGTACAGGAAAATAATACTACCTCTGTTCATAAATAGATGTCTTAGATTTGTCAATATTTGGATGTATGTAGAATTGTAGACACTATTTGCTGTATAGATGCATCCAAATTTAGATAAATCTAAGACATCTATTTATGGATGGAGGGAGTAGTAAGCATCTTTAGGCTTATTCATGGCTTCACCTTTAGGTGCCTCTTCAATTTCTTCGCCGGGCTCCTCCGGTGACTCGCTAGAAGGTGGTGCTGTTTCCGGTGGAATTGGGATGGCTGTAATTTGACAAATCTGGTCTGATGAGTTTAAGGAGCTCGACATGCTACATATTTTAGCATCCAGCGGATCATAACATTGACATACCTGTGCATTGGCTAACCGGCGGTGCTTCGACCTTGCAGATGCCTGGGAGCTCCAGGGCCCTCGTATGGTTGATGGCGATGCCGAAGGATGCCGCTGTGCCATCCAGGACCATGCAGAGGCACCGGGGGTCGGTCTGGACGATGCCGCCGAGGGTGGTGCAGCAGGAGAACCCGGGCTCCAGGGCTTTGTTCCCAATGAAGTCAAGGCACGGGGAGAGGGTCATCATCACACTCGAGCAGCTATTGTTCTGCGCCACGGCCTTGGATGCCAGCAGCGTCATCATCATTGCAAGAACAAGCGCAGTGGTGGCGATCTCCATCTTCCTCGCAGCCATTCTCAGCTGTGGGCAGTCCCTCCCGGAGGATGAAAATGACTGAATAACAAAGCTATATCTCGGAGAAGAAAGAACTTCGATGAATTGACAGGTAGGGTTCCTAAGGACGTGAGAGGAGTCACTGTATGCTGCGGCTGTGCCGAAATTGTTAGAATGCTATACCAGGAAGTTGCCACTGTCTCCTGACCGCACACATGTTTGGCATATTGTTGCAGCATTCTATTAATGGAAAAGGCTCGATGCATGTGCATAATTTTAGGGGTGGTTCGTTTCTTCCATGTGGTGTACAACCATCCAGGACTGCAAGTACCATTTGTTTGTTTTGAGTATTGACCTACATTATATAGTTACTCTAATTATCAACGGTTAAAACAAAATATTAGCTGGGCGAGTTTTAAGGAGTCTGTTGAAATGCTCTAACATATGCATCATTTATGTCTAAATGCTGTTCAAGAACCGACGTATATAATTATGGTCTACCACAATTGATCGTGCTAACTCACATGTAAATGTCACTCAATCAATCCTATTTTCTTTTTCACACAACCCACACTATAGAATACGGTAGTCTTTGGACAAAACTGGGCGAATCTTACCTTAAGGAACATGGGTTCAAAAAGCCCTGTCAGGGATATTTCAACTTGGTCCAACAATGTTGCATTTTAAAAGATATCACAACTTATTACCAGTGATAATCAAATGAAGGACAAACAGCTTATAGTTCCAATTGTTTACCTCGACCCATCAACCAATGTGGACTAGCAAAACAATGGCACCCATGATGCGAGCAATTACATAAGAGCTATGGCCTTCCGGCAAACCAATCATGGGTGCTCATAGCTCTTTGTTACATGGTTTGCTCGTTGAAAAGACATCCTTTATACGAGGATAAAACGACAGAGGCTATTTTTTTAAAGTCCTCTCATATATTTATATGTGAATATTTGGTGTGGTGGAAACTACTAATGAAGAACTGCACACATTTCAGTTCGACTTTTAATTAAGTCTATAGTCGATTTTGTAGGGATAAAAAATATAAGAATATAATTTGTATTAGAGTTCCCCATCTTGAATATGTGCAACTTTTTTTTTACTTTGGGTGTGAAAATTTTGTAACTTCGTATTAAGATGGATTATATTTTTATATTATTTATAATCACATAACATATACACTTTTTTGTATCGACTAAGAATTATGTTTTCCGATAAAGGTTATTTATGTTCCAAATAAAATTGATACACCAATCATGTTATCCAATTTTTTTTAATTTTTCACTTGCATTTTGGTTTGATACACTGAATAGGTAATTGCCCGTTGCAACTATTTGCATTTTTTTTTGTTTACTCTAATTATTTTTCATGGCCGCACATTTTAACAAAGTAAAGTTGCATTTAGTTGTTTTGTGCAACAGACTATATCTCAAATGTGTGATTTATGGTCTTATTATTTTGCATTTGTTGGTTGAGATATTCAAAACATAATTGACCAATAATGCTTGTTTTATGTTGCTTTTGTATATTATTTTTCATGTTTGCACTTTTTGATACACTAAAGTTGCACATAATAGTTTTGTGCAATTCAAATATCTAAAATTTTAAACTTGCGGCTTATGTTTTATCATTTATTATTATACAAATTTTAGATATAACTGATTGGCGATGCATGTTTTTGTTTGCTTCTGTTTGTTCTTTTCACGGTTGACTTTCGATTCACTAAATTTGCCTGTTTTGTGCAACTTACCATATCTTAAACCTGCAACTCATTGTATTCCTTTTTTTAGTTCACATCTTTGAAGAATAATGGTTTAATATTTTTTGATCATATTTATAATTTCATGGTGTACTATCTGCATTGTATCAAACAACGATGCGTTTTTTGTTTGCTTATTTTTTAGTATTCCTATTGCACTTATAGATGCACTAAGGTTGCACATAATAAATTTCTACAACTAGCCATATCTAATATGTCCAGCTTCAAGACTACTTATTATTTTAAATATAACTAATCAATAATGAATAATTTCTTTACTTTTGGTCCGTTTTCCGTTTCCACTTTTTGCCACATTGGAGTTATTATTTTGTGTGTGCAGCCGATCATACCTAACATCTGGAACTTATCATCATGTGTTCTTTAGTTTGGTTATTTAAATTTTTATATAGAGTGATTTACAGGCCATGTTATTCTTTGATCTTTTTCATTCGTTTCATGACGTCACCTTGCGATAGACTATAGTTGCGCTCTTTGTTTGAAGCCAAACATATCTTGATTTGCAACATGTCTTATTTTTACTATGATTATCTTAGATTTGTTCCAAGATTGATTGATACTATATGTTTGTCTTTAATATATTTCATTTTTATGTTTGCACTTTTTGATAAAATGGAGTCTTAAATATTTCTTTTGTGCAACTAACCATATCTGAAATGTGCAAAATAGTATTTTTGTACCTTTATTTTTAATTTATTTTAAATGAGTGTGATTGTTACCGCATGTGCTCTTTTATCTTGTTCAATTTGTAGTAAGTGCTTTTAACAAATCCATATATGCAAGTTGCAAATTTAATTACTAGAAATATGAGACTAGCATGAAATTATCATACTTTATTCATATTTGCTGTTTTGTATCTTGTGCTTAAATTGTGTAACATCGTGCTTGTTTATAGTTTATTTCTATAGGAGGATTCGTGCTAGAATGTGGTCAAAAGATTCTTTGTGTTTTTCTTCTTACCCTATAGCTCCGTAGTGTGATTTTTTTTTTACCTGGACTCAATATTCTTCCTACTTAGGGCTCATTTGATTCAAAGGATTTGCATAGGAATTGTGTAGGATTTGGTTCCCATGGGAAAATTTCCTATACACGTTGTTTGATTCATAGGAACATATCCTATAGGAAAAAATCCTATAGGAATCTTGTAGTGTAATTCCTATAGGAAAAAAGCATTAGCTCATACCTCATGGAAAAATTCCTTTGCTACAATCAAACAAACTTCATCTTCCTATAGGATTGAAGTAGTCATGCCATTCAAATCATATACCTTTCCTATTCCTATGCTTTTCCTATCCTTTAAATCAAAGGAGCCCTAAATACAATGTGCTAGACTAGTTCTACCGTTGAACATCTAGTAGTCCAGTAAAGCAAACTTTGCTTCAACGTAGTGATACCACATGGGCTACTGATTACAATTACATATTGCCAACCACTAATAATATAAATTTAGTAATGTGCATTAACCTAATACTCTAGTTATTTGTGTTTCTTACAAACCGTGCGTATATAGATGATATATACGAAGAAAGTGACCAAAATCCTATTTTAAAGAGAAAATGTCAGAACCATCAAAACTAGCATAGTAATATATGTACACATATGTGATTCAATTAGTAAAATACGATAAGGTATTTTTTGGGATAAACATCCTGTAAGTTAACACAACAAACTGTAAGATGTAAAATCTTTTTTTTCGCCTCCCATTTTGCAACGGAGAGAGAGATGAGCTGTAGGGGTTCTTCATAGTGCTCTGTCATATGGTTGTTTCAGCGTTTGGACATGTTGTGGGTCATGTATGCATGTCTCACTGGGGGCCCTTCTTCTCTTAGTAGGGTTTATTATAGGTGCTGGTGAGGTGGCGGTCTGGTAGCACCGATGTGGAATAAGTCCACCACCACCGTCCTCGCTTTGGCAGAATGGACTCCGGTACCATCGGTGAGGCCATGGAGATTTTTTTGCACCATTTTCTTACAGATATGTATGAATAGTTCGAAGTCCATCGATCTACGCTCATGCTGGTTTTAGTGTTTGCCGATCGATCTACGTGATGGTGGTGATGGAGATGACCAGAATAATCAATCCAAAGCTGGATCTAGGGGAGCATCATGGTGATATAGGGACGTCTCCTCTCTTCGACAAGCCTTGGGCGACGACTCTCGTCCTTCCCATTGGGGTACATCTCCGACCAACGTTCTTCAAGTATATGTTTTGTCTTGCTTCTCGCGGTAGGTTTATGTTCATGTAGCCCATGGTGACATGTGTTTTTAATGATGTTACCTAATATTGTGGTTCTCTTTGCTACCACTCCATTGTGATGATAGCTTCTCTGATAGTGAGGACGGCCACGTGCCCACATCCATCGTGGAATCATGAAGAAGATCTAGTTGAAAGAATTTGGCGATTGTAACAAATTCGTTGAGATTTGTCGGATGCAATGGACTGCAAGTGATTTTTTTTTTATCTTCAAACAGAATAAAATACCCCATCCCAAAACAAAGAACATGTTTGATTTTTTGTGGTCAATAACAAACAAACTATAAGTTTCACTTATAATATAGTTCTTAATTAGTATAATGAAATATTAATATTTCACGGTAAAAATGTAACATAGCATTTAGGTCTTCTCCAATGCATTGGCTAATAGCACGTCCTCGTAGATAGTCCCAATACATTATTTTTTAGAGCAAGTATAATACGACAATGTAAGAATGCTATAATAATTTAGTTATTATATTTTTGCTGAGTTGGAGGAGGAAGAAGAGACGCGAGGTATAAATTAAGATCAAGGATAATAAATAAACCCGCTGCTAGCTATATATATACTACCTCCGTTTTAAGGAATAAGGCGCACCCGATTCCAAGACGAACTTTGACCATAAAAATTGAGCAACAAAATCTTAATTATATTATATGTATATAGTATCGTTGGATTCGTATTGAAAAGTATTTTTAATGATACTAATTTCATACAAACAATCTTTATCTATTTGTAGAAATTCTTGGTCAAACAAAAAGCTCGTAAAACGAGGACGTCTTATTTCTTGAAACGGAGGTAGTATGTTAGTGCCATGTAGCCGGTTCAATATCCAACATATATAGCATTTATCTATAAATATTTTGATAATTTATTAATACATGTCGCACCTCACACTCTCACAAAGTTCGAAGCCCATCTGGCCACCGACTTTTAATTCACAACCAGCTTCTCTTCTCTCTCCTTCACCCCACCAAAATATAACATTTAAATTTTGTAGTCTACTTACAATCTTACATCACCTTACTACTTGCTCTAAGAGACATAATAAAAATCAAAATGCACCATTAATAAAAAATGCATTAATATGATTTAAAATACTCGACTATCTAGGATAGTTAGCGCGTTAAGAGACAATGCCCTGGGAAGTTAATGTACAAGATACAAGGCTATACTCTCTTGGCCCTTAACTACAATGACACATTAGCAGTTTGCCTATGATTACATGTTAAGGTACTTGCATTGAGAGATGTATTATACACAACACATCCCTATACATTAGTAAATATTACTGCACATAATCAAATACCATGTAAAGCCCACCGTTTTTATATTTTAGTACTAAGGTACCTTGCCAGTGTATTTTGAAAAAAGAAAGAAAAAAAGAAGCCCGACTAGGTGGGTAGTATATGGCGTAAAAGAAGCAGTGAACTCGTCAAGAGTTGGTTGCTATGTCTTGAGCAATCCGCTTCCCCTCCCCTGTGTCCAATTCGAATAATTTTATCAATGATTGGAATGGTTTAGAGAAATTCGATTGATTGGAAGAAAAGTTTCGACCAGTGAAAAAAGCGATCCTTGTCATTTTTAGTGATCCTTTAACTACAACTAGTAGTTAAGCGAAGAAGCCATTTTTCTCAAAAGCATGGCGAATGCATAGGAGCTTAAAATCATTTAACTCTATGCGGTTACAACAGGTAGGGAGCGCTCACCCCATCAATTTGTACTGATTTTTTAAGCCACCGACTCCAAATTTTGGAGTTCGAAAACCAGCTAGGAAAGATGCCATAACTGCCAAAACAGCTGGGATTTTAAACCTAGCGCCTGCAATCAAGCCTCGCGTTGTGGATATTGCACGAGTGGTTGGAGACTTGGCGAGCGCACGGTTATACATGTCACGTGTTGTGAAGGTTGTGTTCATCCCCTTTCTTCGGTGCCTCCTTTTTGCCTTTACATGTATGTTTGATCTAGTTAAGTGATCGATTTCCGTGCGTCCGATCGTGGTTAAAAAACGGTTTGCACGTAATATTTTTTTTGTAGTATGTATCATCAGTCTTCAATATTTTTAATTTAGTCGCGAAATAATCATACACTTTTTTTTGCCAATGATCACCATCTCCTCCGGGTCCGGTGTGTGGGGCATCCGTGGTAGCAGGATCCAATACTGATCAGTAGAAAGTTTTACACAAGCAGATTCTGATAGATTTCATAGCTCCTTCCGAGCAAGGTCCATGGCTGCCATTTATTTCTGGTTGCTGCACGCTCCGATGATCACCGCAGCCGCTGGTACCCGACAAGTTAATTCCTTTCCGATCATGGTGATGCATCTTTTTGCCGAACGGCTTGTCGAAATTCACAGAATTTGCCTATATAAATCGGCAAGACTGCTTATAAGGCAACGATGTGGGACTAATAGGAGGACCTACAGACGGTTTGGCTGGGCGTTCGCTGGTTTAGAGCATCTCCAACAGACGCCTAAAAAACGCTCCGCGCTATAATAACCGTCGGTTTTGGGCGTGGGAGGCAAAAAAAAAGTGCTTCTGTTCTGCTGTAAAATAGAGCGGGCGCAAAAAGATTTAGCGCAGGCGCTGAAAAGCGGTATCATGGGCTGTAAATGTACCGCTCCTGATCCAACGCGCACAAAAAACTCGCTCGCGCGAAAATCCCAACTACCGCTGAAACTTCCTTCTCTGGCCGTCCGTGGGGCAGGGAGGTGAGGGTCGGAGGCGGGATGGGCAATTGGGGCGCGGCCTCCGCGGTGCTCGTTGCCGCTGCTGCGCCGTCCTCGGCGGAGGGCCGCCGGCGAGCCGCTCATGGGGAAGATGGGGGCGTGCGGGGTCAGGCAGGGCGGTCCTGCAGCAGGCGACGCGCGGGGTATCTGGCCGCAGGCTCGGGCGGAGCAGGGAGACGCGCCTCGCCGGAGCAAGGGCGGGACACGGGGAAGTCGGCCGCAGGCCTCGTCAAAGCAGGGAGATGCGCGGGGCAGCCGGCCGCGGGCTCGGCGGAGCAGGGCGACACGCCTCGCCGGAGAAGGGAGCCGGCCACTTTGAAGGACGCGGGGAAGCCGGCTGCAGGCCTCGCCGGAGCAAGGGCGAGACACGGGGAAGCCGGCTGCAGGCCTCGTCGGAGCAGGGAGATACGCGGGGTCGGAGCATGCCTCGTCAATTGATGGATTCCCAGTTAGTCGAACCATGTCGTCAAATCGTCAATTTCCGATGGATTGCAATCTTTTCTCTTTTTAATCGGACATGGATGTCCAGTGCTGCTAGTTCGTGCTGCTGTGAAGGACCTGTTTGACCTTGTTTGTTTAACGTATGTTGAAATTTAGTTGAATTTTTTAGATTTATTTGTAGCCTGTTTGATCTTGTTTGTTGTATGAATGTTGAAGAAACTTGTTTGTGGAGCTCTATTTTATAGCATCTGGTGAAGGGTTGTTTTTTGGTTTCGTGGTTGCGCTGTAAAATAGAGCCTCTGATGAAGCTTGCGTCGGTGCCGCGCGCTATATCCGAATCGAGCGCGCTGCAAACGACTTTTACAACGCCAAATTTTAGAGCATTTGTTGGAAATGCTCTTATGTTGTATCGCTGCTTTTATTTATGTGTGCCTTTTCCTGCCCGATCCAGTACAGAACGAAGCCGGCCCACTCGACGCAAGCGAGCCCAGCGTGAGAATACCAATGAACAAAGCCCACAGTAACGGAACAAACGCCCAGCGAGAGCAAGAGAACTGAACGAGAGCGATCCCTATTCCCCGCTCAACGCCTCAGTGAGCTATTCCCCGCTCAACGCCTCAGTGAGCCGTCGCTCCGCTCAGAGCGGGATAGAGTTGAGCCGGCCCATTAGCGACGGAATTGGTTTTGCTTCGCTTTTTTTCTTCAGTTTTCTCATTTTCTACTGTTTTTCATTTAGTTCTGCTGGTTTTTTCCAACCAATTTTTGGTTTTGCCGATTGGTTTTTCTGAACTTTCCAAAATTTGATTTTTTTTGAATTTGAACATTTTTAGACTTAAACTTTTTAAAATTTAAACAATTTTTATTTTGAACATTTTTAGTATGAACATTTTTCTGTTTGAACAATTTTCAGATTTTTAATTTTGAAAAATGTTTGGTTTTGAAAATTGTTCTATTTTTAAACTGTTTGATTTTATGAAAATTGCTCAGATTTTAAAAAATGGTTTTTAAATATAAAAATCGTACAAATTTGAATATTTGTCAAATCCGAACAGATTTTGAATATGAACAATTTCAAAATACGAACAAAATTCAAATTTAAACATTTTTCAAATCCAAACATATTTTGTATCTAAACTATTTCAAAATATGAACAAATTTCAATTTGAACATTTTATATATCTGAACAAATTTTAAATATGAACAAGTTCCAAATCTGGACAATTTTTAAATTTGAACATTTTTCAGAGTTGAACAAATATTTATATATAAAGATTTCAACATCTGAACGAGTTTCTTTTTGAACAATTTTTAGATCTAAAGAATTTAAATTTGAACAGTTTCACATATAAACATTTATTCAAACCATATAAGAGAACGAATGAAAAATATTTAAAAAGGAAATTTGCCAAATCTTACGTACTCCTCAACCTGTTTATAGCTTCCTCCCAGCTACAACCTGCTTCTTGCACCCGATCCCCGAGTCCTACTTCCTTTTTCCCATTAACAAAACCCTTTTTCTTCTTGTTCTTTGTCATAACGCCTATTCCGGGGCGAGTACTACTTTTTTTTACAAAATGAATTTACAAGCAGATGATTTTCCGACCCTGACTACCAATTCCCCGACTACCTCTCTGGCTTATCAATCTAGCAAGCATAGGAAATCCTATTTCGGTAATCTTACCAAACAAGCAACGGATTGAGCAACTAGCGCGAAAGCCGTTGCGCGCACTTAGGTGTTCCGGCTAAACAAGACCCATACTACCAAAAGGCAGGTATAGAACACATATAGGGAAGACAGACACAAATGCACAGACACATTATCTCACCGTTTGCATCGTATCAGTATCATAAAAAAGATTGATTGTTGTGAGTGATTTTACTACCCTTCCAGACTTAGCAGGTAATGAAGCTGCTGACGAGGGAGGAAATGTCCGTTGAAAATAAAGCGAACCAGTGGGGCTTAAAAGTAACTCTTTTAATAGTTTTGGGGAGCTTCGAAATCTCTCTCTCACGTGGCCGTCCTCGATGTCCCAATCATCGAAGCCGAGCAGAGAATTTGGAATCCGGCCGATCGGGTAGCCAGTTCCAGCTTAGGATGGATATGCGGGGAAGAAGCTCCTAGCATCTTTCAGGATGACTTTCGTTTCCTATTCCAGTCTTGCAAGATCCGAATAGGATTGAAAGGCTATGAATGTCGAATGGTTCCATAGGAGTTTTCGCCCGTCCCTGAATAAGCAGTAAGGCGTGGGCGCGTGATACGTCTCCAACGTATCGATAATTTCTTATGTTCCATGCTACTTTATTGATGATACCTACATGTTTTATGCACATTATATGTCATATTTATGCATTTTCTGGAACTAATCTATTAACAAGATGCCGAAGAGCCAGTTGCTATTTTCTGCTGTTTTTGGTTTCAGAAATCCTAGTAAGGAAATATTCTCGGAATTGGACGAAATCTTCGCCAGGGTCCTATTTTTGCACGAAGCTTCCGGAAGACCGAAGAGATAACGAAGTGGGGCCACGAGGCAGCCAGGGGATAGGGTGGCGCGGCCCAGGGCCCTGGCGCGCCGGCCCCGGGCCCTCGTGTGGCCCCCGCGTTGCCCTTTCGCCTACTTAAAGCCTCCGTCGCGAAACCCCGTCGAGAGCCACAATACGGAAAACCTTCCAGAGACGCCGCCGCGATCCCATCTCGGGGGATTCAGGAGATCGCCTCCGGCACCCCCGGAGAGGGGATTCATCTCCCGGAGGACTCTACACCGCCATGGTCGCCTCGGAGTGATGAGTGAGTAGTTCACCCCTGGACCATGGGTCCATAGCAGTAGCTAGATGGTCGTCTTCTCCTTGTTGTGCTTCATTGTTGGATCTTGTGAGCTGCCTAACATGATCAAGATCATCTATCTGTAATACTATATGTTGTGTTTGTCGGGATCCGATGGATAGAGAATACTATGATTATGGTGATTATCAATCTATTGTTTATGTGTTGTTTATGATCTTGCATGCTCTCCGTTATTAGTAGAGGCTCTGGCCAAGTTTTTACTCTTAACTCCAAGAGGGAGTATTTATGCTCGATAGTGGGTTCATGCCTTCATTGACACCTGGGACAGTGACGAAAGTTCTAAGGTTGTGATGTGCTGTTGCCACTAGGGATAAAACATTGATTCTATGTCTAAGGATGTAGTTGTCGATTACATTACGCACCATACTTAATGCAATTGTCTGTTGCTTAGCAACTTAATACTGAATGGGGTTCGGATGATAACTTGAAGGTGGACTTTTTAGGCATAGATGCAGTTGGATGGCGGTCTATGTACTTTGTCGTAATGCCCAATTAAATCTCACTATATTTATCATATCATGTATATGCATTGTTATGCCTTTCTCTATTTGTCAATTGCCCGACTGTAATTTGTTCACCCAACATGCTTTTATCTTATGGGAGAGACACCTCTAGTGAACTGTGGACCCCGGTCCTATTCTTTACATAGCATACAATCTACAATTGTTGTTTTACTATTTTCTTGCAAACAATCATCTTCCACTCGATACGCTTAATCCTTTGTTACAGCAAGCCGGTGAGATTGACAACCTCACTGTTTCGTTGGGACAAAGTGCTTGGGTTGTGTTGTGCAGGTTCCACGTTGGCGCCGGAATCCCTGTTGTTGCGCCGCATCACATTTCGCCACCATCAACCTTCAACGTGCTTCTTGGCTCCCTACGGTTCGATTAAACCTTGGTTTCTTTCTGAGGGAAAACTTGCTACGTGCGCATCATACCTTCCTCTTGGGGTTCCCAACGAACGTGTGAGTTACACGCCATCAAGCTCTTTTTCTGGCGCCGTTGCCGGGGAGATCAAGACACGCTGCAAGGGGAGTCTCCACTTCTCAATCTCTTTACTTTGTTTTTGTCTTGCTTTATTTTACTTACTACTTTGTTTGCTGCACTAAATCAAAATACAAAAATTAGTTGCTAGTTTTACTTTATTTATTGTCTTGCTCTCTATATCGAAAACACAAAAAAATTAGTTACTTGCATTTACTTTATCTAGTTTGTTTTATTTACTGTTGCTAAAATGAATACCCCTGAAAATACTAAGTTGTGTGACTTCACAAATGCAAATAATAATGATTTCTTATGCACACCTATTGCTCCACCTGCTACTACAGCAGAATTCTTTGAAATTAAACCTGCTTTACTAAATCTTGTCATGAGAGATCAATTTTCTGGTGCTAGTTCTGATGATGCTGCTGCCCATCTCAATAATTTTGTTGAACTTTGTGAAATGCAAAAGTATAAGGATGTAGATGGTGATATTATTAAATTGAAAGTGTTTCCTTTCTCATTAAGAGGAAGAGCTAAAGATTGGTTGCTATCTTTGCCTAAGAATAGTATTGATTCATGGACTAAATGCAAGGATGCTTTTATTGGTAGATATTATCCTCCCGCTAAAATTATATCTTTGAGAAGTAGCATAATGAATTTTAAGCAATTAGATACTGAACATGTTGCTCAAGCATGGGAGAGAATGAAAACTTTGGTAAAGAATTGCCCAACCCATGGACTGACTACTTGGATGATCATCCAAACCTTCTATGCAGGACTAAATTTTTCTTCGCGGAATTTATTGGATTCAGCTGCTGGAGGTACCTTTATGTCCATCACATTGGGGGCTACAAAACTTCTTGATGATATGATGATAAATTACTCTGAGTGGCACACGGAAAGAGCTCCACAAGGTAAGAAGGTAAATTCTGTTGAAGAAACCTCTTCCTTGAGTGATTGATGTGATTACGTCTATGCTTGTGAATGGTAGATCTAATGTTGATCCAAATAATGTTCCTTTAGCTTCATTGGTTGCTCAAGAAGAAAATGTTGATGTGAATTTCATTAAAAACAATAATTTCAACAACAATGCTTATAGGAACAACTCTGGTAATAACTATAGGCCATATCCTTCTGCTAATGGGAATGGTTATGGTAATTCTTATGGGAATTCTTACAATAATAATAGGAGTGTACCCTCTGGTCTTGAAGCTATGCTTAAAGAATTTATTAGTACACAAACTGCTTTTAACAAATCTGTTGAGGAAAAGCTTGATAAAATTGATACTATTGCTTCTAGAGTTGATAGGCTTGCCTCGATGTTAATCTTTTAAAATTGAAAGTTATGCCTAATAATGATATTGATAATAAGATTACTACTACAGCAAATGCCATCCAAGTTAGAATTAATGAGAATATAAGATTAATGGCTGAATTGCGTGCTAGGTGGGATAGAGAAGAAAATGAAAAACTAGCTAAAGAGAATAATGTAGCTAAAGTTTGGACTATTACCACCACTAGTAATGCTAATTCTTTACATGTTGCTGCACCTCCTACTATCAATGGTAAAATAATTGGTGTTGGCAATGTTTCTACTCCTAGTGCAAAGCGTACAAAACTGCCTGAAATTGCTAAAACTGCTGCTTGTGATAAAACTGCTGAAATTTTTTCCAACCTTGGGAACAATGATCCCATTGCTGTAGCTCATAATGATTTAGATTTTGATGATTGCCAAATCTCTGAAGTTATAAAGTTCTTACAAAAACTTGCTAAAAGTCCTAATGCTAGTGCTATGAATTTAGCCTTTACAAAACATATTAGAAATGCTCTCATAAAAACTAGAGAAGAGAAACTAAAACTTGAAACTTCTATTCCTAGAAAGTTAGAAGATGGTTGGGAGCCCATCATTAAAATGAAATTCAATGACTTTGAATGTAATGCTTTATGTGATCTTGGTGCAAGTATTTCTATTATGCCTAAAAAGATTTATGATATGCTTGACTTGCCACCATTGAAGAATTGTTATTTGGATGTTAATCTTGCCGATAATGTTAAAAAGAAACCTTTGGGGAGGATTGATAATGTGCACATTACGGTTAACAATAACCTTGTCCCCGTTGATTTTGTTGTCTTGGATATCGAATGCAATGCATCTTGTCCTATTGTGTTGGGAAGACCTTTTCTTCGAACCGTTGGTGCTGTTATTGATATGAGGGAAGGTAATATTAAATATCAATTTCCTCTCAAGAAAGGTATGGAACACTTCCCTAGAAAGAGAATGAAGTTGCCTTTTGATTCTATTATTAGAACAAGTTATGATGTTGATGCTTCTACTATCGATGTTACTTGATTTGCACTTTCTGCGCCTAGCTGAAAGGCGTTAAAGAAAAGCGCTTATGGGAGACAACCCATGTTTTTACTACAGAAATTTTTTGTTTTGTTGAGTCTTGGAAGTTGTTTACTACTGTAGCAACCTCTCCTTATCATGTTTTTGTGCCAATTAAAGTTTCTATGTTAAAGTTGATGTTATATTTGGGATCGCTGCGCAGAAACAGCATTGCTGTCTGTCACGAATCTGGGCACAGTTCTCTGTAGAAAATTCGAAAAAATCTGCCAATTTACGAGCGTGATCCTCAGATATGTACGCAACTTTCATTAGTTTTGAGTTTTTCCATTTGAGCAAGTCTGGTGCCAGCTTTAAATTCGTCTTTACGGACTGTTCTGTTTTTGACAGATTCTACCTTTTATTTCGCATTGCCTCTTTTGCTATGTTGGATTTATTTCTTTGATCCATTAATGTCCAGTAGATTTATGCAATGTCCAGAAGTGTAAATAATGATTGTGTCACCTCTGAATGTGTGAATTATTAAATGTGCACTAACCCTCTAATGAGTTTGCTTGAAGTTTGGTGTGAAGGAAGTTTTCAAGGGTCAAGAGAGGAGAATGATATACTATGATCAAGAGGAGTGAAAGCTCTAAGCTTGGGGATGCCCCGTGGTTCACCCCTGCATATTTTAAGAAGACTCAAGCGTCTAAGCTTGGGGATGCCCAAGGCATCCCCTTCTTCATCGACAACATCATCAGGTTCCTCCCCTGAAACTATATTTTTATTCAGTCACATCTTGTGTTCTTTACTTGGAGCGTCGGTTTGTTTTTGTTTTTGTTTGAATAAGATGGATCCTAGCATTCACTTTGTGGGAGAGAGACACGCTCCGCTGTTGCATATGGACACATATGTCCTTAGGCTTTACTCATAATGTTCTAGGCGAAGTTTCTTCTTCGTTAAATTGATATATGGTTGGAATTGGAAAATGCTACATGTAGTAATTCCAAAATGTCTTGGATAATGTGATACTTGGCAATTGTTGTGCTCATGTTTAAGCTCTTGCATCATATGCTTTGCACCCATTAATGAAGAAATACATAGAGCTTGCTAAAATTTGATTTGCATATTTGGTCTCTCTAAGGTCTAGATAATATCTAGTATTGAGTTTTGAACAACAAGGAAGACGGTGTAGAGTCTTATAATGTTTACAATATGTCTTTTATGTGAGTTTTGCTGCACCGGTTCATCCTTGAGTTTGCTTCAAATAACCTTGCTAGCCTAAACCTTGTATCGAGAGGGAATACTTCTCATGCATCCAAAATCCTTGAGCCAACTACTATGCCATTTGTGTCCACCATACCTACCTACTACATGGTATTTCTCCGCCATTCCAAAGTAAATTGCTTGAGTGCTACCTTTAAAATTCCATCATTCACCTTTGCAATATATAGCTCATGGGACAAAATAGCCTTAAAAACTATCGTAGTATTGAATATGTACTTATGCACTTTATATTTTATTAAGTTGCTTGTTGTGCGATAACCATGCTTCTGGGGAACGCCATCAACTATTGTTGAATATCATGTGAGTTGCTATGCATGTCCGTCTTGTCTGAAGGATCTATCATTTTAGTGGTGGAGCATGCAAAATTGTTAGAGAAGAACATTGGGCCGCTAACTAAAGCCATGAATCATGGTGGAAGTTTCAGTTTTGGACATATATCCTCAATCTCATATGAGAATAATAATCATTGCTACATGCTTATGCATTTAAGAGGAGTCCATTATCTTTGTCCATGTTGTCCCGGTATGGATGTCTAAGTTGAGAATAATCAAAAGCGAGAAATCCAAAATGCGAGCTTTCTCCTTAGACCTTTATACAGGCGGCATGGAGGTACCCCTTTGTGACACTTGGTTGAAACATGGCATGCAAAGATCCGGTAGTCCAAGATAAGTAGGACGAGGTGCGGGCACTATTAGTATACTATGCATGAGGCTTGCAACTTGTAAGATATAATTTACATAACTCATATGCTTTATTACTACCGTTGACAAAATTGTTTCATGTTTTCAAAATAAAAGCTCTAGCACAAATACAGCAATCGATGCTTTCCTCTTGAAGGACCTTTCTTTTATTTATTGTTGAGTCAGTTTACCTATCTCCCTCCACCTTAAGAAGCAAACACTTGTGTGAACTGTGCATTGATTCCTACATACTTGCATATTGCACTTGTTATATTACTTTATGTTGACAATATCCATGAGATATACATGTTATAAGTTGAAAGCAACCGCTGAAACTTAATCTTCCTTTGTGTTGCTTCAACACCTTTACTTTGATTTATTGCTTTATGAGTTAACTCTTATGCAAGACTTATTGATGCTTGTCTTGAAGTACTATTCATGACAAGTCTTTGTCATATGATTCACTTGTTTACTCATGTCATTACCTTTGTTTTGATCGCTGCATTCATTACATATGTTTACAAATAGTATGATCAAGATTATGATGGCATGTCACTTCAGAAATTATCTTTGTTATCGTTTTACTGCTCGGGACGAGCAGAACTAAGCTTGGGGATGCTGATACGTCTCCAACGTATCGATAATTTCTTATGTTCCATGCTACTTTATTGATGATACCTACATGTTTTATGCACATTATATGTCATATTTATGCATTTTGGCACTAACCTATTAACAAGATGCCGAAGAGCCAGTTCTTTTTTCTGCTGTTTTGGTTTCAGAAATCCTAGTAAGGAAATATTCTCGGAATTGGACGAAATCTTCGCCCAGGGTCCTATTTTTGCACGAAGCTTCCAAGACCGAAGAGATAACGAAGTGGGGCCACGAGGCAGCCAGGGGATAGGCGGCGCGGCCCAGGCCCGGCCGCGCCGGCCTGCCCCCTGGGCCCCTCGTGTGGCCCCCGCGTTGCCCTTCGCCTCGCGAAACCCCCAGTACCGAGAGCCATGATACGGAAAACCTTCCAGAGACGCCGCCGCCGCGAATCCCATCTCGGGGGATTCAGGAGATCGCCTCCGGCACCCTGCCGGAGAGGGGATTCATCTCCCGGAGGACTCTACACGCCATGGTCGCCTCGGAGTGATGAGTGAGTAGTTCACCCCTGGACCATGGGTCCATAGCAGTAGCTAGATGGTCGTCTTCTCCTTGTTGTGCTTCATTGTTGGATCTTGTGAGCTGCCTAACATGATCAAGATCATCTATCTGTAATACTATATGTTGTGTTTGTCGGGATCCGATGGATAGAGAATACTATGATTATGGTGATTATCAATCTATTGTTTATGTGTTGTTTATGATCTTGCATGCTCTCCGTTATTAGTAGAGGCTCTGGCCAAGTTTTTACTCTTAACTCCAAGAGGGAGTATTTATGCTCGATAGTGGGTTCATGCCTTCATTGACACCGGGACAGTGACAGAAAGTTCTAAGGTTGTGATGTGTTGTTGCCACTAGGGATAAAACATTGATTCTATGTCTAAGGATGTAGTTGTCGATTACATTACGCACCATACTTAATGCAATTGTCTTTTGCTTAGCAACTTAATACTGAATGGGGTTCGGATGATAACCTGAAGGTGGACTTTTTAGGCATAGATGCAGTTGGATGGCGGTCTATGTACTTTGTCGTAATGCCCAATTAAATCTCACTATATTTATCATATCATGTATATGCATTGTTATGCCTTTCTCTATTTGTCAATTGCCCGACTGTAATTTGTTCACCCAACATACTTTTATCTTATGGAAGAGACACCTCTAGTGAACTGTGGACCCCGGTCCTATTCTTTACATAGCATACAATCTACTGCAATTGTGTTTTACTATTTTCTTGCAAACAATCATCTTCCACTCGATACGCTTAATCCTTTGTTACAGCAAGCCGGTGAGATTGACAACCTCACTGTTTCGTTGGGACAAAGTGCTTGGTTGTGTTGTGCAGGTTCCACGTTGGCGCCGGAATCCCTGTTGTTGCGCCGCATCACATTTCGCCACCATCAACCTTCAACGTGCTTCTTGGCTCCCCTGGTTCGATTAAACCTTGGTTTCTTTCTGAGGGAAAACTTGCTGCTGTGCGCATCATACCTTCCTCTTGGGGTTCCCAACGAACGTGTGAGTTACACGCCATCAGCGTCGATCCCGCTTTGAAAGCTCAACCTCGGAGGAATCAGTTTCGCCGGTCCGCACCAATACAACGGGAAGCATCCCAGGGCACACGTAGGTAACATGGGCCAAGCCCATCTTAAACTGCGACATCCCATTTCCTAAGCGGAGCCGGCCGAGATCGTCGCTTAAGGCGAGCTATAGGAGCTTCCCTGAACGAGCCACCTTTCTCTACCCAATCGAGCACACCACGGACCGGAATAAAACAAACTAAAACGTTTTCTTAACTAACCTGTGGCATTGCCTGTTAATATAAAACGGACGAAAAAATAGGGAGAAACCTTACTTCCTTTATTAGTAGGGGTATAGATAATACCATGAGAGTAGGCTTGTGTTTTATTCTTGGCCTTTTATCCCAAGAGCTTTGGTTTGTAACACCTCTAAAAATATTTTTATTAATCAACAAAAATGGCAAACCTTTTGCCTTGTTTCAAAACAAACAAGCAAAAAACTACTTCATAAGTTTTGTCAGTTTCTTATCTATGACCTCTTGTAGGTTACACGTAATTAGACTTGCTTTCAGATCTATTACTTCATTGACACTCACTTATTCACTCAAATAATCGATGAGTCCATATTTGAAGCATATGTACCTCTTTCTTTTGCATAAGTAAACATAGGATTTTGGTATTTTATGGTGCTCATGTGCACCTTTTACCGTTGTTTCAACAGGATCCCAAATTACCAAGTATTTTATGAATATATCAGTTGGGACTATCATATTGTGTAATAATATGATATTTCCAAGTGATAAAATTCATTTAAATAATGATATGGTGAGTGGTGATGAAAATTGCAATGTTGATATTAAGGTTACCATTGATGATGTTTCATCTCTCTCATTGCAATGCTTCATCTTTGGACTTAAACACTTCTAGCACTATAAATGGCATACATGCTTGTGTTAATACTCCTTGCATATCATGTGTAAATTTCTTATACAAATCTTGTGGCCATGATAAAAAATGCTTCTATTTCCTCTAGTTGTTGTGTGACTAACAATGTAGAGGAAACCAAAGACAAGCAAGTTTAATCAAGAAAGGTGTTTTCACGGGAAGGTGCCATGTGTCCTCTGCGGGCCATGCCACGGCATCGCTGAAAATATGCTAGGCGACAAAACTCTATCACGCGACCGTAATGATGGCGCAATCATTGGCCTAACACATTAGTCGGCTACACGGGGACCGCCTGACAAGTATTAAGTCCGTCACAACGCACCGGGAAGGCTTGGCTTTTGGCTTGGTCCTAACTTTCATGGATCCATGACGGACATGCCTAACCATCAGTACGGCCATCTATGACGTGAGGTTCGCCATGGAATTTCAAACCGTCAGTATCACGTCTCCGTGACAGTTTTTGGACATTTGCTGACCAAGTAAAATCGTTATGGACTCGCGAACTGTTTGTGGTGCGGGCTAGCAGCTACCAGATTGTCTCTATCACTGACATTCGCAAACTGAACGTAAGTCGCCCCAAAAGGACATTGCTAAATACTATGAAAATCCACTTGCCTCACATCCGAAAGAAAATTCATCAAGCACATCTCTAATGTTATCAAAAGGAAGCAGACCTTGAGGCATGGGATTGAATGTCGCAATCGTATATTTTTCATGCGTACGAGGGCGCCGAGCTACCACCACCCGCTTCACGGAGGTTCTTCCTTCAATATGCTGAATCTGGAAGCCGTGGGGCACAAAGGGCCGAGGGTCTATTGGAATGTTGGCCATTCTCACCGGCGGAGTCGCCAGCGATTCGACCTGAGCGGAATGGGAGGGTGGCGGAGGGGTTTGTGGAAGTGGCGACGAATGCAAGGAGACAGGGGTTTCTATTTTTTTCTCGCCCGAAAAGAAGAGAACAAATCCTTAAAAGAGGAAGCTATCTTAATTTCAGGTGCCGGCCCATGGGCCCCGAACCAAGAAAGGAAATTTTTGTCAGGCCCGCTCAGAACAGGGAAAGTTGGAAATTTGAAAGGAGCAAATCCCGCTGACGGTGCTGACGTTAAATGGCTTTTTCGACGTTGAACATTTGAACTTTGAAAAGGACCAGAGGAATTTTTGGAGAGTATCTGAGCATAGGAAAGTTTCTTAATACCATTGATGTCAGAATTAACAACATTAAAATGACCCATAACCGTCTCAGACTCTGCCCTTTGATTTTGAAAATCAGCAGGAGGGTTAGACTGCACCAGTCTATTATTGCCTTGAGAGCTCAATCTGTTGAACACAGAAAACCGCATTTTTTTCCTTGAACCAATTGCCAATCAACATCTTGCTCATTGTAGATCTTTTTGTAGGATAACGTAGCATAGAAAACAAAAATTTTCCTACGGCGAACACGCAATCCAAGCCAAGATGCAATCTAGAAGACGGTAGCAACGAGGGGATTGTCGAGACTCACCCTTGAAGAGATTCCAAAGCCTAAAAGAGGAGGCTCTTGTTGCTGCGGTAGACGTTCACTTGCCGCTTGCAAAAGCGCGTAGAAGATCTTGATCACGATCGGTTCCGGCGCCACGAACGGGCAGCACCTCCGTACTCGGTCACACGTTCGGTTGTTGATGAAGACGACGTCCACCTCCCCGTTCCAGCGGGCAGCGGAAGTAGTAGCTCCTCTTGAATCCGACAGCACGACGGCGTGGTGTCGGTGGCGGTGGAGAAATCCGGCGGAGCTTCGCTAAGCGTGCGGGATATGGTGGAGGAGCGGGGCGCTAGGGTTTGGGGAGAGGGGGTGGCCGGCCACTATGGGGCGGCCAAGCTTGAGGCTTTGGTGTGGCCGGCCCCCTCCCCTTGGCCCTCTATATATAGGTGGAAGCCCCAAGTGTTGGACTACAAGTCTTCGAATAAGACCCGAACCCAAAACCTTCCATATGGTGGGAAACCTTCCCTCCCACTAGAGGTGGGAATTCCACCTTCCATAGGGGGGTGGCCGGCCCCCTAAGGGGGAGTCCACTTGGGACTCCTCCCCCACTAGGGTTGGCCGGCCATGGAGGTGGAGTCCCATGTGGACTCCACCTTCCTTGGTGGTTTCTTCCGGACTTTTCTAGAACCTTCTAGAACCTTTCATAGAACCTTCCGCATCATTTTATTCACATAAAATGACATCCTATATATGAATCTTATTCTCCGGACCATTCGGAACTCCTCGTGATGTCCGGGATCACATCCGGGACTCCGAACAAATATTCGAACTCCATTCCATATTCAAGTTCTACCATTTCAACATCCAACTTTAAGTGTGTCACCCTACGGTTCGCGAACTATGCGGACATGGTTGAGTACTCACTCCGACCAATAACCAATAGCGGGATCTGGAGATCCATAATGGCTCCCACATATTCAACGATGACTTTAGTGATCGAATGAACCATTCACATACGATACCAATTCCCTTTGTCACGCGATATTTTACTTGTCCGAGGTTTGATCATCGGTATCACATTATACCTTGTTCAACCTCGTCTCCTGACAAGTACTCTTTACTCGTACCGTGGTATGTGGTCTCTTATGAACTTATTCATATGCTTGCAAGACATTAGACGACATTCCACCGAGAGGGCCCAGAGTATATCTATCCGTCATCGGGATGGACAAATCCCACTATTGATCCATATGCCTCAACTCATACTTTCCGGATACTTAATCCCACCTTTATAACCACCCATTTACGCAGTGGTGTTTGATGTAATCAAAGTACCTTTCCGGTATAAGTGATTTACATGATCTCATGGTCATAAGGACTAGGTAACTATGTAATGAAAGCTTATAGCAAATAACTTAATGACGTGATCTTATGCTACGCTTAATTGGGTGTGTCCATTACATCATTCATACAATGATATAACCTTGTTATTAATAACATCCAATGTTCATGATTATGAAACTAATCATCTATTAATCAACAAGCTAGTTAAGAGGCTTACTAGGGACTCTTTGTTGTTTACATATCACACATGTATCAATGTTTCAGTTAATACAATTATAGCATGGTATATAAACTTTTATCATAAACATAAAGATATATAATAACCACTTTTATTATTGCCTCTTGGGCATATCTCCAACAGTCTCCCACTTGCACTAGAGTCAATAATCTAGATTACATTGTAAGGTACCTAACACCCATGGCATTCTGGTGTTGGTCATGCTTTGCCCTAGGGAGAGCTTTAGTCAACGGATCTGCTACATTCAGATCAGTGTGTACTTTGCAAATCTTTACTTCTCCATCTTCGATGTACTCGCGAATCGAGTGGTAACGCAGCTTGATATGCTTCAGCCTCTTGTGTGACCTTGGTTCTTGTGCATTGGCAATGGCACCCATGTTGTCACAATAGATGACTAGTGGGTCCAATGCACTAGGAACCACACCGAGCTCTACAATGAACCTCTTCATCCATACCGCTTCGATGAAGCCTCTGAAGCCGCTATGTACTCCGATTCTGTTGAGGATTTCGCCACCGTGCACTTCGAGCTTGCCCAGCTTACTGCAGCACCATTCAATATAAACACGTACCCAGATTGTGACTTAGAGTCATCAGGATCAGTGTTCCAACTTGCATCGGTGTAACTTGTTACAACGAGCTCTTGGTCACCTCCATAACAAAGAAACATATCCTTAGTTCTTTTCAAGTACTTCAGGATATTCTTGACCGCTGTCCAGTGTTCTATTCCTGGATCACTTTGATATCTGCTAGTCAAACTAACAGCATGTGCTATATCCGGTCTTGTACATAGCATGGCATACATGATAGAGCCTACTGGCGAGGCATAGGGGATCTGACTCATCCTTTCTCTCTTTCTGCCGTAGCCGGTCCTTGAGTCTTACTCAAAACCTTGCCTGGTAACATAGGTAAGAATCCTTTCTTACTTTCGTCCATTCTAAACTTCTTCAGAATCTTGTCCAGGTATGTACTCTGTGATAGCCCTATTAGACGTCTTGATCTATCTCTATAAATCTTGATGCCTAATATGTATGATGCTTCACCAAGGTCTTTCATTGAAAAACTATTATTTAAATAACCCTTTACACTGCTTAATAGTTCTATATCATTCCCAATCAATAATATGTCATCTACATATAATATCAGGAATGCTACAGAGCTCCCACTCACTTTCTTGTAAATACAGGCCTCTCCATGACACTGTATAAACCCGAAGTCTTTGATCACCTTATCAAAGCGTCGGTTCCAACTTCTCGATGCTTGCTTCAGTCCATAGATTGAACGCTGAAGTTTGCATACTTTGTCAGCATTTTTAGGATCGACAAAACCTTTGGGTTGTACCATATACAACTCTTCCTCAATATCTCCATTAAGGAACGCCGTTTTGACATCCATCTGCCAAATCTCATAATCGAAAAATGCAGCTATTGCTAACAAAATCCTCACAGATTTTAGCTTCGCTACATGTGAGAAAGTCTCATCGTAGTCAACACCTTGAATTTGTCGAAAACCCTTTGCGACAAGTCGAGCTTTATAGACAGTAATATTACCATCAGCATCTGTTTTTCTTTTGAAGATCCATTTATTCTCGACAGCCTTGCGGCTATCAGGTAAGTCTACCAAAGTCCATACTTTGTTATCATACATGGATCCCATTTCGGATTTCATGGCTTCTTGCCATTTGTTGGAATCGGGCTCATCATCGCTTCTTCATACGTCGCAGGGTCCTCATCATTGTTATCCACAATCATGACATTTAGACAAGGATCATACCAATCTGGAGTGGCACGATCCCTTGTCGATCTGCGAGGTTCAGTAGCTGTCTCATTTGAAGTTTCATGATCATTATCATTAGCTTCCTCTGTTGCCGGTGTAGGTGGTACAGGAACATTTTCCGTGCTACTCTGATCAACGAGTAGAGATTCTTCAATCTCATCGAGTTCTACTTTTCTTCCAGTCACTTCTTTAGTGAGAAATTCTTTCTCAAGAAAGGTTCCGTTCTTAGCAACAAAGATCTTGCCTTCGGATCTGTGATAGAAAGTGTACCCTATAGTTTCCTTAGGGTATCCTATGAAGACGCATTTCTCCGCTTTGGGTTCTAGCTTGTCCGGTTGTAACTTTTTTACATAGGCTTCGCAACCCCAAACTTTTAGGAACGACAGCTTAGGTTTCTTATTAAACCATAATTCATACGGCGTCGTTTCAACGGATTTTGATGGTGCTCTATTTAAAGTGAATGCGGCTGTCTCTAATGCATAACTCCAAAATGATAACGGCAAATCAGTAAGAGACATCATAGAACGAACCATATCTAAGAGAGTTCGATTACGACGTTCGGACACACCGTTTCGTTGTGGTGTTCCCGGCGGTGTCAATTGTGAAAGTATTCCGCATTTCTTTAAATGCATGCTAAACTCATAACTCAGATATTCACCTCCGCGATCAGATCGTAGAAATTTAATCTTCTTGTTACGTTGATTTTCTACTTCACTTTGGAATTCCTTAAACTTCTCGAAAGTTTCGGATTTATGTTTCATTAAATAGATATACCCATATCTACTTAAATCATCTGTGAAGGTTAGAACATAACGATAACCACCGCGCGATGCTACACTCATTGGTCCACACACATCTGTATGTATGATTTCCAATAAGTCAGTAGCTCGCTCCATCATACCCGAGAATGGAGTCTTAGTCATTTTTCCCATCAGACATGCTTCGCATCTATCAAGTGACTCAAAGTCAAGTGATTCAAGTAATCCATCAGTATGGAGTTTCTTCATGCGTTTCACTCCAATATGACCAAGACGACAGTGCCACATATAAGTAGAATTATCATTCAATTTAATTCGCTTAGCATCAATGTTATGTATATGTGTATTACTACTATCGAGATCTAACAGAAATAAGCCATTCTTTTGTGGTGCTCGACCATAAAAGATATTATTCATAAAAATAGAACAACCATTATTCTCAGACTTGAATGAATAACCGTCTTGCATTAAACAAGATCCTGATATAATGTTCATGCTCAACGCGGGTACATAATAACAATTATTTAGGCTTAAAACTAATCCCGAAGGTAGATGTAGAGGAAGTGTCCCGACTGCGATCACATTGACCTTGGATCCGTTTCCAACGCGCATCGTCACTTCATCTTTCAGCAGTTGTCGTTTATTCTTTAGTTCCTGTTTCGAGTTACAAATATGAGCAACCGAACCAGTATCAAATACCCAGGTACTAGAACGAGAACTAGTGAGATAAACATCTATAACATGTATATCAGATATACCTTCTTTCTTCTTCTTGACAAGGCCGCTCTTCAGATCCGCCAAATACTTGGAGCAATTACGCTTCCAGTGTCCCTTCTCCTTGTAGTAATAGCACTCAGCATCAGGCTTAGGGCCGTTCTTAGGTTTCATAGGAGGCGTGGCAACTTTCTTGCCACCCTTCTTGAATTTTCCCTTAGACTTGCCCTGTTTCTTGAAACTGGTGGTCTTGTTGACCATCAACACTTGGTGCTCTTTCTTGATCTCAATCTCAGCAGCTTTTAGCATGCCAAAGAGTTCAGGAAACTCCTTGTTCATGTTCTGCATATTGTAGTTCATCACAAAGTTCTTGTAACTTGGTGGCAGTGATTGAAGGACACGATTAATCCCCAGTCTGTTAGGAATCACTATTCCCAAGTCACTGAGTTTCTTTGCATGCCCGGTCATAACGAGCATGTGCTCACTAATGGAGCTGCCTTCTTCCATCATACAGCTGAAAAAGTGTTTCGATGCTTCATAGCATTCCACGGCCGCATGAGTCTCAAAAATAGTCTTCAACTCTTTTATCAACTCATGAGGATCGTGGTGCTCAAAACGTTTTTGAAGATCGGATTCCAGACTGCATAAGATGGCACACTGAACTTGAGAGTACCGAGTTTTCCGAGTTGCGTAAACATTCTTTACTTCATCGGTTTCAGTTTCTGCAGGAGGGTCACCTAGCGGTGCATCAAGCACATATTGCAGATTTCCGCCATTGAGGAAGATCCTCACATGACGGAACCAGTCGGTGAAGTTGCTACCGTTGCTCTTAAGCTTTTCTTTCTCTAGGAACTGGTTAAAATTGATTGAGGACGCCATATCTACAACATATTTGCAATAGTTTAGACTAAGTTTATGACAAATTGAGTTCAAATTTTAATTCTACATAATTAAAAATCTAGGTGAACTCCCACTCAAAACAATATCCCTCGCATTGTCTTAGTGATCACACGAACCAAATCCATCACACCTATGCCCGATCATCACGAGACAAGATGTAATTTCAATGGCGAACACTCAAAGTGTTCATCATATCAATCATATGATTCATGCTCTACCTTTCGGTATCACGTGTTCCGAGACCATGTCTTTACATGCTAGGCTCGTCAAGGCCACCTTAGTATCCGCATGTGCAAAACTGTCTTGCACCCGTTATATGTACTTATCGAATCTATCACACCCGATCATCACGAGATGCTTCGAAACGATAAGACTTGATAACGGTGCTACTAAGGATGAACACTTTATTATCTTGAGATTTTAGTGAGAGGGATCATCTTATAATGCTACCGTCGCGATCTAAGCAAAATAAGATGCATAAAAGGATTAACATCACATGCAGTTCATATGTGATATGATATGGCCCTTTTGTCTTTGCGCCTTTGATCTTCATCTCCAAAGCACGGACATGATCTCCATCATCAACGGGCATGATCTCCATCATCGTCGGCGAAGCACCAAGGTCAATGGCGCCGTCTTCATGATCGTCCTCCATGTAGCAACTATTACAACTACTTTGAAATACTACTCAACATGAAATTTAAAGACAACCATAAGGCTCCTGCCGGTTGCCACAATACAATAATGATCATCTCATACATATTCATCATCACATTATGGCCATATCACATCACCAAACCCTGCAAAAACAAGTTAGACGTTCTCTAATTTGGTTTGCATATTTTACGTGGTTTAGGGTTTTCGAGCAAGATCCAATCTACCTACGAACATGAACCACAACGGTGATACTAGTGTTGTCAATAGAAGAGTAAATTGAATCTTCACTATAGTAGGAGAGACAGACACCCGCAAAGCCACTTATGCAATACAAGTTGCATGTCAAGCGTGGAGCAAATCTCATGAACGCGGTCATGTAAAGTTAGCCCGAGCCGCTTCATCCCACTATGCCACAAAGATGCAAAGTACTCAACTAAAGATAACAAGAGCATCAACGCCCACAAACCATTGTGTTCTACTCGTGCAACCATCTATGCATAGACACGGCTCTGATACCACTGTAGGATAACGTAGCATAGAAAACAAAAATTTTCCTACGGCGAACACGCAATCCAAGCCAAGATGCAATCTAGAAGACGGTAGCAACGAGGGGATTGTCGAGACTCACCCTTGAAGAGATTCCAAAGCCTACAAGAGGAGGCTCTTGTTGCTGCGGTAGACGTTCACTTGCCGCTTGCAAAGCGCGTAGAAGATCTTGATCACGATCGGTTCCGGCGCCACGAACGGGCAGCACCTCCGTACTCGGTCACACGTTCGGTTGTTGATGAAGACGACGTCCACCTCCCCGTTCCAGCGGGCAGCGGAAGTAGTAGCTCCTCTTGAATCCGACAGCACGACGGCGTGGTGTCGGTGGCGGTGGAGAAATCCGGCGGAGCTTCGCTAAGCGTGCGGGATATGGTGGAGGAGCGGGGCGCTAGGGTTTGGGGAGAGGGGGTGGCCGGCCACTATGGGGGGCGGCTTGTGGCTTTGGTGTGGCCGGCCCCCTCCCCTTGGCCCTCTATATATAGGTGGAAGCCCCAAGTGTTGGACTACAAGTCTTCGAATAAGACCCGAACCCAAAACCTTCCATATGGTGGGAAACCTTCCCTCCCACTAGAGGTGGGAATTCCACCTTCCATAGGGGGGGTGGCCGGCCCCCTAAGGGGGAGTCCACTTGGGACTCCTCCCCCACTAGGGTTGGCCGGCCATGGAGGTGGAGTCCCATGTGGACTCCACCTTCCTTGGTGGTTTCTTCCGGACTTTTCTAGAACCTTCTAGAACCTTCCATAGAACCTTCCGCATCATTTTATTCACATAAAATGACATCCTATATATGAATCTTATTCTCCGGACCATTCCGGAACTCCTCCGGGATCACATCCGGGACTCCGAACAAATATTCGAACTCCATTCCATATTCAAGTTCTACCATTTCAACATCCAACTTTAAGTGTGTCACCCTACGGTTCGCGAACTATGCGGACATGGTTGAGTACTCACTCCGACCAATAACCAATAGCGGGATCTGGAGATCCATAATGGCTCCCACATATTCAACGATGACTTTAGTGATCGAATGAACCATTCACATACGATACCAATTCCCTTTGTCACGCGATATTTTACTTGTCCGAGGTTTGATCATCGGTATCACACTATACCTTGTTCAACCTCGTCTCCTGACAAGTACTCTTTACTCGTACCGTGGTATGTGGTCTCTTATGAACTTATTCATATGCTTGCAAGACATTAGACGACATTCCACCGAGAGGGCCCAGAGTATCTATCCGTCATCGGGATGGACAAATCCCACTATTGATCCATATGCCTCAACTCATACTTTCCGGATACTTAATCCCACCTTTATAACCACCCATTTACGCAGTGGTGTTTGATGTAATCAAAGTACCTTTCCGGTATAAGTGATTTACATGATCTCATGGTCATAAGGACTAGGTAACTATGTAATGAAAGCTTATAGCAAATAACTTAATGACGTGATCTTATGCTACGCTTAATTGGGTGTGTCCATTACATCATTCATACAATGATATAACCTTGTTATTAATAACATCCAATGTTCATGATTATGAAACTAATCATCTATTAATCAACAAGCTAGTTAAGAGGCTTACTAGGGACTCTTTGTTGTTTACATATCACACATGTATCAATGTTTCAGTTAATACAATTATAGCATGGTATATAAACTTTTATCATAAACATAAAGATATATAATAACCACTTTTATTATTGCCTCTTGGGCATATCTCCAACACTTTTTTCTTCCAAATGCCAGTTTGGACCCCCTTCACCCCGGAGATTGAAGAACATCTCAAAGTTTTTTTCAAAGAACTTTCCCAAATTGTAAATCTCAAACCCTACTGCACATGAAGCAACTGAGAATCTAAAACTTCTATCCCTGAGGTGCTGCACTTTAAACAAAGAAGCTAAACCACCAAAAGTTGCTTGGAGACAAACTGCCACAGTGTGAATATCCAGTCTAAAACTTGCTCTTCTAAAGGAAACCACCAAGAGAAAAGATCTTCTTCGTGCAAGAGGTTGGTGATTGATCTGATGACCAAACTTTTTCATGCAAGAATCATCATAATTAGTACCACGAGAAAATCCAACACCAAGTTAACTGGGCTTGATTCAGAAGGAGAATTACTGCCATGAACAGAAAGAGACTTCTCCTCCAAGTCTTTCTTGATCATTCTTGATGAGGACATCCCTACTACACTACTACCTCCGTCATTGCAAAATGAAGATGATGCTGCTATAAAACTCAATTCCAATGAAGTTAGGATTGGACCCATTACAAGGGCTCGTGTGAAGCTACTCAAACAACAGGTGAACTTGTTCCGAAGTGCTACTTTGATCAAAGAGAAATTTATACTACCTAAGTCCTTTTACTTATGTATGATCAGGTATGAAGAAGGAGCAAGCATCGCACGAGGAGGAGAGGAGCAACTGGACAAGAAGCTGGACGTGAAGCTGGACATGGCTGTACATGAAGCTGGACATGAAGACATCCCATGGAAGCGCGAGGGAGGAGAGGGAGGCATGCGCGAGGGAAGAAGACGAAGTCCAGACCGGCGCCAGGCCCGGTCCGACCGGCCGCTACGCCGGCGCGCCCGGTCCCCAGCCCGGTCCAACCGGACGCCACGCTGGGTCAGCCCGGCGCCGACCGGATCTCTGACCGGTGCACACCGGACAACATCCATGGGCTCGGGAGCCCTTTCCCGGTTGCCACTCGGTGCCAGGCCCGGTTCCGACCGGCCTGCCCGGTTCCAGACCCGGTCGACCGCCCCCTGACCGGCCGTGTCCGAGTCTGTCTCGACCAGATTCGAATCTGGGTTAGTTTTCTATGTGTTTTCTCGAACCTTGGTCGTCCTGAACCCCTATATAAGTGCCCAGGATGCCCCCAAATTAGGTTTAAACCACGTTTAAGATAAACCCTAGTTCATAGTTGATTTCTTTGCAATTCTATCAAATTCATACACCATATTGCATCGATTTGATGTTTGTTACTGAAAGTCTTGTGTGATCTGCTGTTCTATTGGGAATTAGACGGTTGCAACTTACCGCTTCGTGGTCGGCGGCTACGTGCGCAAGTGTGTGGAGTTGCGAATATCTTGCAGGGTTGAGAGTTGTTGCCAGGGATTGATCGAGAGACTCGTCGGCGTCATACAAGTTATCATCCACTTCATCATCGTGTATCTCCGCTGTGTTCATCCCGTGTTCATCACATCCACCGTCGCTTACTGAGAAGATCGGGCAACCCCTTATCATCTTGGTATCAGATTTCAATGTTTCCTCGGTAAGCCATCCACAATCCACCCCATAGTTGAGTTGTGAGTGTTTTCCAATCCAGAAAAAGCCAAAAATATTAGGGTTAGGGTTTGCCATAGCCTTAGATTGCACTAATTTCGAGTTTTAGTTGCTTTTCGTAGTTGTTTTTGTGTATCTTTTTCTTCCATCTAGTAGATTGTCTAGGGTTTGTGTTTCGATATCATCTAGTTTTCAGTTTTGTTTCTCCGAGTCACATAGCGTACAGTGTGCTTGTTCCCAACCATAGACACAACCTTTCGATATACGTGACTAGGAACTTTCCCAAAAGAGACTAGTTTTACCGCTTGATAGGCTGCTCGTTAGGTTTTCGGTGCTTTGCAATTTTTGTTGGCCGTATTACAAGGAGAAGAGTCGTAAAATAAAAAAAAAGTGAAAAAACAAAAAAAAAGTGAAGTGCTAGTAAGATCAAGTGAAGGCCTAGTTTACTTTTCTGCACCTGTAGTTGAGCAATCTTGTGCCTGTTTCGTTGAGCTTTGCTAGTGTCTCTCGAGTGCATTGCAACCTTTTCATCCATATAGTTGCATTGCCACATTTATCGCCTTGTGTGAGTATCATTGGTTGTCTACGGTCAGCGCTAGAGCTTGTTATTGGTGCAAATAGGTAGCCCACCTACAGCCCCACATATATCCTGCTTTGTCGTGTGATTTGTTCTTATACCTTTGATATTCGCTTTGCTACATCCGTGCACTAGTTGTCACTACAAGTGGTAAGCAACACTAATTCACTTTGGAGCGGTAAGATTTCCTTTTCTTATCAGTTTTGAGTGAGTTGTGAGAGTACCACCATATATATTTGTTTTAGTGCACTAACCTACTAACCATGTCTTCTAGTGATGAGAAAATTGTTAACCAGAAAAACAAGGATGCCGCTGATGTGATGATATGGAGGGAGTATGAAGCTCTTCGTAATGAGATACGACGTGAATTCCGCACTCAGGACGATGAACTTAAGGGGACCTTTCAGGAGGTCGCCCAGAAGCTGGATGCTACTAATGAAACCGTCAACAAGATGCAAGATCAAATGATGGATATTCAGCGCAGCATTCAAGCTTTGAGTCTAGTTGTTGACAATCTGACCCAACAACAACAACAACAGGAAGAAAAAGATCCTGAGCTTCAGGATGAAGCACGTGGTGCTAGTCGTGGTGTTGGACGTGGTAACCGTGGTCGTGGCTTTGTTGAACTCGGAGCTTGCCGTGTCCCTCCACAACCGCAAGACAATGGTTTGGGTAAGCCAAAGTTCTCAATACCCAAATTTGAAGGAGGTGCTGATGTTGAAGAATACCTCACTTGGGAGCTGAAAATTGAGAAGTTGTGGCGCCTACATGACTATACTGAAGATAGGAAGGTTAAGCTTGCTTCCTCAGAATTTGATGGCTATGCATTGTGTTGGTGGGATGGAGTTACACGTGCTCGTCAAGAAGACAACGAATTGCCAGTTCTTACATGGCGCGAGATGAAGGCCATTATGCAAGCTCGTTTCGTTCCCACTAATTATTTGCGTTCTATATTTGATAAGTTGACCCTCTCGAGACAACTGTTGATACTTATTTCATAGAGATGGAGATGCTTATGCAGCGTGGCCGTGTCCGTGAATCACTTCAGATGACAATGCAGCGTTTTCTACATGGTTTGAAGTATGATATCAAAGGCATTGTTCGCCATCACAGTTACACCACTATGAATGAGCTGCAACATCATGCAAGAGAAGCTGAAGCACACTTAGCTGAAGAAGCGCAAATCAAAGGCCGTGCTACGGGAGCTGGGCGCTACACGCCTAGGGCGCCCCCATCTATGGTGCCGGCGCCATCTTCGCGCTCCGCACCTTTTCCTACTTTGTCTAGCAAGCCGGTCTCCAATGTGTCCAACACAAAGAAGTCTGAACCTGCTGCAAGTACGAGTGGTTCTAGCATGTCTACTGCGCGCAACCGTGATATGAATTGCCATACATGTGGTGGAAAGGGTCACTTCAAGAGAGATTGTCCGAACCGCAAAGTCATGTTCGTTAATGACAATGATGAGTATGAGACTGGAGATGATGCTGATCCATATGCTCCAGAAGATGATGATTATGACAGTGATGGTGTAGATGCTTTTCCATCTGAAGCTCGCACTATTGTTGTGTCACAGCGTGCTCTTAATGTGCAGCCGAGTGCATCTACTCAATGCTGCAATTTGTTCCAAACAAAGGCACTAGTTGGTCCTGATAAAGCTTGCAAGGTCATTATTGATGGCGGGAGTTGTCGCAATCTAGCAAGCAAGGAGTTGTGTGCCAAGCTGAAACTGAAGTATCTACCGCACCCGCATCCATATTATATTCAGTGGTTGAGTGATAATGGTGAGATGAAGGTAAACCACATGGTGCGTGTTGATTTTGAGATTGGACCGTATAAGGATTCCATTGATTTTGATGTGGTTCCTATGACGGTGTGTCACCTACTATTGGGTCGGCCATGGCTCTATGACCGTTCTGTGCAACACAATGGCCGCGCCAATACATATCACTTGGAGTTCAAGGGCAAGAAAATCAACTTACAACCTATGTCACCACACAAATTGTCAATGAATCTCGTCAGAAAACTGAAGTACACTTGGGGGATGCACCTCTAGATAGGTGAAAGAATTGTAATACCGTGAGTGATATAACGAAAAGTGAGAGAGTGAATTCCTTAGTTTATTAGCCACCAAAGAGGATATGAGAGAATTTAGTGAGGATCCTACAGCTAGGCCTCTTGTGCTTATGTACAAGGGTGAGGTTTTGGTTTCTAACGACATGACCCCTATTTCTCTTGGTGTTTCTAGTGTTTTGCAGGAATTCAGCGACGTGTTTCCGGAGGAGGTGCCCGCAGGATTGCCACCATTGCGTGGTATTGAGCATCAAATAGACTTGATCCCCGGCGCCTCGCTGCCCAATAGGGCGCCATATAGGACGAACCCCGAAGAGACGAAGGAGATACAGAAGCAAGTACAAGCGCTACTCGACAAAGGTTATATCCGCATAAGCCTTAGTCCTTGTGCTGTTCCTGTTATTCTAGTTCCTAAGAAAGATGGTACATGGCGCATGTGTGTAGATTGTAGAGCGATAAACAACATTACTATTCGATATCGTCATCCTATTCCCCGTTTAGAGGATATGCTAGATGAATTGAGTGGTGCTGCTGTTTTCTCTAAAATTGATTTGCGTAGTGGTTATCATCAAATTAGGATGAAAGAGGGGGATGAATGGAAAACAGCCTTTAAAACAAAATTTGGTTTATATGAGTGGTTAGTAATGCCTTTTGGTTTAACTAATGCACCTAGCACTTTCATGAGACTGATGAACCATGTTTTGCGTGATTTTATTGGCAAGTTTGTGGTTGTATACTTTGATGACATATTAATCTACAGCCGCAATGAATCTGATCATACTATACATATTCAACATGTTTTGCAAGTGTTGCGTGATAGTAAACTCTATGGTAATCTTGAGAAGTGCACATTTTGCAAAGATAAGGTCATATTTCTGGGTTATGTTGTCTCTAAGCATGGAGTAGAAGTAGATGTGTCTAAAATTGAAGCAATTCAAAATTGGCCTACTCCCATGAATGTGAGTCAAGTAAGAAGTTTTCATGGTCTTGCTGGGTTTTATAGAAGATTTGTGCCCAATTTTAGTACTATTGCTGCACCTTTGAATGAATTGACTAAAAAGGGTGTTATCTTTGAGTGGGTGATACGTCTCCAACGTATCGATAATTTCTTATGTTCCATGCTACTTTATTGATGATACCTACATGTTTTATGCACATTATATGTCATATTTATGCATTTTCTGGAACTAACCTATTAACAAGATGCCGAAGAGCCAGTTGCTGTTTTCTGCTGTTTTTGGTTTCAGAAATCCTAGTAAAGAAATATTCTCGGAATTGGACGAAACTTTCGCCCGGGTCCTATTTTTGCACGAAGCTTCCAGAAGAGATAACGAAGTGGGGCCACGAGGCGGCGAGAGGGCAGGGCGGCGCGGCCCTGGCCGCGCCGACCTAGCCTCTGGGCCCCTCGTGTGGCCCCCGCGTTGACCCTCCGCCTACTTAAAGCTTCCGTCGCGAAACCCCCGGAGAGAGCCACGATACGGAAAACCTTACGGAGACGCCGCCGCCGCGATCCCATCTCGGGGGATTCAGGAGATCGCCTCCGGCACCCTGCCGGAGAGGGGATTCATCTCCCGGAGGACTCTACACCGCCATGGTCGCCTCCGGAGTGATGAGTGAGTAGTTCACCCCTGGACCATGGGTCCATAGCAGTAGCTAGATGGTCGTCTTCTCCTTGTTGTGCTTCATTGTTAGATCTTGTGAGCTGCCTAACATGATCAAGATCATCTATATGTAATTCTATATGTTGTGTTTGTCGGGATCCGATGGATAGAGAGTACTATGATTATGGTGATTATCAATCTATTGTTCATGTGTTGTTTATGATCTTGCATGCTCTCCGTTATTAGTAGAGGCTCTGGCCAAGTTTTTACTCTTAACTCCAAGAGGGAGTATTTATGCTCGATAGTGGGTTCATGCCTCCATTGAATCTGGGACAGTGACAGAAAGTTCTAAGGTTGTGGATGTGCTGTTGCCACTAGGGATAAAACATTGATGCTATGTCTAAGGATGTAGTTGTTGATTACATTACGCACCATACTTAATGCAATTGTCTGTTGCTTAGCAACTTAATACTGGAGGGGGTTCGGATGATAACCTAAAGGTGGACTTTTTAGGCATAGATGCAGTTGGATGGCGGTCTATGTACTTTGTAATGCCCGGATTAAATCTCACTATATTTATCATATCATGTATATGCATTGTTATGCCTTTCTCTATTTGTCAATTGCCCGACTGTAATTTGTTCACCCAACATGCTTTATCTTATGGGAGAGACACCTCTAGTGAACTGTGGACCCCGGTCCTATTCTTTACATAGCATACAATCTCCTGCAATACTTGTTTTACTGTTTTCTTTGCAAACATCTTCCACTCGATACGTTTAATCCTTTGTTACAGCAAGCCGGTGAGATTGACAACTTCACTGTTTCGTTGGGGCAAAGTACTTGGGTTGTGTTGTGCAGGTTCCGCGTTGGCGGAATCCCTGGTGTTGCGCCGCATCACATTTCGCGACCATCAACCTTCAACGTGCTTCTTGGCTCCTCTTGGTTCGATTAAACCTTGGTTTCATACTGAGGGAAAACTTGCCATTGTGCGCATCATACCTTCCTCTTGGGGTTCCCAACGGACGTGTACATCTACGCGCATCAAGCACTTTTTCTGGCGCCGTTGCCGGGGAGATCAAGACACGCTGCAAGGGAGTCTCCACTTCTCAATCTCTTTACTTTGTTTTTGTCTTGCTTTATTTTATTTACTACTTTGTTTGCTGCACCTAAACAAAACACACAAAAATTAGTTGCTAGTTTTACTTTATTTACTGTCTTGCTCTCTATATCAAAACACAAAAAAATTTAGTTACTTGAATTTAGTTTACTTTTGTTATCATGTCTAGTCTTGTACTTGTTTTTTATTTTCACTAGTTAGGCATAATGGAAAACAACAAAAAAATTAGAGATCTTTATGAAATTTATCTTGAATTAGGACATGATGTGTTTGAAGAGAAAATTAAAAACCCATGGAACTTTGTTTGCAAAATAGTTGTAGCAAGGTTATTAGCATGAACTCTTTGAACACCATTATTGCTAAAGCTATGGAAGAATTTAAGCTTGGGGAAGCTGGTTGTGATATTTTTAGTCCCCCAAGCATGGAGGAGAAAATTTACTTTGATGATACTTTACCTCCTATATATGATGCTTGCAATGATGAATATGATATTTTCAGTCCACCTACTATTGAGGAGAAAGTTAATTATGATTACAATATGCCTCCTATATATGATGATTATGGTGATGAGAATAATAATGATAGCTATTTTATTGAATTTGCTCCCACTACAACTAATAAAATTGATTATGCTTATGTGGAGAGTAATAATTTTATGCATGTGGCTCATGACAAGAATGTTTTATGTGATAGTTATATTGTTGAGTTTGTTCATGATGCTACTGAAAATTATTATGAGAGAGGGAAACATGGTTATATACATCTTAATAATATTAAGTTTCCCTCTTTATGTTGAGAATCTTGAAATTGCACTTGTGTTGCTTTTCTATGCTTGTCACTTTGTTCTTCATGAATTTATTTGTGTACAAGATTCCTTTTCATAGGAAGTGGGTTAGGTTTAAATGTGTTTTGAATTTGCTTCTTGATGCTCTCTTTTGCTTCAACTCTTATTTATTGCGAGAGTATCATTAAAATTACTGAGCCTATCTTAATGGCTATAAAGAAAGAACTTCTTGGGAGATAACCCATGTGTTTATTTTACTACAGCAATTTTTGTTTTGTTGAGTCTTGGAAGTTGTTTACTACTGTAGAAACCTCTCCTTATCATGTTTTTGTGCCAAGTAAAGTTTCTATGTCAAAGTTGATGTTATATTTGGGATCGCTGCGCAGAAACAGCATTGCTGTCTGTCACGAATCTGGGCACAGTTCTCTGTAGAAAATTCGAAAAAATCTGCCAATTTACGAGCGTGATCCTCAGATATGTACGCAACTTTCATTAGTTTTGAGTTTTTCCATTTGAGCAAGTCTGGTGCCATCTTAAAATTCGTCTTTACGGACTGTTCTGTTTTTGACAGATTCTGCCTTTTATTTCGCATTGCCTCTTTTGCTATGTTGGATTTATTTCTTTGATCCATTAATGTCCAGTAGCATTATGCAATGTCCAGAAGTGAAAATAATGATTGTGTCACCTCTGAATGAGTGAATTATTAATGATGCACTAACCCTCTAATGAGTTTGCTTGAAGTTTGGTGTGAAGGAAGTTTTCAAGGGTCAAAGAGGAGAATGATATACTATGATCAAGAGGAGTGAAAGCTCTAAGCTTGGGGATGCCCCGTGGTTCACCCCTGCATATTTTAAGAAGACTCAAGCGTCTAAGCTTGGGGATGCCCAAGGCATCCCCTTCTTCATCGACAACATCATCAGGTTCCTCCCTGAAACTATATTTTTATTCGGTCACATCTTGTGTTCTTTGCTTGGAGCGTCGGTTTGTTTTTGTTTTTTGTTTTTGTTTGAATAAGATGGATCCTAGCATTCACTTTGTGGGAGAGACACGCTCCGCTGTTGCATATGGACACATGTGTCCTTAGGCTTTACTCATAATGTTCATGGCGAAGTTTCTTCTTCGTTAAATTGTTATATGGTTGGAATTGGAAAATGCTACATGTAGTAATTCTAAAATGTCTTGGATAATGTGATACTTGGCAATTGTTGCGCTCATGTTTAAGCTCTTGCATCATATGCTTTGCACCCATTAATGAAGAAATACATAGAGCTTGCTAAAATCTGATTTGCATATTTGGTTTCTCTAAGGTCTAGATAATATCTAGTATTGAGTTTTGAACAACAAGGAAGACAGTGTAGAGTCTTATAATGTTTACAATATGTCTTTTATGTGAGTTTTGCTGCACTTGTTCATCCTTGAGTTTGCTTCAAATAACCTTGCTAGCCTAAACCTTGTATCGAGAGGGAATACTTCTCATGCATCCAAAATACTTGAGCCAATATTCATGCCATTTGTGTCCACCATACCTACCTACTACATGGTATTTCTCCGCCATTCCAAAGTAAATTGCTTGAGTGCTACCTTTAAAATTCCATCATTCACCTTTGCAATATATAGCTCATGGGACAAAATAGCCTTAAAAACTATCGTAGTATTGAATATGTACTTATGCACTTTATATTTTATTAAGTTGCTTGTTGTGCGATAACCATGCTTCTGGGGAACGCCATCAACTATTGTTGAATATCATGTGAGTTGCTATGCATGTCCGTCTTGTCTGAAGGATCTATCATTTTAGTGGTTGGAGCATGCAAAATTGTTAGAGAAGAACATTGGGCCGCTAACTAAAGCCATGAATCATGGTGGAAGTTTCAGTTTTGGACATATATCCTCAATCTCATATGAGAATAATAATCATTGCTACATGCTTATGCATTTAAGAAAGTCCATTATCTGTTGTCCATGTTGTCCCGGTATGGATGTCTAAGTTGAGAATAATCAAAAGCGAGAAATCCAAATGCGAGCATTCTCCTTAGACCTTTGTACAGGCGACATGGAGGTACCCCTTTGTGACACTTGGTTGAAACATGGCATGCGAAGATCCGGTAGTCCAAGCTAAGTAGGACGAGGTGCGGGAACTATTAGTATACTATGCATGAGGCTTGCAACTTGTAAGATATAATTTTCATAACTCATATGCTTTATTACTACCGTTGACAAAATTGTTTCATGTTTTCAAAATAAAAGCTCTAGCACAAATACAGCAATCGATGCTTTCCTCATTGAAGGACCATTCTTTTACTTTTATTGTTGAGTCAGTTTACCTATCTCCTTCCACCTTAAGAAGCAAACACTTGTGTGAACTGTGCATTGATTCCTACATACTTGCATATTGCACTTGTTATATTACTTTATGTTGACAATATCCATGAGATATACATGTTATAAGTTGAAAACAACCGCTGAAACTTAATCTTCCTATGTGTTGCTTCAACACCTTTACTTTGATTTATTGCTTTATGAGTTAACTCTTATGCAAGACTTATTGATGCTTGTCTTGAAGTACTATTCATGAAAAGTCTTTGCTTTATGATTCAGTTGTTTACTCATGTCATTACCTTTGCTTTGATAGCTGCATTCATTACATATGTTTACAAATAGTATGATCAAGATTATGATGGCATGTCACTTCGAAATTATCTTTGTTATCGTTTTACCTGCTCGACGACAGAACAAGCTTGGGGATGCTGATCGTCTCCAACGTATCGATAATTTCTTATGTTCCATGCTACTTTATTGATGATACCTACATGTTTTATGCACATTATATGTCATATTTATGCATTTTATGGAACTAACCTATTAACAAGATGCCGAAGAGCCAGTTGCTGTTTTCTGCTGTTTTTGGTTTCAGAAATCCTAGTAAAGAAATATTCTCGAAATTGGACGAAACTTTCGCCCAGGGTCCTATTTTTGCACGAAGCTTCCCGGAAGACCGAAGAGATAACGAGTGGGGCCACGGCGGCTGAGAGGGCAGGGCGGCGCGGCCCGAGGCCTTGGCCGCGCCGACCTAGCCTCTGGGCCCCTCGTGTGGCCCCCGCGTTGACCCTCCGCCTACTTAAAGCTTCCGTCGCGAAACCCCCAGTGCCGAGAGCCACGATACGGAAAACCTTAGAGACGCCGCCGCCGCGAATCCCATCTCGGGGGATTACGGAGATCGCCTCCGGCACCCTGCCGGAGAGGGGATTCATCTCCCGGAGGACTCTACACCGCCATGGTCGCCTCCGGAGTGATGGGTGAGTAGTTCACCCCTGGACCATGGGTCCATAGCAGTAGCTAGATGGTCGTCTTCTCCTTGTTGTGCTTCATTGTTAGATCTTGTGAGCTGCCTAACATGATCAAGATCATCTATATGTAATTCTATATGTTGTGTTTGTCGGGATCCGATGGATAGAGAGTACTATGATTATGGTGATTATCAATCTATTGTTCATGTGTTGTTTATGATCTTGCATGCTCTCCGTTATTAGTAGAGGCTCTGGCCAAGTTTTTACTCTTAACTCCAAGAGGGAGTATTTATGCTCGATAGTGGGTTCATGCCTCCATTGAATCTGGGACAGTGACAGAAAGTTCTAAGGTTGTGGATGTGCTGTTGCCACTAGGGATAAAACATTGATGCTATGTCTAAGGATGTAGTTGTTGATTACATTACGCACCATACTTAATGCAATTGTCTGTTGTTTAGCAACTTAATACTGGAGGGTTCGGATGATAACCTTAAGGTGGACTTTTTAGGCATAGATGCGGTTGGATGGCGGTCTATGTACTTTGTCGTAATGCCCGGATTAAATCTCACTATATTTATCATATCATGTATATGCATTGTTATGCCTTTCTCTATTTGTCAATTGCCCGTGTAATTTGTTCACCCAACATGCTTTATCTTATGGGAGAGACACCTCTAGTGAACTGTGGACCCCGGTCCTATTCTTTACATAGCATACAATCTACTTGCAATTGTGTTTACTGTTTTCTTTGCAAACATCTTCCACTCGATACGTTTAATCCTTTGTTACAGCAAGCCGGTGAGATTGACAACCTCACTGTTTCGTTAGAGCAAGTACTTGGGTTGTGTTGTGCGGGTTCCGCGTTGGCGCCGGAATCCCAGTGTTGCGCCGCATCACATTTCGCGACCATCAACCTTCAACGTGCTTCTTGGCTCCCACGGGTTCGATTAAACCTTTGTGCCCAACTTTAGTACTAGCGCATCACCTTCCTCTTGGGGTTCCCAACGGACGTGTACATCTACGCGCATCAGTGGGGCGCAGCCCAAGATCATGCTTTTGATGAACTGAAAAGATTGTTAACTTCTGCACCGTTGCTTGCACTTCCTGATTTCAATAAACAATTTGAGATTGAATGTGATGCTAGTGGTATTGGAATTGGTGGTGTGTTGATGCAAGAGGGTCGCCCAATTGCATATTTTCTGAGAAACTTTCTGGTTCTAAGTTGAACTATCCTATTTATGATAAAGAATTGTATGCTTTAGTTAGAGTTCTTGAGGTTTGGCAACATTATTTGTGGCCAAAGAATTTATCATACATTCTGATCATGAAGCTTTAAAATATCTGAAAGCTCAATCTAACTTGCATAAGCGTCTTGCTAAGTGGGTTGAGTTCATTGAGTCTTTACCATACATTATCAAGCATAAGAAGGGAAAATATAATATTGTTGCCGATGCTCTATCTAGGAAAAATATGTTATTAACTCACAGTGATGTTAAAATTCCTGGATTAGAAGTACTATGTGATTTGTATGTCACTGATCATGATTTTGCTGAACCATATCGCTTGTGTGCTATTGGTAAATCATGGGAGAAATATCACATACATGATGGGTTCTTGTTTAGAGCTAACAAACTATGTGTTCCAGAATCGTCTGTGTGTTTGCTCTTATTGCAGGAATCTCATGTTGGAGGTTTGATGGGTCACTTTGGGCGTGAGAAGATGCTACTCATGCTCGCTGATCATTTTATTGGCCAAAGATGAGGCGGGATGTGGATAGGTATGTGAAGAGATGCATTATTTGCAACAAGTCCAAGTCCAAGCTGAAGCCTCACGGTTTGTATACTCCTTTACCGGTACCTACTACACCATGGGAAGACGTTAGTATGGATTTTGTGTTGGGTTTGCCGCGTACTAAGAGAGGCCATGATTCTATATTTGTGGTAGTGGATAGATTCTCTAAGATGTCACACTTTATTGCCTACAAGAGCGACGATGCGTCGCATATTGCTAACCTATTTTTCAGGGAGATTGTACGTCTACATGGAGTCCCGAAGACTATTGTTTCTGATCGTGACGTGAAGTTTATGAGCTACTTCTGGAAGACACTTTGGGGAAAGCTGGGGACAAAACTACTTTTCAGTACTACTTGTCATCCCCAAACTGATGGTCAAACTGAGGTGGTGAATAGAACATTGTCACAGGTGTTGAGATCCATGATCAAGAAGAACCTGAAGGAGTGGGAAGATTGTTTACCGCATGTGGAGTTTGCTTACAACACATTCTACCACAGAGTTGTGTCCGTTTGAGGTGGTGTATGGTTTCAAACCCATTACTCCACTTGACTTGTTGCCTCTACCCATACATGAGAGAGTCAATATGGAGGCATCAAAGAGGGCAGATTTTGTACGGAAGATACATGTGAAGACTAAAGAGTTGATAGAGAAGAAAGGCAAGAGCAATGCTGCAAGGGTGAACAAGAAGCGCAAGGAGATGTTGTTCAAGCCTGGTGATATGGTCTAGGTACATTTTCGCAAGGATAGGTTCCCGAAGCTACGGAAGTCCAAGTTGCTTCCTCGTGGTGCTAGTCCTTACAAAGTGCTTGCCAAGATCAATGATAATGCATACTCTATAGATCTTCCAATTGATGAGTTTGGTGTCAGTAATTCTTTCAATGTGGCTGATTTGACACCATATGACGGAGAAGACCTTGGAGCGTCGAGGTCGACGCCTTTTGAAGGGGGGAGATGATGAGGACATCCCTACTACACTACTACCTCCGTCATTGCAAAATGAAGACGATGCTGCTATAAAGCTCAAGGTCCAATGAAGTCAGGATTGGACCCATTACAAGGGCTCGTGCGAAGCTACTCAAACAACAAGTGAACTTGTTCCTAAGTGATACTTTGATCGAAGAGAACTTTATACTACCTAAGTCCTTTTACTTATGTATGATCAGGTATGAAGAAGGAGCAAGCATCGCACGAGGAGAAGAGGAGCAGCTGGACGTGAAGCTGGACATAAAGCTGGACATGAAGACATCCCATGGAAGCGCGACGGGGAGAGGGAGGCATGCACGAGGGAAGAAGACGAAGTCCAGACCGGCGCCAGGCCTGGTCTGACCGGCCGCTACGCCGGCGCGCCCGGTCCAACCGGACGCCACGCCGGGTCAGCCCGGCGCCGACCGGATCCCTGACCGGTGCACACCGGGCAACATCCAGGGGCTGGGCCCTTGCCCGGTTGCCACCCGGTGCCAGGCCCGGTTCCGACCGGCCTGCCCGGTCCAGAACCGGTCGACCGCCCCCCTGACCGGCCGTGTCCGAGTCTGTCTCGACCAGATTCCGATCTGGGTCAGTTTTCTATGTGTTTTCTCGAACCCTGGTCGTCCCGAACCCCTATATAAGTGCCCAGGACGCCCCCACATTAGGTTTATACCACGTTTAAGATAAATCCTAGTTCATAGTTGATTGCTTTGCAACTCTATCAAATTCATACACCATATTGCATCGATTTGGTGTTTGTTACTGAAAGTCTTGTGTGATCTGCTGTTCCATTGGGAATTAGACGGTTGCAACTTACCGCTTCGTGGTCGGTGGCTACGTGCGCAAGTGTGTGGAGTTGCGAATATCTTGCAGGGTTGAGAGCTGTTGCATTGGCGACAGGGATTGATCGAGAGACTTCGTCGGCGTCATACAAGTTATCATCCACTTCATCATCGTGTATCTCCGCTGTGTTCATCCCGTGTTCATCACATCCACTGTCGCTTACTGAGAAGATCGGGCAACCCCTTATCAATTCTGATACGTTGCTCAATAGAATCTGAAACAATACGTTCCCCCACCAAAACAGAAAACACATTGAGATCCACATCTTGACATGTTCTAACCTTTTCATTGAGGAGCTAGCAAGAATCTAGCATCAAGAACTTGTTCTTTGGAGTCCAACAGAACTAGTCTCTTTGCATTAGTTTTCAAAATAACAAAATCTGCTTGAACCACAAGGGGTTTTGGAACATCCACCACCAAAGAGGAATCCAAGGAAGAACAAGTAACCTTCCATCTGACCGGAGGAGCCTCATGAAAAGAAAAAACCCAGGTGGTGACCAAACAAGCTTCAACAAAAGCCACATGAGAGGAGAACCTCACAGTTGAACCAGTATAAAACCTCCCCATTTCAAAGATATTTTCGAAATATTGGAGCATCCTTGTAATTCACCAAAGCTAGCCATTCTTCAACCAAAGGACAAGAAACCAGTGCCGACTTACTATTACCATGCCTTGCAGCACTTGAAAGAAACCCTCCACCGCCAAGGGAAGGGAGCAGGGGTATCACCTTGTCAAGGGATGACGTGTGGTGACCCGCATACCACTGCATGGTGTAGTATGCAAGTCCATAACACCAATGAAACACCGTTCCACTAGTATTACATCGCTCAGGAGTGGTACAACAGAAACATATGCGGGTCCAAGGCATGTCTATATAATTACACACAGACTCATTACAGAAGATCAACACACCTCCTACTTTACAATGAGGTAAAACTGCAAGTAAACTCCAGAAGAACGACTCGTAGTCTAATCCTATCACGAACTCTATTTGTAGAGTATTTAACTAGCTATAGAGGCTAAGAATAGATTCTAGCTAAATAGGAGCTAGGTTTAGGAAGCTAGTTCCCTTCTATGGCTAATCTAGGTTTTCTCCTTGTTGGATGTGGTGTTTGACTCTTCTGACAGGTTCCTGTCCCTTGAAGTAGTTGTTGACTCCTCGGTCTTCGAGTTGCACTGTAGATCCTCCTTCGATGCCTCCATATCTAAGCAGGGGATTTAAGAGTGGGATGAGTACGAGCGTACTCAACAAGTTCATTATAGGAAAGAGGTGTTTAATGCACTAGCTACGGCCATGGACCAGAAAGTCATAGGCAATGCAGGTTTTTGTAAACATTTCTTCAAAAGGTTGCTTTTATTCTGAAGAGCTATGTCCGTCAGCCTTCACCGGTTGACTAGAACTTCATGGAGTTCCTTTCCGGCAGCGTTCGCAGTTCCATATCCCGGAACAGGGGAGTGACTGGTCACAGTTCGTTACACTCTGCAGAGGTGTGTTGCTTTACCCATAAGAGATCTTAACCTTGGTGCCAACCGAGTTGCATGCTCGTTCACACTTCCTTTGGTGTGAGGCCAGGAGTAAGGTCCTAGCCAAAATGCATTCCCCCGCGACCTCGCACACCCACCCTTTGTTGCAATTCCGACCTTGGGTCCTCGCCGACCAGCGTACCCATAGGATTCCATCCAACCTCGACCACTACTAGGTTCAACGACCTGATACCTTCGCCGGTCGTTGCAACCCATCATAGACCGCATTACCGTGGGGACTTAGGGCTCCCCAACCACTCCGCTTGTCCCTCGGGATTCAAGTGACTACGGTAAGCGCATCCGTTGATGAACGAGAGGAGAGAACACACTTGACTACCCCGTCCCATTCCAGATCTTATGGTTAACACGGTTATTACGGCACAAGAATCACTGGGCGACATTTGTTATTTAATCCTAGACGGATATAAACCCTTGCAATGGAACCTCCACCATACTCAAACCATGGTTCCATTGCCCACCGCTTAGTCATATTCATAGTTATGAAAATAATACTTTTACTTTTCATGCAAGAGTGATAAGCATAGTAATTTGCAAGTAATTTGATAGAAATACTCAAATGACATGTGCAAGCGATGAACTTGCCTTTCTTGACTGCAAGATTATGCAGGCAAGGTCTTCGATACGCGATAACTCCAAATTCTGAAATAGCATCATCGTCCGGTAAGGACGATGTTTAAAATTGGCAAGGATGCAATAATGCATAAGTATGATATGCAATCGCTCTAAGCGTGACCTAACCCCGATGATTTAGGATTAGTGAGTTGTAATGAGTAGTTCAAGGTGTGTTGCACTTTTAGAGTGATTCCACAAACAAGGTTCTTATTAAGGGTTGGTTACTTTGTATCATAAGTAATGCAATACATCATAATAATAATATTAATGGCACACAACAATAGGATATGGTATAATCCTAACATGTAATGAACAATGGTTGGTCTTAGTACTATATGGCATGGTTAATGGTTACTTGTTATATTCTTCAAAAGAATAACTTTTGAAGAACATGTTCTTTAATAAAGAACAAGTATGACAATTGGGTTTGTGGGGTTCTATGGTTTTCTATGGTTCCAATTGGTTTCTGGAGTAAGTATTAGATGGATCCCAACAAAGTTGGATTCATCAACAACTAGGGCTTGTATGGTTTTAGTTAAGCATAAGCATCTTAAGCAATCAATGGTTGCTATCAAGGTGGTATATCTTATTGGTGATAGATAGTTAGGGTTTATAGGTCCTATTAGGCAAGGTTGATGACTACTCTTTATTTTCTTCAAAAGAATAACTTTTGAAGAACATACTTCTTAAAGAATAAGAAGTATTACAATTAAGGTTGAGGTTGTCTAGGGTTTGCTATAGGATCCAATAAGTGATGAACAATTGGTTCCTAAATAAGATGGTTCATAAATATCTAACACTATTAGGGTTTAGTGGGTGTTAATGCAAATATTGGGCATAGCTGCTACTAGGATTCATCATAATGGTGTGATGCTAAATATGGATCATTAAGGATTATAGTCTTGGGAATAGGAACTAGGGTTTAGACTTATGTGTTCCTATTTGATCATCTTGGTTTTATGTTATGTATACATAGGATGCTAAAGTATTAGTGATAGGGTTCCTATATTCTATGTGAATATGAACAAACATTGAGTTCCTCATTATGAACCTATGAATGAAAATAAGGTGTTATGATTACATACTATAACCTAGGGTTTAGGTTAGTGGCAAATTAGGGTTCATATGAATTAATGGAGTTAGGGTTCCTAATGGCTATAGGGTTTTAGGATTCACATGAAATGATAAGGTTGTAATATCATTTAATAAGGAACTAAGGTTTCCTAATTACCCTATAGTTCTGTGGTTAATAATTTCATTATAAAGTTGAAGTTATTAATAACTTTGAATGAAAATAATATTGGACTTTATTTTTTACTGGTTTTTATTTAATTTGGAAAGTTTTCCTAATTATTGAATTTTAATTCAATTAAGAATAAAAGAAAAGGCTTAATTAATAGGTATTTAAATAATGAAATTTTTATTTAAAATAAAAAGTTCATATTATATTTTTACTGGATAGGATTTTCTTTTATAAGAATTTTGATATCTTATTTTAATTTTTCTGAGTTTATATGAATTTCCTAAATTCAATCAAAGTTTCAGTAATTATTGAATTTGAATTAAAATGAGAAATACTAAACACACCGGGCTAGTCTACACACAGAGACACGACCAGTGGGCCAGAGGTCCACGTCAGCTGCCACGCGTGTTTGACCGAGTCAAAATTGCCAACGTGGCAATGGGCACGATGGCCGGCGGACAGTGGCCGATGGTCGCCGGCGTTGGGGCTCCCGCGGACGCGCGCGTGGCGGGCTCGACTCAGGGCGACATGGTGAGCCATAAGGTGGCGGCGCCGCTCCGAATAGGTCACCGGAGCATGCTCGCCGGCGAGGTACCGCGGCGGCGGGGACGGGGACATGGTGCGGCGGCGCTACGGCGGGCTAGGGAGCAAGGCGAGCATGCCAGGGGTTCAGCGGCTCACCAGGAGGACGTGGGCGTGACGGCGTGGTCGGAGATGGCTTGGTTCGCCGGATTGGGCCACCACCGGCGTCGGAGAAGAGGGCCAGGCGTGGTCGCTTGCGGGCGCGGCTCGATTCCTCGCGTACGGTGACCATGTCGAGGACGGCGGTCCCGATGGTGGTCACGGCGAGGCTAGGGGTGGCTCCATCGGCGGCGATGGTCGGAGGCCGTACGGCTAGGGTTTCGGCATTGGGCGAATGGAGAGAGGAGGAAGAATCCGGCGCAGTTGTTCGTGCTGGAGATTTTATACGGCGTCGGAGCGTGCCTTGTCACGTCGTCGATCACGGAGAGGTCACCAGCGAGAAAGGAGGCCGAGTCCGGCTTCGTGCTGGCGTCCAAGCGCGCTGGAGAAGATGAGGACGAGCTCATCCCTGATATTTTGGAACGAACGGGTACTGGGCTGCTAGGTGGGCTGGTTATGGGCTGCTGCTGGGCTCCCCAGTTGGGTTGCTGCGGCCAGGTGAGCCTGGTAAGTCCTTTTCCATTTTCTCTTTTATTTTCTGTTTTATATTTTTATTTTGGCTTCAGATTTGAATTCATATTTTAACTCTTTTCTATTTTGTAGGTATTTCAATATGTTAATTAAATAAGAATGTAGTGCAATGACCATTACACCACCCTCCTATTTGAAGAAAATATTTTGTATTTGATTAAATTTCATGCATGTGGGCTTATTCAAAATAGCAATTAGACATGATTTTGTATTCTCATTTTAATTTCATGTCTCACTTGTGAATCAATTTATTTGGATTGTTAGTGTTGATACTTTCAACTCAAATTATTTTAGAGGTTGTTAATAGGACTTGGTTTCTATTTGATAAGTGATTGACTTACATGTGATTTTATGTGAGCACTAATTTATTAGGGTTTTATAATTTTCTATCATAACCCCCTTTTAAGTTTATTGCTAATGTTATATCTTAATATTACCATGAAATGCCTAGAGTAAAATATTACTCTCTTCATGGTTTGATCTTGGTTATAAGAATAGGTGGTTTATCACCACACATGGGTTTAAGTAAAGGGTTTAGCACTAGGTGCTTCTTATGTTCAATAATTGAAGCATAATATTTAATTAGTGAGAAATTTTAGGGTCCTAGTTATATTCACCTAATAGCACATGGTTTGAATCTCAATTATGGCCTAGGTTTTAATTGTGATCACCCAAGTGATGCACAAACTAAGGTTGAGATGTAGTTTAGGGTTTTACTTGTGATCATCAAATAATTCACAAGTTAGTTTGAGATATGGGTATAGGTTCTATATGTGATCTAACACCATATTATCTTTGCTAGGGTTTAGTCTCCCTTCACTGTTGATAGGATATGTATCAATAAATATTGTTAAGGTTCTCACAAAGCTTGGCTAGGCAAGATCGTGATATCCTTCATGTGTTTCACTACTTAAGTTGTGGAGAATAATCTAGGGTTGCTCACTTAGTAGTCTCCCTATGATTTCATGTGATTGATGATATCTGCTTTTTATACTAGGTTTAAATTATGGCTTATTCTCCTATTTCTCCAAAGCATGATCATGGTATCATCATGATCCCCTTATTCTTATTAGCTTCTTACTTAAAGTTCTTAGGGTTGATGATCATTACCCTATAGTGATGATCATGCATGGTATGGCTTCACAAAGTATCACTAGATGTATTTGGCTAGGGTTATACCAATTTACCTCTCTCACTCCACAAGGACTTGGATTATAATCTAAGGTTCTACTCAAGGAATGATGATGTGATTATCTGAATATGTGGTTTGCCTAAGAATTCTACCTTGCTATCTTCTGAAGCTTGTTCTTTAGGAATTCTGATAAACCTGCTTCTTGTGGTATGCCTCCACCTCCTAGTTGCTTCATCTTGGTCGTATCTAAATTATGGAGTGGCCCAACTCTTTGGTTTGCTTGTATCATGGTACAAGATGATAGGATGGATGAGGTAGAGGGTTCCTTTTATAGGCTTGGGCATGCTCTAGTATCATGACACATAGGTGTGTGACTCTTGTTTTGATTTGATGAGTAAGGTGCTTGGTTGTCATGCTCTCATCCATAGCAATCCTTTAAGCATGAGGTGGCATAGCTTAGGATTCAAGCTATGTAGATATTTATGTGGCATGGGTATTATCCTCTCATGTGATTTGTTTTTGGATAGCCAAGTGGCTTTTGTTATTAAATATCTTGTGAATGATTTTATGCTTGTGGTGAGTCATTATATCATATGTGATTGTATTTATATTGTAATTGGGATCAAAATGTCAAAGACAAGGATTATACCCCAATTTTGAATGGTGATGTTTGATTTCACCAAGGCATGATCATATGAGTTTAAAAATACTCATAGTTTATTTTATTCAAATAGTTTGAACTATAATTCGTAATGTAAACGAATTTAGTTTTGTGATATTCCACATATTTAATAAGTTATGATTAAAATCAGAATGTGTGGCTTTTATGCACTTAGGTCCTTGTGTTTTACCATATTTGATAATAAGTTTTAAAGTGAATTAAATTATACCCCAAAGTTAGTTGCTCAACTTTTAAGTGTTAATAATTTAGAGTTTGTTTCTTATCTCTTTGATGGGTATAAACCTCTCCCTTCTCCAGATTCTTCTTGGAATATTAGTTTTCCTCAGACCATTGACTTCTTACTTTAATTCTATGATTTATTCCAATTCTATAAGCGTGTTTCCTTTCTCATTGAATTCAATGATTGGGACAACTTCTTGTGCTGATAGTCTTAACTGAAGACTAATTTAATAACATATTCGTAATTGGTAAAATAGGTCTTTGTTTTCCCTTACTACCAAAACTGAAATAATGGTACTTAGTAAGGTACTTACCATGGAAATGGTCTTGAGGGTTTATTTCACTAAGAATGGATTAGACTCATTTAGTCTATCCAATCATGGATCATGGTTGATACCTCTAACTATTTTGGTTCCTTTAGGTTCCATGAAAGAAATCTTTCTAATAGTATTTAGTTTTGGTAAGGTCTAACTCCTTCGGTCTTTGGGCCTTCTTAAGCTTTATTTGGTCTCCTATATATACTTCATCCAACTTCCTTAACCTTAACTTACTTGAGCTATCGTACTTCTGAGTAGATACTACTCACTTTCTCAAGTTTTAGTCCAATTATTACTTCCTCGAGGTATGAACCTCAGCTTCTGGTCTGACATCCTTCTCAAAGTACTGTCCAACATCTTATGAAAATAAGATCGAACTTCCTCTCAGTTCAGACCTTCTTCTTCTATTTTGCTCAAAGTATTGAGTCATTGTACATCCAACTCAACCTTTTGTAGCACCCTACCTTTTAAATAAAGGCAAGACACCTGTGTATAGTGCTATTCCCGGGATCACTGATAGAACACACATTTCAAATGAAGTAATCATAGCAATAGTATCAAATTTACTACAACGTAGATCCACAGGAGACAAATAAAGTCTTACAACTTGCATAGTCACTTGGACTAGCTCAAATATAATTGTTCAAAGTAAACACAACGGAAGTAAACTTCAATGAGCCTCCATCATCTTCATGCGCCACAGGCAGACATGTTGGAATGTAGACTCGAGATCCTACCTAGTAATCCTCTTCAGACGAACCTGCACGTTTGAATATGCAGCCCCACGAATGGAGGTCAGTACAATGATGTACTGGCAAATGACACTTATTTGGTGGCAATTTTTGACATGACTAGCTACATGATATTTGGCAAGTGGAGTTTAGGAAAATTTGCTTAAAGCCAATTTTATCCTATATTTTATTTAAAACAAAACATTTTGAAATCCTTTGAATGACATTATGAAATCACACCATGGTTAAATCCTCCATGGGTTTTATAATAATCACATGGTTACATCTCCCATGAGTTTTACAAGGTTAATTCAAATTTTAAACACATTCAGAAAAGGTGATGAGATTCTTCCGTACATTCCTTGCCTAGAAGCTCAAATTGTCCGTAACCGGGGACACGGCTAAGATCTTAGGTTTAACTCTCGAGAGGTTGTGCACTTTCACCTTACGACCCACCCTTCCCAAGAGAAGAATGAGACAAGATCTTTCAGAAGAAGAATTCAACCATACAAACTAGACTCGTTCCCATTTGGCCACCACCCTCTGTCTAGCCACAAGTTGAACCCTCACAACTTACTTAATCCCGGCAGAGCCCATAATACCATAAGGCTGCACTGGAAGCTAACTAAAACATGGACGACATAGTAATCTCTTTAATCCTGGGTGGTCTACCACAAGTGGAACTCACAAGCTTAAAACCTTACAGGTAGTAAACCCCCACACGATCCCCTGGTGAAAACCAGGTGTGCAGTCAAAAGCGACCACTCTACAACTTGCGCACTCTCAGGGATTCACCACTTTAGCCCACTCGGGGCGTGGACCTGAGCAGCCGCCCACCAATCAACCAATCCACCCAGGTGTTTCATTAGGGTTGTTAATTTTAATTTTTCAAACACTCACAACCAATAACGAAACAACATTTGGCATTTGATGTTGCAAAGCAAAATTAAAGCATCCTAGCAATGGGTTCAGGAGTAGCTACACACTACTAGGGTTTGCTAAGCATAGCATAATACTTTACTTTCGAAAACAAAATCCTACCATGCATACTAGTTTCAAAACACTAATGCATAATTAAAATAAGTAGGATTTGAGTGTCACTTGCCTTGATCAAAGCAACCCGCACAATCACAGCAATCACAAGCACCACCTTGATCTCCTCCACAATCTATTCAAACAATCACAACAAATAAACAAACATTCGATATGAACAATCATAGACATGTATGCATGCATGCTATGCAACAATTTAACTTCACAAGAGGGGTGGTGTGTAAGTGTTGCATTATGTGTTCTCTGATATGTGCAATGTTAATAAAGTATTCTGGACATTTAATTTGATTTAGAAAAACCATTAATCGAGTATCTACTTAACATATACAACCTTATTAATTAGCTACTGCAAGCATTATGTGTTGTAAAAATATGAATTTGACCTCCCTGGATAGGCTACAGTAACACAAGAATAGGGCAATTGGAATTATTCGAAAATGATTTATAGAATTTGAATTATCCTCGAATTACTGATTTGAATAGATTTTACTAAAGCAAGTTTGTGCACGTATCAAAGTTGTACAACTCCTATACCAAGTTGAAGTACATGATCTGAGGATTCCAGAAAGTACAAAATCATAAAATTTGGCCCAGTAGACTATTTTATACAATTTTTATAGTGTAAATAGTCACATTTCCCTATCTGAATTTTAATACGAAATCTATCACGGTACCTATGTCATATTATTACATAAACGTGTAGTACATAGTGTAAGCTTTCCAAAACTATAAAGTTTGTAAAATTTGGCCCAGTGAATGATTTTATATTGAATTTACAAGTTATGCCCGAAATCTGAGATTTGAATTTCGAATTTAAACACGCGTTTGACTACTCTGACCGGGGCGCTGTCTAGGACTGCCACGCGGCGCTCTCTGACTCGCTGATACCGGTTCGGGTTTTGGATCTAATCTGAGCCGCCAGATGCAGATCCGACGGCGGAAAGAAAAGGGGAGAGGAGCTCACCTCTGACTGGCCGGAGACGAAACCGACGGCGACGGCGGCGTGCAGACCCGGGCGTCGGCGAGCAGTGGCTCCCGAGCTTGGTGACGTAGACGACGAGGGGCGGCGTGACCTCGCGGTTCTCCTGGTGTCCGTGGCACGGCCAGAGGCGGGCTAGAGCGGCGGCGACACTTGGCCGGAGGTGGCGCGGCCGGCTGCAGCCACGGCGAGGAATCGACGGCGATTGGCGGCACTAGAGGCGACGCGGTTCGGGGAAAAGAACGCGGGGGGCCTGGGGTTTATATAGGCGGGGCAGACGTCGAGGAGCCCTCGGATGGCGAAGATTTGTCCGTCCCCATCTAGGGTTCGGGCGACGGTGGCGGCAGTGTCCCGCTCGGACACGAGGTAGGAGACGACGGGCGCGGGCCGGTTAGCAGGCCGAAACGGGCCGGTGCGGTCGGGCTGGCCCAGTTCGGTCAGTCCGAACCGTTTTTTCTTTTTTTTTTTTGTTCTTTTCGTTTTTTTTTTTCTTTTCTTTTTACTGTGTTTCTCATAACTTTTGTTTTAGGAACCCAAATAGGGTCAAACCAGTTTCTAAAATTTTGTAAAATTCAGGACTTTATTTTAGACAACAGAGAACAAGGGTTTGACTTAAAATAACATGGTAGATAAATAAGATCCTTGCATTTAGGGCATGTAACTATGGTTGTGTCATATTTGTGCTTATCATTTTATGTGTAAATGAGCAAATGCAAAGATGCCATGAATGCATGCAAGTTTTTAATTTTTTGAATAACCTGGGATGTTACAGACTACCCCCTTAAGATGAAGCACGTCCCGTGCTTCGGAAAGGCTAGCAGATAGGTGGGGTGATCTTCTCGAATATTTTTCTTCACGTTCCCAAATTGCTTCTTACTCGGTATGGTGACTCCACTGAACGCAAAGCTTGACAGTCTTGGTGCGAGTATCCCATTACTATGTGTATCATATCTAGGCTAACCCCCTTAAGATGTTTAGCCAATCATCCCCACTATTTAATTGGGATGTGAATCGAATCCTTTTTCCTTTTGGGGTTGTGAGTGCGACTAACACAAATCAAGGAATCCTATATAGGTAGTCATCCAGTCCATTTCCAAAATCACGTCCCATTCTTTGCAACTCCAAGATTACTAAATGGGCGGTGGATCTATAGGGCCTAATTAAATATGGCATCCAGAATTGGCTATCACTTAGCCACTAGGGGAAACCTACTTTAATTGTTTCACTGGGCATTCCAATTTTTTTCACAAATGCTCTGGATATGAATGAATGCATTGCACCAGTATCGCATAAAACTAATGCGGTAATGAGTTGAGTGGAAACATACCCATCACAGCGTTAGGTTCATTCGCCACTTCCTCCACATGCAGGTGGTTCACCTGTCCCTTCTGGAATGGATTAGGTTTGGTAACCTCCTCAGGCTTGTTCTCGGGACATCTTTTGGCAAAGTGCCCAGTCTTCTTACACTTGTAGCATGTGATGTTGGACAAGTCCCTATTGTCCCCTGAATTGGGATGGTGCTGGCCATTGTTTCCATTGTGATGACCATTGTTACCATTGGGGTGACTATTGGAATGGTCTCCCTTGAATCCTTCATTGTGCCTATGGCCGTTGTAGTTGTTTCCATTCCCTTTACTGAAATGACCATTATGATTGTGTGAGTTGTGACTCCCACTTCCTTCAGAAGGATGGTGTTTCTTGTGAAACGACTCGGTGTGGTTCTTGCTATTGCTGAACTTCCTCTTACGATTTTCTTCCTTCTTGATGTTATTGTCCAGAGTGATGGCTTGATCAAGTAGGGATTGATAGTTGGGTGCATAAGCTACAGACAATGGAATCTTCAGTTCACCTTTAAGTCCATTGAGGAACTTTTCCTTCCTCTTAACATCAGTGTCAATGTCTTCTGGGGCATACCTCGCCAAAGCACAGAAGTCATCCATGTACTCCTTCAGAGTCCTTCCTCCTTGCCTCAGGCTGCGAAATTCATCCCTCTTTAGATTCATAATGCCCGAGGAGATATGAGCAGTACGAAATCCCTCTTTGAAGGTTTCCCAGTCTAAGTCATCTATAGGATGGGTAAGTTGATAAGTCTCCCACCACCTTGCAGCAGGTCCTTCCAACAGATGAGCGGTGAACCTAATCTTCTCAGCCTCGGTGCACTCACAGGTGACCAAGTCCTTGCTGACTGAACGAAGCCAGTCATCAGCTACAATTGGTTCAGTGGCACTGGAGAACTTAGCTGGTCGGAGTCTCAGAAATCTGCAAGTCTATCCAGGGGTGGTGGTGGTGGTGGAGGTGGCGGTGGTGGTGGAGGTGGCGGTGGTGGATTGTTGTTGTCGTTGTTCTGGGTGGTTTGGATGAATTGGGTCATCATCTTGTTACCCTCCAAAACCCACCGACGGGCAATGGCTAAGCAACACGAAGAGCCGGGAGGCTCCCAAGGCCGCTTAGTGGACCCTGGCACCTCGCGTCGTCCGCAAATCTTCCAGCCACGTCCTGGCGGTTGCTAGGCGTGCCACCTGACCTAGACCCGATCAGGAAGGTGTTAGAGTGCTTCGATTGTTCCTGCATGGTAGACACGTAAACATTAAATACGAGCCCTATCGGCTCTCAGGTTTCCCTGTGGATCGGCTCAAAGAGCCGATCGCCCCATGGTTCACGTTGGATTTACAATGACATGGGGATCCTGCTTGATCAAAACAAAGCTAAACCGATCTACGACAGTTTAGGGTTTTCACCGCATAACCGGAACGTCCTACGTGTGATCGGGCCTAGCAGCTACGGAAGATGATGCAAACTACCCCTACGAGAGGCCTAAAAACCAACATAACGTTGATTCCCGGAACATCCCTTGCAGGGACGGTGAACAACATCTAACGCACTACCGGATCGTCCGACCCCAGCATAAGGCCTAACTATGCAGATATTAAACTAATCCTTGCGGGGCAAGGAGCAACTATAACGGATCGGATCTACTAAGTAACGAACAAGCAAGATGCTGCCCTTACACCCAGATAGGTGTAAGGGCAGCTAGGTGTCGAGGGACGGCATTGCCACGCAGATATTCACGAGAAAGCATCAATGCGAGCCCCTAAACACCTAATGATAAGTAGTAATGCTCGCCATCAACAACGCTTCAGCACGAGCAGTACAAGGTAGACGAATAAACGTATACTGCCTAGATCGCAAGATGCGATCTAGGCAGCATGGTGCTTACCCGGAAGAAACCCTCGAAGAAAGGGGTGGCGATGCGCCTGATTTGTGTTTGTTGAACGATGATTGTCCTCCTTTTCCGATAACCCTAGATACATATTTATAGTCCAAGGGACTTTCTAATTGAGGCGTGCACCTAACCGTGCATGGGCCAGACTCTATCTCTTAATCTAAATACGATACGAACTACTATATTACAGATACATGGGCAACTTAGCCCAAACTCTTAGCGCAAGGCCGCTTCGAAGATGCTCCACGTGTACGTCCTTCAAGCCCATCTCCACTTACGGCCCATCTCCTGATTTGGCCAAAATCGGGTGATAACACATGCCCCCTGGTTTTGATAATGATAATTGCAAAACCATCTGTCTCCTTCGAAGGGTCATGTCATGGCAGAACCGTCGCAGTTTTCTTCATGATGACGTCTTGCCTTCTCAACTTCTCTGCACGATCTGACAATATTGGCACCACGTCCTCGGAAACTGCTTAGGCATTTAAATCACTGTATCCCCTTCTATTTGGCCACCTCCTGTAGTTCCCCTCTTCATCCCCCTGCTCCACAGTAGCCATCGGCAAACCAAAAACCCTCCTTAGCCCCCATGGATTCTTCCTCCTCCTCCGTTTCCTCTGGCCTGTCTTTCCAGTCCTCCTCGAGCAGGAGGTCGATCTGATGGCCATCTACGAGGCCCGCGCCCCAGAGCATTGGGACGCGCGGGACTGGGACTCCTCCAACGAGTCGGAAGACGACGAACCCCTCACCGACGGGGAAGAAGACCTTCAGTTCCTCATTGACGGGGAGCTGGAGGCAACAAGCGAGGACGACCTCTTCCCCTGGGAGGGGAACTTTTCCTCCGACGAGGAGGAAGAAGAGGAGGAAGAAGACGACGACTCCCTCGAGGGTTACCCACCAGCGAAACGCCTCCGCATGTGGTGGGACGACGACGACAGCGATGATGAAGAAGAGGATGAAGCTCCCGCAGAGGGCTACGGGAGCAGCGACGAGGAGCCCGTCGGCAGCAGCGCCGATGGGAGCTCCGAGGATGATGATGAGGGCAGTGACGGCCCGTAGACTAGGATCTACTAGTGTAGGCCTAGCAGTAGTAGATTGGTCAACAGACCCTTCTTTTGTTCTCCCTTTCTTAAGCAATCGGCTCTTCCCTTGTAAGAAATCTGGTTTATCAATGAAGAATTTCTCCAATTTGATTTTACCGATTCTTTTTTATGCTAATTTAGCCGATTGTCAACTCGATCGATGTTTAATGAGCCGATCTCCACGCATCGATCCCTCATGATCCACTCTTCATCTTTTTGACATCGGAGTGATCGTGAACTTGGTCAATGCTCAATAAGTCAATGTCTGCGGGACCAGCCGATGACTCTCCAATCGGCTTCTAAAAACAGAGCATCCACGAGGCCAGCTGCCCCCCGAGCCTCAGCCGAGGTGAAAACAGTGATGAGGACCCGTAATTTAGACAAACAGTCCCGGGCTTGATCACGTCTGAAAGAGATATCACGCAGGGCCAACCAGCCGATCACCTTTCTTCCATTGTCGGCCGATACTTTAGATGATCACCCATAGCTCAATGAGCAACAGGCTGTCTTGGATACCAACTCTCTCCTGACAGCACTGCCAAACTGGCAACGAGGCAACTTTGAGCACTTGTACTAGAGTCGATGGCTGTGTATCGGCTTTGCACCATGAGACACCTCAAACAAGATCATGACTCTTACCAGCCAACCCAGCGGGCTGGTAATCTGGTTTTGGGCAGGTGTCTACAATAGAGCTCTGGGCTTGTCGCTCAATTGACTTGTATGCGGAAACTGATATTTTTGCGACATCAGCACCATTCCTCAGACAAGTTGTGATGCAGAGCCAGCTGATTCCGAAAAAATCGGCTTCCTTTAGCAAAGGATCCTTCAGGGCAAACTGCCCCCCGAGCTTCTTCCGCTCAAGTCCTGCGCCTTGCTGATCAGATTGGCTCATCATCTTTGGCAGGCTAATGCAGCTCCTGGTGAGGATGTTTCCTGATGCTCTCCCCAACTTTGGTCGCAACAACCTTTGACAGTAGCCGATTGCTTCATCATCGACTGTCCTCCTGGTCTTAGAAGAGACATGCTCCTTCGTCGGGCTCACCCTTACCCTGAACTGCATGTTTGTGCTGCTCCTGTGGTTGATCAGGGTCGTGATCCCTCAAACTTGCCCCAACCGATATCGCCAACACATGTCTGCCGCTTCTGCTAGCACTGCTGGACTTGAAGGTTTGCTAACGGAGCCAACAACAATTCCACTGAGGGGCTCCTTCAGTAGAGCCTCGCTACATAACTTGATGACTGCTCCATTAGGCCTCTTGTCCGTATCCCTTGAGTCGATGGCCGTGCATCGGCTTTGAATTCTTAAGTCGATGTCTACGCATCGGCTGTGCTCAAAAATTTCTGTATTTTCGTTTTTTTATTGGCCGATTGCATCATCGGCCCCCCATACTTGAGCTGTTCTGCTGGGCATTCGACATGCATTCTCAGCCTCGTATCCTCGTGTCTTATCCATCTATGTGCCCCCGAGCCGATTCTGTCAAGTAATTGATGGTATCGGCTCTTCAGGCATCTGTTGGATCAATGCTGAACACAGACAAAGGTATGTTGAGGATAGTTTCGGCCGATTGCCAGAATCGGCCTCCTTTTCCGTTGCAATGCTTGACGATGGTTTGCAACTTCTTGGATTTCCGCTGTAGCTACGTGGCATGCTGGAGATAAGATCCCTGCTTTTCATTTTTTGAGGGCCGATCTCAGGGATCGGCCTTGCCACGTACGTCCAATGTCTTGGACCTGCTACTCCGTTAGGCCGGTGGATAAAACCAGCCTTACCCCATTTTTCGAAGCTTCGATGCGCTCACAACCCTCTAAACTGATTCCAGAGAGCGGCTCTTGGTTATCTGCTTCCCACACGCTCATGGCAGCTAACGATATCTCGATTGAGTCATCCGCCTGAACGACTTCCACTTCATCTCCATCCCACTGTATGATGCATTGGTGCATCGTAGACGGGATGCAACAGTTAGCATGAATCCAGTCCCTTCCCAATAGGACGGCGTAATTGCTTTTGCTGTCGACGATGAAGAATGCGGTAGGTATGGTCTTCCGGCCTACAGTAAGCTCTACATTCAGAACACCTTTCGCTTCTGACGCCTGGCCGTTGAAGTCGCTTAACGTGATGTTGGTCTTGATCAGATCATCGCTGGAATGCCCCAAACGTCGTAGCATGGAATACGGCATTATGTTGACTGCCGCTCCGGTATCAACCAACATCTTGCTGACAGGCTGCCCGTTGATGTAACCCCTCAAGTATAGGGCTTTCAGATGCCTGTAGCTTCTATCTCGTGGCTTCTCAAAGATAACTGGTCGTGGACCGCAGTCGAATTGAGCCACTGAAACTTCCTCGTCGCTTGGAGCGCGAAACTCCGACGGGAGTATGAACACCATGTTTGTGTCGCCGATGCCTCTGCATCGGCATCAGCCGATGCCTGTGCATCGGCTTTCGCCTGTTTTGGGCGCCATACTTTCTTTGGCGGGCGCGCCTTCGTCTCCAATGTTTGCTGAATCTTCGCGGCCAGATCGGGCCGCGCTCTTCTCAACGTGTACAGGTACCGTGCCTCGGCTTCTTCCAGGTTTCGCAGCCGCTGCACTCTACGCTTCTGAGAGTGGCTGAGTCCATCAGGGCACCACCTTGGTCGGTGATACCTATCTTCTTCTCCATCTGACTCCTCGAAGTCTTCTTCTTGAGATGACTCAGCTTGCTTGTTATGAGGTGGGAGAGGTCCTAGACGTTCGAACACTGAAACTTCATTTGTCCTTCTCCTTTGCTGTTTGCATTCTGGGCAATTCTCGATTGTTGGCAATCGGCTCATTCCTGAGTCCCAGCAATGTTTGAAGAAGGGACAGTTCCAGTGCTTATCCACGTTGTCTTGCTCCCTTGACCTCCCTCTAGCGTAGCGTTCGTACCCGTCGTTGTTCATCGTCGACGATACCTCCAGTTCTCGCATCGACCGACGATATCTTTATCATCTTCGTCGTAGCGCCGACGTCGGTCGTACTGCTGCTCATATTTGTTGAGGAGATGCACGGAGAGTGGGCGCTGATACCGTATGCTTCTCACCTCCTCCTCGGTTAGGTACCGTCTATCATCATCTTGGGGCCTCGCGTGGAACGGCCTCCTCTTTATCTTTGCCACGGAGTGGCTGCTCTCTGCTTTATCTTTGCCATGGCGGCTCACAAGCCCTGCCATATTGACATCAAAAGAGAACCCTGGCTCCCTTATGGAGTGGCTTAGGTCCACCATGTTGACGTCCGGAAATGGACGCATGTCTACCTTCATGGCAAACTGTCCGAAAGTTAATCGGCCCGATTCTATCGCCATCTGAATTTGTGCGCGTAATACTTTGCAGTCGTTGGTGGCGTGCGTGAACGTATGATGCCATTTGCAGTATGGCCTTTTGTTCATCTCTTGTGTCGTAGGGATCTTGTGGCCTTCAGGGAGCTTCAACTGTTTCTCTTTCAGTAGTAGATCGAAGATCTGTTCAGTTTTGCTCACATCAAAGTCCAACCCTCTTGGAGGCCCTGGCGGGTTCACCCATTTGCAGGACACAGGTACCGGCGTCCGAGTCCACTCGGCTACTGCGACTTCCTGATCTTCCGCAGAATCTTCATCCTCATCAGCATTGACCAGGGTTATCGCGCGCTTGAACTTGTCCTGGTACAGTTCTGGATGGCGCTGTTCATATAAGGTCAGTCTATTGACCAGGTGCGTCAACGAGTTGTACTCCACTTGGAACGTCGGATCTTTGAATGACGCTGCAAGGCCTGCCACGGCCAGCTCGACTGCTTCTTTCTCAGTTAAATGAACCGAATAGCATCGGTTCTTGACAGTTCTGAAACGCTGAATGTATTCAGACACTGTCTCTCCTCGCCTCTGCCGAACCTGTGCTAGTTCGGCAATACCAGCTTCAGTAGCTTCTGAATGATATTGGGTGTGAAACTGTTCCTCCAGCTGCTTCCATGATCGTACCGAATTTGGCTGCAACGAGGTGTACCATCCAAAAGCTGGACCGGTGAGGGATTGCGAGAAGAACCTCACCCGTAGCTGATCCGATGCCGAAACCATGCCCAGCTGGGCCAAGTATCGGCTCACGTGCTCGATGGAGCTAGATCCTTCTGACCCACTGAATTTGTTGAAGTCCGGAAGCCGGTACTTAGGTGGTAGTGGGATCAGGTCAAACTCATTGGGGTACGGCTTGAATAGCCGATTATCTTCTTCTTCGGCAAGATGCCGAACTGATCTCTCAGGACTGCACTGATCTGATCCGCGGTGGAGGTAGTGGCAGCTGAGCTTTCCTGGACTGGTGCAGTGGCATACTTGGCTAGCCACGCCTGTTTCTCAGCTTCTGCTCCCAAACTCCCCGCCGCTGCAGTCGTTCCTCCTGCCGGAACAATGGCTCCTGCTCCGGCAATCCCTCCTGTTGGAGCCTGGATCGCCTGCGTCCAGTTGTTGCAGTCCGGCACAAACGTGCACACGTATCCGTGTGGGATCTCCTTGGGCGGCTGATACGTCTCCAACGTATCGATAATTTCTTATGTTCCATGCTACTTTATTGATGATACCTACATGTTTTATGCACATTATATGTCATATTTATGCATTTTATGGAACTAACCTATTAACAAGATGCCGAAGAGCCAGTTGCTGTTTTCTGCTGTTTTTTGGTTTCAGAAATCCTAGTAAGGAAATATTCTCGGAATTGGACGAAATCAATGCCAAGGGTCCTATTTTTGCACGGAGCTTCCAGAAGACCGAAGAGATAACGAAGTGGGGCGACGAGGCGCCGCCACCATAGGGCCGCGCGCCAGAGGGGGCCCGCGCCGCCTATGGTGTGGGCCCTCGTCAGCCCCCGACCTACCCTTCCGCCTACTTAGCCTCCGTCGCGAAAACCCCGCAGAGAGCCACGATACGGAAAACCTTCCAGAGACGCCGCCGCCGCGCGAATCCCATCTCGGGGATTCAGGAGATCGCTCCGGCACCCTGCCGGAGAGGGATTCATCTCCCAGAGGACTCTTCATCGCCATGATCGCTCCGGAGTGATGAGTGAGTAGTTCACCCCTGGACCATGGGTCCATAGCGTAGCTAGATGGTCGTCTTCTCCTTGTTGTGCTTCATTGTTGGATCTTGTGAGCTGCCTAACATGATCAAGATCATCTATCTGTAATACTATATGTTGTGTTTGTCGGGATCCGATGGATAGAGAATACTATGTTATGGTGATTATCAATCTATTGTTTATGTGTTGTTTATGATCTTGCATGCTCTCCGTTATTAGTAGAGGCTCTGGCCAAGTTTGTACTCTTAACTCCAAGAGGGAGTATTTATGCTCGATAGTGGGTTCATGCCTTCATTGACACCTGGGACAGTGACAGAAAGTTCTAAGGTTGTGATGTGCTGTTGCCACTAGGGATAAAACATTGATTCTATGTCTAAGGATGTAGTTGTCGATTACATTACGCACCATACTTAATGCAATTGTCTGTTGCTTTGCAACTTAATACTGAATGGGGTTCGGATGATAACCTGAAGGTGGACTTTTTGGGCATAGATGCAGTTGGATGGCGGTCTATGTACTTTGTCGTAATGCCCAATTAAATCTCACTATATTTATCATATCATGTATATGCATTGTTATGCCCTTCTCTATTTGTCAATTGCCCGACTGTAATTTGTTCACCCAACATGCTTTTATCTTATGGGAGAGACACCTCTAGTGACTGTGGACCCCGGTCCTATTCTTTACATAGCATACAATCTCTGCAATTGTGTTTTACCGTTTTCTTGCAAACAATCATCTTCCACTCGATACGTTTAATCCTTTGTTACAGCAAGCCGGTGAGATTGACAACCTCACTGTTTCGTTGGGGCAAAGTACTTTGGTTTTGTTGTGCAGATTCCACGTTGGCGCCGGAATCCCTGTTGTTGCGCCGCATCACATTTCGCCACCATCAACCTTCAACATGCTTCTTGGCTCCTCCTGGTTCGATTAAACCTTGGTTTCTTTCTGAGGGAAAACTTGCTACCGTGCGCATCATACCTTCCTCTTGGGGTTCCCAACGAACGTGTGAGTTACACGCCATCAAGCTCTTTTTCTGGCGCCGTTGCCGGGAGATCAAGACACGCTGCAAGGGAGTCTCCACTTCTCAATCTCTTTACTTTGTTTTTGTCTTGCTTTATTTTATTTACTACTTTGTTTGCTGCACCTAAACAAAACACAAAAAAATTATTAGTTGCTAGTTTTACTTTATTTACTGTCTTGCTCTCTATATCAAAAACACAAAAAAATTAGTTACTTGTCTTTACTTTGTTTGCCTAGTTTACTTTTTGCTTATTGCATCATGTTTCCTTTTAATTTCACCACAAAAGACATACCGGTAGGACGTGGGTCCATAGTTGGGAGAAATAATATAGAAGAATTTTTCAATCATGTTAGTATTACTGAAGATTTTGAAGATAGACACTTGGTAGAACTTGCACCTACCTATGAAATTGCTGCTGCTGCTTTAGTTCGCATGTTGGAAACTAAATTTGTTAATCTCAATCCTATAATCCAACACATGTTTCTTACACTCGGTGATATGGAAGAAGGGGAAAAGAAAGATTTTGTTCTAGAAACTCTTCTTAGAGAATTTGGGGGATTAGCAAGAGAGGCTAGAAAGGTCTTTGCTAAATTTAATATGCTAGGTTCTCATACTAATTTTGTTGGTCTCCTTGAAAAAATGGACATAGATAGAATAAGATACACTAATAATATTAATGATGGTGGGGAGATCAAAGCACCAATACCATGTAAACTCCTAGCTATGAATGATGCACTAGAAAATAACTATGCTTGGCTTGTTCCTGAAAATTTGTTTGATGAGAGTAGCAAGCCCAAGACTAATGAAAAGGGAGACGCTAAAACTTATGTATCCAATATACTATGCTTAGTTGAGAAAACTCCCAACACCCCTGGTTATGATGTTGATGCTTCTACTCTCGATAATACTTGATTTGCACTTTCTGCGCCTAGCTGAAAGGCGTTAAAGAAAAGCGCTTATGGAGACAACCCATGTTTTTACTACAGTACTTTGTTTTAAATTTGAGTCTTGGAAGTTGTTTACTACTGTAGCAACCTCTCCTTATCATGTTTTTGTGCCAAGTAAAGTTTCTATGTCAAAGTTGATGTTATATTTGGGATCGCTGCGCAGAAACAGCATTGCTGTCTGTCACGAATCTGGGCACAGGCCTCTGTAGAAAATTCGAAAAAATCTGCCAATTTACGAGCTTGATCCTCAGATATGTACGCAACTTTCATTAGTTTTGAGTTTTTCCATTTGAGCAAGTCTGGTGCCATCTTTAAATTCGTCTTTACGGACTGTTCTGTTTTTGACAGATTCTGCCTTTTATTTCGCATTGCCTCTTTTGCTATGTTGGATTCATTTCTTTGATCCATTAATGTCCAGTAGCTTTATGCAATGTCCATAAGTGTAAAGAATGTTTGTGTCACCTCTGAATGTGTGAATTATTAATTGTGCACTAACCCTCTAATGAGTTTGCTTGAAGTTTGGTGTGAAGGAAGTTTTCAAGGGTCAAGAGAGGAGAATGATATACTATGATCAAGAGGAGTGAAAGCTCTAAGCTTGGGGATGCCCCCGTGGTTCACCCCTGCATATCTAAAGGTATAATAGCTGCCCCCCCATGGAGGCTTCACAGCGATTCCAGCTTTTGAACCGTCGGATTTTTACTGTTCCTGGTCAACACTTGATCTCAGCCGTCCATTTCTGGCAGTAGCACCCTAGCAAAAGCCATGAACTGGCCGTTATCTACCCGCATCAGGCTGCGTCTGGGCCCGAGCATCGCGCGGACCCGCTGTCTGCCACTGCGGCTGGATCTCTGTCGGTGCACATTTGCGTCAGGCAGTGGATCTCCACCCGCAGGGGTATTTTCGGTCTTTCAGCACCTGCCATATAAAAAACGAGATCGGTTGACCGAAACCCTAGCCGCCTTGCCCAATCGCTGTGCATCCTCTCTCCCAATCCCCTCGCTCCTCTGCCCGTCCTCCTCCTCCCCAACTGCTGCGATTCTCTCACCCCGGAGCTCGATCGCCAAAGAGCGGCGGCGGAGGACGACAGCAAGACGATGCTGGGCCACGGGAGCTCGCGCGGCCGCCGGCCAAGCTCCATCTCCTCCACCCCTCCCTTTCCCTTAGCCAGAGCAGAAGGAGACAGCAGGGCCAGGCTCCAGACCCTCGGCTCGTGCTGCTCGCGCGAGCAGCAGCAGCCCCCTGCTCTCGCTCCCCACGTCGCCGCCTCGAGCCGCCGAACAGCACGAGCGCCGGCCGCCGCCTCGACCCACCACCAGCCTCCAATCCCTTCCCGTCCTGCTCCTCCCCAACCCCCTCCACTCCATCTCCGGCAAGCCAACGGCGGCCGCGTGGACGACCAATGAGCAGCCGGGCCGGCCGCGGTGGTGGGCTGAAGGAGGCGGCGCTCGGTGCACCAAGTGCGTCTCTCTCCTTCCTCTCTCTCTCTCTCTCTCTCTCTCTCTCTCTCTCTCTCTCTCTCATGGCTTGCCCTGGAGGACTGAGGAGGAAGGCACGAAGGGGCTGGAGCAGGTGGCCGGCCCTGCTATTCCTGGCTGGGGAGGATAAGGAAGGAGGAAGACGTAAAGGGGTGGGAGCAGGCTCCCGCGCACACAGCCGTGTCGGCTCTTACCGCCGTCGACCGATTCCGGCGACCAACACCCGGCGCGACACCGGCGACCAGCATCCTGAGCCAGCTCCTTGGCGTGGCTCCTCCCGTCACTCATGCTGCTCCTTCATGGCAAGCAACCTTGTGCAGCTTTCAGATTTTATTTCCTGTAGTTTTTAGCTCAGACGTGCACAGCATCCTTGGAGAGATTGGTGAGGATGTGCTTGCACATGCGGTTTTGGATCTCTGCTTCTTCGCCTTCTCAGTATGTACGTATTCTCTATCTCCCTCACCATCGATGAGGAGCCTTGTGCTCTTCTTTTGGGTAAAAAACACTTGATGTACGTTATATTGTTGGCCCTGTTTAGTATGAATTGTCAAATACAACATGTACTAAATTTTCTTGGGCTTATGTGGCTAGATATAGTATTCTCTAGGAAGCATAAACTGTGGCATTATCATTTTTTCTATTAATTTCATTTTGTACTTGTTCTGTAACAGTACTATCATGATTTTTGGTTGGTAGAATCTACCTAATTACAATGGCATGTCAGTTTGTAGGAACTTTCTCGGATGTGTTCTTCAGAGAGTACTTTTCAGAGATTATACATCTTATCTTAAGTCTTATATATTCTTACTAATTATGGGCTCTGTACTCCGCTGGAAATTTCTCCAGGTCTATTTAAGACAAAATTGTATAGTTAATTTTCAGCTGAGATCTATGTTTAGTGATGCTGCTTTGCATCTTCATCCTCGGCGTTTCAATGGAGGAGCATTTGCTGCCAGGGTGGCTCCGAAGGTTGCTGCCATACAAATGAACAAACATAACGAGCAAAGGTAAGTTGCTCCTCACCTATGGTATGTTTTGTTATTTTGTATTTTGTTCTCGAAAAACTAGGAGAGAGCATATAAATAAAAGGTACTCATATCTTGCTAGCAAGTGCCTATTATGATTCATGTGATGATTCCTTTGCGGATGACTAAATCAAAACCTCGGAATGTTTTATCTTTGGAAAAAATAATTGGCAAACCATTCTGCGAGGTATTGTTTGCCATGTGGTGTGGAGTGTCATCATCTCTTTTTTTTTTGGCTAGCTGTAGTCTAGAGCGTTTCTCAAATAATTTTAGAATGGATTTTGTGAAGATTTGCAGAGAAGTAACTCCAAACCTTCTTTGCAGCAAACTAACTCAAAACCTCAGGTTTTTAATAGCTCTTGTTCTGCTAGCCAGAGGTGTTGGATTTGGTGATTAATTAACCAAATAATTGGTAGTACTTAATCGGCAACGCTGTGGGTACATTTTGCCCCTAACATGTGGAAGTGACACTTCTTACCTTCCCAGAAAAAGGTAGGATTTTAGGTTTTTGCACTTCTCAAATGAAGAATAAACAATGACCTGTTAAATATTAGGCAGTGAAATGTGGATCAGTTATTGTAGCTTGCAGTTTTTAACACAAAGTTGGTTGTACTCTCTGGGAATGTTCGCTGGAAGATTCTATGGCACCACTAGGAGGGTTGTAGCCTCATGCTGTTACATTGGCCAGCTTGTTCTTAGGACGTGCTAGCTCATCTTCGGATGCCTCACCAAATGATGTTCTTTTTGAATGATACAATCCGTCTAACTGCATGTGACTTATATGCCATTTTTCCTTTCTTTCAAGGTTGCTGTATCAGCCACCACAAGTTTCATCTCTGTATTATTCTTGCTGACAGGTGAACAAACTAAGGCTGTCAACTGGTTACACAAGACAAATGCTGAGCTGTTTTACAAGTGGCTTGTTCAAGGAGTATGCCGTACATTTGTAAGAGGGATTTCTACCTTTTTTTACTCAAGGGCAACTAGGTTATAGGAGTGTTGATCAACATTGTGGGTAGTGTTGGCGTGTTGCCATAAATTTTGGTACCAACCTTCTCAGATTGGGTCATGATCAGGTGGGTTTTACATAGTTGCTTGTACCTTACATATCTACTTAACTCGAGTGATTTAACTCTGGGTTACCATATGGCATGTAGCCTTTTTCCTCTAAATCGTATTAATAAATTTAGACCAGGATAGTATATATCAAGCATGGTTTTAAAGGCGTCCCTAAGGCGTCGCCTAGGCGACGCTTAGGCGTCAAGGCGCCCGCCCTCCGCCTTGGAAAATCGACCGCTTTAGGCGCCTAGGCGTCCAAAGCGCCCGCCTAGGCGTCGCTTAGGCGTCAGAGCGCCCCCTGACCGCTCTAAGACGCCTTAACGCCTTTAAAACCATGATATCAAGGTTTTCTTAACGTGTTTAGCCCTTTAGTTTTAACAACATATGGTGGCGTTGGAGGGACGGCACCGCAAAAACAACCTGTTTGTAATAAAATTTAGATGCAAGAAAGGTCAAACAGAGAACCAAACACAAGGCATTCCAATAATTAACATAGGGCTTCTACAACCTACTTCATCCAAGCCACCAATAGTACTCTGAGGGTCAGTTATTAGCATTTTGTTTGTTGTTATTATCTGATCTAAGAATGTTTTCTTTCATTTAGAGTCCACCCATTCTTATCTTATTCAATTAATGAATCACTGATGATATATTTGCCTTCCGGATGTGCCTGTTTGCCAATAGACAACCAATCTGGCCTGAAACTGGAAGCAAAATCATTAGAGAAATCAGCCTGAAAATACAACAGTCTACTTTCCTAGGAAGGTATTTTTAGCTTTTTACAGAATTTGTGTATTATAGCTATCTGTAAATCAAAATTCGAGTGTAGGTGTCTGGACTTTGAAATAAATTTTTATTTTAATTGGAGAAGCACATGTTATGGAACCTGAATGTTCTTTATGTATATACATATAATAAAATATACGGGTTTTGTTATTCTTTCAACAGAGCTAACTAGCCTGAAAATATTACTCTTCATTCCATATATAAAGTGACTATAGCCTGAAGTTGCTTGTTGCTTCTTGCCTAAAAGTGAATGCACTGGCCATTTTCTATCTTTCCTTTTTGTCACTTAAGCCACCTCAGTTCACATTGCTGAATGTACATACGTAGTGTAATGGTTTGAAAGCCTGAATTGACCACTGAGTGTTAATCTAATTTTACCATCAATTATTATTATAAAAATTATTATATATATATATATATATGTAGCTACAGTCAACAAATTGTGCTCATAGCTTATTTTTCTGAAATGTAGCTACATCCAACCACTGCTTGTATGCCTTTCATATACTCTCTGAGATATGTGACTTTCAATAATGAAGCGGGTATGGGATTTCTGTTGTTGAGGTTCAGCCTTCTTCTACAAAAATGAAGTTCCATGGTTATTTGTGTTGTCCGCCGAAAGAAAATAAAGTGCCATGGTTTATGCCCTCTGTAAGTATGTAGTACTCCAAGAACTTGGCATATTATTATTATTTTGGTTACTTATTAGAAATTGGAGACGCAGTTGCTAAACTATTTGGTGCTCCTGTATCTAGACCGGCAGAATATGTTTTTCTTCATATATTCTATTCATTTGTTTGAATAAATAGAATAGAGATTCTCCTAAAGACTGGTAGGGAAAAACACGAAGGATCACCCCTATAATGGTATGCATCAGTAATTGCCTTAGACCTGAATGCTATGCTATACTATTTTATTTACGATGAACTTTGCGGGTGGTGTCTCAAGGGAGGCATTGGTTGCAGGTTGCGGTCTAGATTAATAATTCTCCATCATGATGTTGCACCATTCAACTGATCAAAAGCATGATTCTTTTGTGAGAGGCATTTTCTTAGTATAACTCAGCATATATGCCTGTCACAAGTTGACTTTATGGAGCACCCTGTGTCACCCTTATGCTTCTTAGCTAATTTGTGTGCAGTCGTTGGAGGTACTTCCCTTGTGGCCATTTTCTCATAAACTGACTACTTGTGGCAGAAAATAGTCCTCTTCTCATATGTTAATTGGACTCCTCAAGCTTCAGCTGTACAGTTTATATTTGAAACTATGTCTACTGAATTGACATCACTTTTCCATTTGCTGCAAAAATAATCATATGAACTATGCTTGATACAAAAACAATGTTAGTCTGGAGATAGTTGGGATTATAAAATAACTTAGTTTATTTACTTTTCTATAGCTGTATTGCAAAAGTTTTTTTTGTAAAATGACTTATGTACTATTTCCCTTTCAAACTTTTACCTGCGTAGTTTTATCTCCACCCATCTAGCTTTTAGAATGCAAACAGGTAACAATGGAAGAAGCAGCTGTAACGGATGGTATAGATGTTAATTTGACATGTGACTATGTAACTTGGATCCTTATATGGCTAAAGAACCGAACTATAGAACTGAACTATTCTTGCCTTGCTGTTTTTTTTGTGTGTTCCTGCAGCTTGTATTATAAGCATGTTTTCCTAATATCTACGCTTCCACTGCTAACATTTTTTTGAAGATGTACTTGATCATTTGATTGCTAAGTTGTGAATGTTTATCCATGTTTTACTCAGTTGGAGAAACCTGCAGATCCTATCGACAAGGAGGATGCGGAGACAAGCACACAAGAGGGGTACTCTGCTGGTGAGGGAACGCTCGAGAACGTGGACTCGACGATGCTCGAGAACGTTGACTTGAGCCTTGGCTTCTCAAGTGGAAGTACGTAGTTGTGGCATTTCTAGCCGTGTTGATGTCTATATATGTTATCTAATAACCATGTCTTAGTACCTACGAGTAATATATTTTCCTACTTGACACTTATAATTTGTAGTGTGTTTAATCCATGATATGTTGTGTTCTTTTGCTCCTCTTCATCAACCGGTAATTCTTTCCTGCATCGACGTAATGAAAAGGGTTATTATTCACTCTTTATTTAATGCTTGCTTATCATTGATGTTTACAAATGTACATACAATAAATATTAACATAAACTTCACGGGATCGTGCGCCAAGGCGCACATCTAAATCTAGTTTTAAGAAGACTCAAGCGTCTAAGCTTGGGGATGCCCAAGGCATCCCCTTCTTCATCGACAACATCATCAGGTTCCTCCCCTGAAACTATATTTTTATTCAATCACATCTTGTGTTCTTTACTTGGAGCGTTTTTTTTTTGTTTTTGTTTTTGTTTGAATAAAATGGATCCTAGCATTCACTTTGTGGGAGAGAGACACGCTCCGCTGTTGCATATGGACAAATATGTACTTAGGCTTTACTCATAATGTTCAAGGCGAAGTTTCTTCTTCGTTAAATTGTTATATGGTTGGAATTGGAAAATGCTACATGTAGTAATTCTAAAATGTCTTGGATAATGTGATACTTGGCAATTGTTGTTCTCATGTTTAAGCTCTTGCATCATATGCTTTGCACCCATTAATGAAGAAATACATAGAGCTTGCTAAAATTTGATTTGCATATTTGGTCTCTCTAAGGTCTAGATAATATCTAGTATTGAGTTTTGAACAACAAGGAAGACGGTGTAGAGTCTTATAATGTTTACAATATGTCTTTTATGTGAGTTTTGCTGCACCGGTTCATCCTTGAGTTTGCTTCAAATAACCTTGCTAGCCTAAACCTTGTATCGAGAGGGAATACTTCTCATGCATCCAAAATCCTTGAGCCAACCACTATGCCATTTGTGTCCACCATACCTACCTTCTACATGGTATTTCTCCGCCATTCCAAAGTAAATTGCTTGAGTGCTACCTTTAAAATTCCATCATTCACCTTTGCAATATATAGCTCATGGGACAAAATAGCCTTAAAAACTATCGTAGTATTGAATATGTACTTATGCACTTTATCTTTTATTAAGTTGCTTGTTGTGCGATAACCATGCTTCTGGGGAACGCCATCAACTATTGTTGAATATCATGTGAGTTGCTATGCATGTCCGTCTTGTCTGAAGGATCTATCACCTTAGTGGTTGGAGCATGAAAAATTGTTAGAGAAGAACATTGGGCCGCTAACTAAAGCCATGAATCATGGTTGAAGTTTCAGTTTTGGACATATATCCTCAATCTCATATGAGAATAATAATTGTTGCTACATGCTTATGCATTTAAGAGGAGTCCATTATCTGTTGTCCATGTTGTCCCGGTATGGATGTCTAAGTTGAGAATAATCAAAAGCGAGAAATCCAAAATGCGAGCTTTCTCCTTAGACCTTTGTACAGGCGGCATGGAGGTACCCCTTTGTGACACTTGGTTGAAACATGGCATGCAAAGATCCGGTAGTCCAAGCTAAGTAGGACGAGGTGCGGGCACTATTAGTACACTATGCATGAGGCTTGCAACTTGTAAGATATAATTTACATAACTCATATGCTTTATTACTACCGGTGACAAAATTGTTTCATGTTTTCAAAATAAAAGCTCTAGCACAAATACAGCAATCGATGCTTTCCTCTTTGAAGGACCATTCTTTTACTTTTATTGTTGAGTCAGTTTACCTATCTCTCTCCACCTCAAGAAGCAAACACTTGTGTGAACTGTGCATTGATTCCTACATACTTGCATATTGCACTTGTTATATTACTTTATGTTGACAATATCCATGAGATATATATGTTATAAGTTGAAAGCAACCGCTGAAACTTAATCTTCCTTTGTGTTGCTTCAACACCTTTACTTTGATTTATTGCTTTATGAGTTAACTCTTATGCAAGACTTATTGATGCTTGTCTTGAAGTACTATTCATGAAAAGTCTTTGTCATATGATTCACTTGTTTACTCATGTCATTACTTTTGTTTTGATCGCTGCATTCATTACATATGTTTACAAATAGTATGATCAAGATTATGATGGCATGTCACTTCAGAATTATCTTTGTTATCGTTTTACCTGCTCGGGACGAGCAGAACTAAGCTTGGGGATGCTGATACGTCTCCAACGTATCGATAATTTCTTATGTTCCATGCTACTCCCTCCGTCCCATTTTAATTAACTTGGCTGTCTTTTTTGCGAAAACCCCCCACCTTTACTTGTTTTTTGAGGTACACCGTTGGTTGCCAAGTCAACTGGAAACCAGACACGCACCCATCGTCCCCACGACACGCACGCACCCATCGTCCCCTTCCCCCGTCCCCTCCCTCCCAGTCCTCTCCCTCAACGGTTCCCCGTCGCCGCCGCACCCACCACCTCCCCGTCGCCGCCGCCGCAGCTCCCCGTCCCCTTCTCCTCTTCGCCACCTTCCCCTCCTCGTCGCCGCCTTCTCCCCAATCGCCGCCGCAGCTGCCCATCCCCGCCCCTTCGCCAGAACTCCAATCGAAGTCGGTTTCAATTTCCGATCCTCCGCCAGAACTCCAATCGAAGGTCGGCTTCGATTTCCGATCGATGGACAACCTGCACACGAGGACTCAATTTTTCCCACCTTACCGATCAAGATCGGTCCACTAGATGTGCCTTGATGGCAGTGCTCCGGCGAGCAGGAGCTGGAGCGTGGCGTACAGGTGGTGGGTGGCAGAGCGTGGCGTGCTCCGTCAAGCAGGAGAGCTGGTGCTCCGTGCGTGGCGTGCCCAGGAGCCCAGGAGGAGCGGGCGGAGGTGCTGGCTCGATCGATCCAGTGCTGGACGGGATTACTATTTTTGTTAAGGACTGGATTGTAAAATGAGATTAGTGAACCGTTTTTCTCCTCCCGCGTTGATTAAAACGGGACGGAGGGAGTACTTTATTGATGATACCTACATGTTTTATGCACATTATATGTCATATTTATGCATTTTCTGGAACTAACCTATTAACAAGATGCCGAAGAGCCAGTTGCTGTTTTCCGCTGTTTTTGGTTTCAGAAATCCTGGTAAGGAAATATTCTCGGAATTGGACGAAATCAACGCCCAGGGTCCTATTTTTGCACGGAGCTTCCAGAAGACCGAAGAGATAGCGAAGTGGGGCGACGAGGCGCCGCCACCATAGGGCCGCGCGGCCAGAGGGGGGCCCGCGCCGCCCTATGGTGTGGGCCCCTCGTCAGCCCCCGACCTACCCTTCCGCCTACTTAAAGCCTCCGTCGCGAAACCCCATGCCGAGAGCCACGATACGGAAAACCTTCAGACGCCGAATCCCATCTCGGGGGATTCAGGAGATCGCCCGGCACCCTGCCGGAGAGGGGATTCATCTCCCCAGGACTCTTCATCGCCATGATCGCTCCGGAGTGATGAGTGAGTAGTTCACCCTGGACCATGGGTCCATAGCGTAGCTAGATGGTCGTCTTCTCCTTGTTGTGCTTCATTGCTGGATCTTGTGAGCTGCCTAACATGATCAAGATCATCTATCGTAATACTATATGTTGTGTTTGTCGGGATCCGATGGATAGAGAATACTATGTTATGGTGATTATCAATCTATTGTTTATGTGTTGTTTATGATCTTGCATGCTCTCCGTTATTAGTAGAGGCTTGGCCAAGTTTGTACTCTTAACTCCAAGAGGAGTATTTATGCTCGATAGTGGGTTCATGCCTTCATTGACACCTGGGACAGTGACATAAAGTTCTAAGGTTGTGATGTGCTGTTGCCACTAGGGATAAAACATTGATTCTATGTCTAAGGATGTAGTTGTCGATTACATTACGCACCATACTTAATGCAATTGTCTGTTGCTTTGCAACTTACTGAATGGGGTTCGGATGATAACCTGAAGGTGGACTTTTTAGGCATAGATGCAGTTGGATGGCGGTCTATGTACTTTGTCGTAATGCCCAATTAAATCTCACTATATTTATCATATCATGTATATGCATTGTTATGCCCTTCTCTATTTGTCAATTGCCCGACTGTAATTTGTTCACCCAACATGCTTTTATCTTATGGGAGAGACACCTCTAGTGAACTGTGGACCCCGGTCCTATTTTTTACATAGCATACAATCTACTACAATTGTGTTTTACTGTTTTCTTGCAAACAATCATCTTCCACTCGATACGTTTAATCCTTTGTTACAGCAAGCCGGTGAGATTGACAACCTCACTGTTTCGTTGGGGCAAAGTACTTTGGTTTTGTTGTGCAGATTCCACGTTGGCGCGTACGTCTCCAACGTATCGATAATTTCTTATGTTCCATGCTACTTTATTGATGATACCTACATGTTTTATGCACATTATATGTCATATTTATGCATTTTCGGAACTAACCTATTAACAAGATGCCGAAGAGTTCCTGTTTTCTGCTGTTTTTGGTTTCAGAAATCCTAGTAAGGAAATATTCTCGAATTGGACGAAACTTTCGCCTGGGTCCTATTTTTGCACGAGCTTCCGAAGACCGAAGAGATAACGAAGTGGGGCCACGAGGCAGCCAGGGCTGGGCGGCGCGGCCCAAGCCCTGCCGCGCCGACCTACCCCCTGGGCCCTCGTGTGGCCCCCGCGTTGACCTTCCGCCTACTTAAAGCCTCCGTCGCGAAACCCCAGACCGAGAGCCACGATACGGAAACCTTCCAGAGACGCCGCCGCCGCGAATCCCATCTCGGGGGATTCAGGAGATCGCCTCCGGCACCCCGGAGAGGGGATTCATCTCCCGGAGGACTCTACACCGCCATGGTCGCCTCCGGAGTGATGAGTGAGTAGTTCACCCCTGGACCATGGGTCCATAGCAGTAGCTAGATGGTCGTCTTCTCCTTGTTGTGCCTCATTGTTGGATCTTGTGAGCTGCCTAACATGATCAAGATCATCTATATGTAATTCTATATGTTGTGTTTGTCGGGATCCGATGGATAGAGAGTACTATGATTATGGTGATTATCAATCTATTGTTTATGTGTTGTTTATGATCTTGCATGCTCTCCGTTACTAGTAGAGGCTCTGGCCAAGTTTTTACTCTTAACTCCAAGAGGGAGTATTTATGCTCGATAGTGGGTTCATGCCTCCATTGAATCTGGGACAGTGACAGAAAGTTCTAAGGTTGTGGATGTGCTGTTGCCACTAGGGATAAAACATTGATTCTATGTCTAAGGATGTAGTTGTCGATTACATTACGCACCATACTTAATGCAATTGTCTTTGCAGCAATGCGGAGGTTCGGATGATAACACGAAGGTGGACTTTTTAGGCATAGATGCATTGGATGGCGGTCTATGTACTTTGTCGTAATGCCCAATTAAATCTCACTATATTTATCATATCATGTATATGCATTGTTATGCCTTTCTCTATTTGTCAATTGCCCGACTGTAATTTGTTCACCCAACATGCTTTATCTTATGGGAGAGACACCTCTAGTGAACTGTGGACCCCGGTCCTATTCTTTACATAGCATACAATCTACTGCAATTGTGTTTTACTATTTTCTTTGCAAACATCTTCCACTCGATACGTTTAATCCTTTGTTACAGCAAGCCGGTGAGATTGACAACCTCACTGTTTCGTTGGGGCAAAGTACTTTGGTTTTGTTGTGCAGATTCCACGTTGGCGCAGGAATCCCTGGTGTTGCGCCGCATCACATTTCGCGACCATCAACCTTCAACGTGCTTCTTGGCTCCTCCTGGTTCGATCAACCTTGGTTTCTTTCTGAGGGAAAACTTGCCACTGTGCGCATCATACCTTCCTCTTGGGGTTCCCAACGGACGTGTACATTTACGCATCAAGCAGCGTTTTCTGGCGCCGTTGCCGGGGAGATCAAGACACGCTGCAAGGGGAGTCTCCACTTCTCAATCTCTTTACTTTGTTTTTGTCTTGCTTTATTTTATTTACTACTTTGTTTGCTGCACCTAAACAAAACACAAAAAAATTAGTTGCTAGTTTTACTTTATTTTGTCTTGCTCTCTATATCAAAAACACAAAAAATTAGTTACTTGTCTTTACTTTATTTGCCTAGTTTACTTTTTGTTTATCATGAGTAATCCTGAAGTTGAAGTTCGTTCTTTTAAGCAACAAGGTGGAGAAAGTTTTAAAGATGCTTGGTATAGAATTAGTAATGCTCATCATAGGTGCATTAAGAAACACTCCACCACTATCCTTCTTAGGAACTTTTATGTTGGTTTATCTAGTTGGAATAGATATGTTCTTGATACTCTTTCGGGAGGTAATTTCCTAGGTACTCCCGCTCTAGAAGCTAGTTGCATCATTGAGAGTCTAGTTGGAATACCACCTGTTAATGAAGTTAAAATTGAAATCTCTCTTGAGGATGTTATGAAAAAATTGGAAACCATAGAGAAAAATTTTCCAAGTGTTGAAACTAAATTGGGAATGTTATTTGACAAAACTTATGAACTTGATAAATCCTTAGGAGGAATTGATGAAAGAATTAGTGTCCTAGGAACTTGTGTTATCCATGATAATCAAACCAATAGGATTGATGAACTTGAAAAAGCTATGGGGACCTTGGGTTCAACCTTTTCTTCTCTCAAGTATAGTGAGAAAGCTTATGTGGGTAAAGAGCAAAAATTCATGTACGCCTCTAAAGTGCCTAAACAAAAGAATTATTATAGGCCTAAAATTTCTAAAACCCCTAGCACCACCATAGAGAATTTAGATAATGGAGCACCTAAAGTACCCTCTACAACAAGTTGTGTTTGCATGAAAAATAATAATGTTGATGCTTCTTCATTTGATAATACTTGATTTGCACTTTCTGCGCCTGAAAGGCGTTAAAGAAAAGCGCTTATGGGAGACAACCCATGTTTTTACCTACAGCAATTTTTTGTTTTGTTGAGTCTTGGAAGTTGTTTACTACTGTAGCAACCTCTCCTTATCATGTTTTTGTGCCAAGTAAAGTTTCTATGTCAAAGTTGATGTTATATTTGGGATCGCTGCGCAGAAACAGCATTGCTGTCTGTCACGAATCTGGGCACAGTTCTCTGTAGAAAATTCGAAAAAATCTGCCAATTTACGAGCGTGATCCTCAGATATGTACGCAACTTTCATTAGTTTTGAGTTTTTCCATTTGAGCAAGTCTAGTGCCAGCTTTAAATTCGTCTTTACGGACTGTTCTGTTTTTGACAGATTCTGCCTTTTATTTCGCATTGCCTCTTTTGCTATGTTGGATTTATTTGTTTGATCCACTAATGTCCAGTAGCATTATGCAATGTCCAGAAGTGAAAATAATGATTGTGTCACCTCTGAATGAGTGAATTATTAATTGTGCACTAACCCTCTAATGAGTTTGCTTGAAGTTTGGTGTGAAGGAAGTTTTCAAGGGTCAAGAGAGGAGAATGATATACTATGATCAAGAGGAGAAAGCTCTAAGCTTGGGGATGCCCCGTGGTTCACCCCTGCATATTTTAAGAAGACTCAAGCGTCTAAGCTTGGGGATGCCCAAGGCATCCCCTTCATCGACAACATCATCAGGTTCCTCCCCTGAAACTATATTTTTATTCATCACATCTTGTGTTCTTTACTTGGAGCGTCGGTTTGTTTTCGTTTTGTTTTTGTTTGAATAAAATGGATCCTAGCATTCACTTTGTGGGAGAGACACGCTCCGCTGTTGCATATGGACACATGTGTCCTTAGGCTTTACTCATAATGTTCATGGCGAAGTTTCTTCTTCGTTAAATTGTTATATGGTTGAAATTGAAAAATGCTACATGTAGTAAATCTAAAATGTCTTGGATAATGTGATACTTGGCAATTGTTGTGCTCATGTTTAAGCTCTTGCATCATATGCTTTGCACCCATTAATGAAGAAATACATAGAGCTTGCTAAAATTTGATTTGTATATTTGGTTTCTCTAAGGTCTAGATAATATCTAGTATTGAGTTTTGAACAACAAGGAAGACGGTGTAGAGTCTTATAATGTTTACAATATGTCTTCTATGTGAGTTTTGCTGCACCTGTTCATCCTTGAGTTTGCTTCAAATAACCTTGCTGGCCTAAACCTTGTATCGAAAGGGAATACTTCTCATGCATCCAAAATCCTTGAGCCAACTACTATGCCATTTGTGTCCACCATACCAACCTACTACATGGTATTTCTCCGCCATTCCAAAGTAAATTGCTTGAGTGCTACCTTTAAAATTCCATCATTCACCTTTGCAATATATAGCTCATGGGACAAAATAGCCTTAAAAACTATCGTAGTATTGAATATGTACTTATGCACTTTATCTTTTATTAAGTTGCTTGTTGTGCGATAACCATGCTTCTGGGGAACGCCATCAACTATTGTTGAATATCATGTGAGTTGCTATGCATGTCCGTCTTGTCTGAAGGATCTATCATTTTAGTGGTTGGAGCATGCAAAATTGTTAGAGAAGAACATTGGGCCGCTAACTAAAGCCATGAATCATGGTTGAAGTTTCAGTTTTGGACATATATCCTCAATCTCATATGAGAATAATAATCATTGCTACATGCTTATGCATTTAAGAGGAGTCCATTATCTGTTGTCCATGTTGTCCCGGTATGGATGTCTAAGTTGAGAATAATCAAAAGCGAGAAATCCGAAATGCGAGCATTCTCCTTAGACCTTTGTACAGGCGGCATGGAGGTACCCCTTTGTGACACTTGGTTGAAACATGGCATGCGAAGATCCGGTAGTCCAAGCTAAGTAGGACGAGGTGCGGGCACTATTAGTATACTATGCATGAGGCTTGCAACTTGTAAGATATAATTTACATAACTCATATGCTTTATTACTACCGGTGACAAAATTGTTTCATGTTTTCAAAATAAGCTCTAGCACAAATACAGCAATCGATGCTTTCCTCTTTGAAGGACCTTTCTTTTTATTTTTATTGTTGAGTCAGTTTACCTATCTCCTTCCACCTAAGAAGCAAACACTTGTGTGAACTGTGCATTGATTCCTACATACTTGCATATTGCACTTGTTATATTACTTTATGTTGACAATATCCATGAGATATACATGTTATAAGTTGAAAGCAACCGCTGAAACTTAATCTTCCTTTGTGTTGCTTCAACACCTTTACTTTGATTTATTGCTTTATGAGTTAACTCTTATGCAAGACTTATTGATGCTTGTCTTGAAGTACTATTCATGAAAAGTCTTTGCTTTATGATTCAGTTGTTTACTCATGTCATTACTTTTGTTTTGATCGCTGCATTCATTACATATGTTTACAAATAGTATGATCAAGATTATGATGGCATGTCACTTCAGAAATTATCTTTGTTATCATTTTACCTGCTCGGGACGAGCAGAACTAAGCTTGGGGATGCTGATACGTCTCCAACGTATCGATAATTTCTTATGTTCCATGCTACTTTATTGATGATACCTACATGTTTTATGCACATTATATGTCATATTTATGCATTTTCCTGGACTAACCTATTAACAAGATGCGAAGAGCCGGTTGTTGTTTTACTGTTTTTGGTTTCAGAATCCTAGTAAGGAAATATTCTCGGAATTGGACGAAACTTTCGCCCGGGGTCCTATTTTGCACGAAGCTTCCGGAAGACCGAAGAGATAACGAAGTGGGCCACGAGGCAGCCAGGGGCTAGGCGGCGCGGGCCCAAGCCCCCAGCCGCAGACTACCCCGGGCCCCTCGTGTGGCCCCCGCGTTGACCTTGCTGCTTAAAGCCTCCGTGCGAAACCCCGCGAGAGCCACGATACGGAAAACCTTCCAGAGACGCCGCCGCGAATCCCATCTCGGGGATTCAGGAGATCGCCTCCGGCACCCTGCCGGAGTTCATCTCCGGAGGACTCTACACCGCCATGGTCGCCTCCGGAGTGATGAGTGAGTAGTTCACCCCTGGACCATGGGTCCATAGCAGTAGCTAGATGGTCGTCTTCTCCTTGTTGTGCCTCATTGTTGGATCTTGTGAGCTGCCTAACATGATCAAGATCATCTATATGTAATTCTATATGTTGTGTTTGTCGGGATCCGATGGATAGAGAGTACTATGATTATGGTGATTATCAATCTATTGTTTATGTGTTGTTTATGATCTTGCATGCTCTCCGTTACTAGTAGAGGCTCTGGCCAAGTTTTTACTCTTAACTCCAAGAGGGAGTATTTATGCTCGATAGTGGGTTCATGCCTCCATTGAATCTGGGACAGACAGAAAGTTCTAAGGTTGTGGATGTGCTGTTGCCACTAGGGATAAAACATTGATTCTATGTATAAGGATGTAGTTGTCGATTACATTACGCACCATACTTAATGCAATTGTCTGTTGCTTTGCAACTTAATGGAGGGGGTTCGGATGATAACTTGAAGGTGGACTTTTTAGGCATAGATGCGATTGGATGGCGGTCTATGTACTTTGTCGTAATGCCCAATTAAATCTCACTATATTTATCATATCATGTATATGCATTGTTATGCCTTTCTCTATTTGTCAATTGCCCGACTGTAATTTGTTCACCCAACATGCTTTATCTTATGGGAGAGACACCTCTAGTGAACTGTGGACCCCGGTCCTATTCTTTACATACCATACAATCTACTGCAATTGTGTTTTACTATTTTCTTTGCAAACATCTTCCACTCGATACGTTTAATCCTTTGTTACAGCAAGCCAGTGAGATTGACAACCTCACTGTTTCGTTGGGGCAAAGTACTTTGGTTTTGTTGTGCAGATTCCACGTTGGCGCCGGAATCCCTGGTGTTGCGCCGCATCACATTTCGCGACCATCAACCTTCAACGTGCTTCTTGGCTCCTCCTGGTTCGATCAACCTTGGTTTCTTTCTGAGGGAAAACTTGCCACTGTGCGCATCATACCTTCCTCTTGGGGTTCCCAACGGACGTACATTTACGTGCATCGGCGCGGAATCCCTGTTGTTGCGCCGCATCATCGCCACCATCAACCTTCAACGTGCTTCTTGGCTCCTCCTGGTTCGATTAAACCTTGGTTTCTTTCTGAGGGAAAACTTGCTACTGTGCGCATCATACCTTCCTCTTGGGGTTCCCATCGTATCCGTGTGGGATCTCCTTGGGCGGCTCATATAAGAACTGGTAGTCGCCCGGATCACCTCCAACCTTGTAGACAACGTATGCCGGTGAACCTTGTTGCTGTGGAGCTGCCATCGCGTACGGCAATGGTGGCCTGGTGTGGAGTTGCACCTCTCCTTGGTGAGTCCCTAGAACAGGTCCTGAAGGGGAGTACCGACGCTCCATGATCTCTTGCACCACGGAGCGCAACACGCTCCAGAATTCACCAGGCTCTCAGAATGCCGATGTAGCGAGTGAGCCACCACGTAGTTGATTTCCTGTCGCAGGGCTCTGGTACGTTCATCTGATGGGAGAGATAGATCCAACCCATCAAGGACGCCTTGTGGCGTGAATCCTTTGAACCTGATGCCGTGCGAACGGGTCTTCTCAAAGGAGCCGATGAGTTCGGCTTCAACGATGGCCTTCAGCTCATCGTACTTCTTCTTATGATCAGGAGGAAGATCCTCGTATGTGATCTGTTCCTCTGCCATCTCGGATGTTGGTGTTGACGTGGATGTTGCAGAAGATGTCCCACCGGGCGTGCCAGAATGTGTTACCTCCAAAACCCACCGACGGGCAATGGCTAAGCAACACGAAGAGCCGGGAGGCTCCCAAGGCCGCTTAGTGGACCCCGGCACCTCGCGTCGTCCCGCAAATCTTCCAGCCACGTCCTGGCGGTTGCTAGGGCGTGCCACCTGACCTAGACCCGATCAGGAAGGTGTTAGAGTGCTTCGATTGTTCCTGCATGGTAGACACGTAAACATTAAATACGAGCCCTATCGGCTCTCAGGTCCCTGTGGATCGGCTCAAAGAGCCGATCGCCCCATGGTTCACGTTGGATTTACAATGACATGGGGATCCTGCTTGATCAAAACAAAGCTAAACCGATCTACGACAGTTTAGGGTTTTCACCGCATAACCGGAACGTCCTACGTGTGATCGGGCCTAGCAGCTACGGAAGATGATGCAAACTACCCCTACGAGAGGCCTAAAAACCAACATAACGTTGATTCCCGGAACATCCCTTGCAGGGACGGTGAACAACATCTAACGCACTACCGGATCGTCCGACCCCAACATAAGGCCTAACTATGCAGATATTAAACTAATCCTTGCGGGGCAAGGAGCAACTATAACGGATCGGATCTACTAAGTAACGAACAAGCAAGATGCTGCCCTTACACCTGGATAGGTGTAAGGGCAGCTAGGTGTCGAGGGACGGCATTGCCACGCAGATATGCACGAGAAAGCATCAATGCGAGCCCCTAAACACCTAATGATAAGTAGTACTGCTCGCCATCAACAACGCTTCAGCACGAGCACAAGGTAGACGAATAAACGTGTACTGCCTAGATCGCAAGATGCGATCTAGGCAGCATGGTGCTTACCCGGAAGAAACCCTCGAAGAAAGGGGTGGCGATGCGCCTGATTTGTGTTTGTTGAACGATGATTGTCCTCCTTTTCCGATAACCCTAGATACATATTTATAGTCCAAGGGACTTTCTAATTGAGGCGTGCACCTAACCGTGCACGGGCCAGACTCTATCTCTTAATCTAAATTACGATACGATCTACTATATTACAGATACATGGGCAACTTAGCCCAAACTCTTAGCGCAAGGCCGCTTCGAAGATGCTCCACGTGTACGTCCTTCAAGCCCATCTCCACTTACGGCCCATCTCCTGATTTGGCCAAAATCGGGTGATAACATCTGCATGAGTTGTGCCTGAGCTATCATCATCTGTTGCAGTGCTTCATGAGTTGGATCACGTCTTGGTGGCATCTGGGGTTGTTTTAGCATAGATGAGAAACAAGATAGACAGATCTAGGGAACAAAAGTTTCCTACCCATGCACAAACAATTCACACAACCAAACAAAAACACTTAAAACCAGAATTCCAAACTTTATTTAAACTTAGCGAGGTTTGAAAATACGACTAAGATAGTTGGTACTGCCTTACATCAAATAGTAGGACAATACAAAAGAGCGTACTAAATCCTAAAATCTAAAGGGGTCTTCTAGCGTCTCTTGACCGCTCCATAGTAAGATAGTGGGCTTCCTTCCTCAGTTGCTTTCCTCTTCAAGTTGTTCTCCTCTTCAATTTGCGCCTCCTGAGTAACTGGGTGAGGTGGCGATGACGGTATCTGTTTGACTAGATGCGCGCACTGCGCCTGTAGAGCCAAGATTATCGCCTGCTATGCCTGGGCATGGGAAGCCCGGCCCGAACGGCCCGACCCGACCCGGCCCGAAAATCCCGGGCCGGGCCGGCTTTTCTCTCTATCGGGCGGGCTCGGCCATCATTCTTTAGCCCGTAACTAAATCGGGCCGGCCGGCCACAGAAAAAGCAAATTACCATTAGATCGGGCCGGGCATGGGCCAGCCCGGAAAAATATCGGGCTTTCGCGCGGGCCCCTCGCCAAAATTTGCTGAGTTGGTCGGGCCGGGCCGGGCTCGGGTGGATTTGTCGGGCTTTGATGCCAGCCCGAGCCCGACCAGGCCAGGAAGATCGCCTGCTGATTGAGGTTCTCATCCTGTAGCATTTCATTGTCTGTCTTGAGTTGAACAACCTCAGCATCTAGTTCATCTCTCTGCTCCTTCAGCTCATAATACTTCAGATTGTTCTCCTGAAGGATTTGCTTGGTTAGGTCACAGTCATTCATCTCGGGAGAATGACTTATAACCCCCCCGTTGGTGTGCAAGGGCAAAAGAAGCCCCCTTCTTCGTTGCTCTCCCTCTGCCGTCATGAGTCATTATTAGGCTTGTAATCATCTCGTACCTGGTTTTTATAGGAAACTAGCGCCCTCCTCTCTTGTTGCACACGACACGGAAGGAGCAGCCCGTGCTCGTTAATTCGTTCGCTCCCTAGTCCCATACCCATTCGTGACCGAGCCGCCACAGAGCGCCCGTCCCCGTCGCCCGCCGCTGCTCCGCCTCGTCGCCCGCTGCTGCTCCGCCGTCTCCCCACGCCCGCAGCCCTCCAGGACCTCCCCCAAGGCAAGGCAAGTTTCTCCCATTCTCTTGTGTTGGCTGGATTTTGCTTGTTTGGTGTGGTTGATCTGATTTGTTGAAACCCTAGATGTGGACTGGAGATTGACATGGGGATTTGAGGGGTTCTGGATTGACAAAGGGATATGATGGATCTGCAAAGGTAACATCGTATTCCCCATTTTTCTAGATGTATGCATGTGTTTTTGGTGTCCAATGTTTGTGGAAAATTTCTGAACTTTTGCTGTGTATTATTGAAGGGATATGTCTATGTGTATGCATGAATCTAGTAAATCCAGTGTGACTAACCTAACCACGGGAGCTACTCCAGCCAATGATGGGGACGAAAATGTTGTTCCTATTATTGATTGGTCTTCTCTTGTGATTGAACCTGCTAATGAGGGGGACGAAAATGCTGGGGAGGAAAAGGGGATCCCGGATGAAAAGCCGGTGGATGAGCACGCCATGTTTGCTCTGTTTGGTTTTAAAACAGAGGAGAATGTGCGAGCTGCTGATGTGAAGCCAGCTATTCCTATTCCTAATTATGGCCTACATGATTGTGAGGGTGCTGATATGTTTGTCGATGATAAGGCTCCAAATGAGCCACTTATTGTGTGGGACGAACGGCACCCGCATATGGATGTTGGGACGCCATATCCTAATATGGTTGCATTTAGAAAGGCCATAAAACAATTTGCTATCAATGGGGAGTTTGAATATGGCACTAAAAAATGAGCCAGAGAGGTTTCAGGCGTTTTGTAAAGGTCAATCCCAAAAAGATGAACCTTGCAAATGGGCCATAACCGCTAATTGGCAGCGAGATGCAAAGTGTGTCATGGTAATGATATTTTCATTTTGTATTGTATTATTTTTTTGCTCCATTTGTTGGTAATGGTAATAACTTATAAATCTGTACCTTTTGTGCTGTAGGTTGTGAAGCATCAAACACAACATATTTGCAGCTCAACAAGTGGAAAAGTGACAATTATGACATGCCAATCTTGGGTGGCTGATAAGGCAAAGGCTATTCTGAAGAAAGATCCCACCTTAGGTGCTGTGCAGATACTTAAAGAGCTGGAAGAAGAACATCATGTCACACTTAACTATCGCACGGTGTGGAAAGGCAAACAAAAGGCTGCAACCAGCTTATATGGGAGTTGGGAAGAAAGTTTCAGGAGTCTGTACAACTACAAGGCGGAGATAGAGTTGAGGTCTCCGGGAAGCATTGTAGAGATTGATACAACCACAGTTGCAGGTGAAGTACATTTCAGTAAGCTTTTCATTGCTCTGAAGCCTTGCATAGATGGGTTCTTAAATGGGTGTAGGCCATATATTAGCATAGATTCAACTCACTTGAATGGCAAATGGAATGGTCAGTTAGCTGTAGTCACTGCTTTAGATGGTCACAATTGGATGTTTCCGGTAGCATATGGGTTTATTGAGTCTGAAAATGGAGATAATTGGGCTTGGTTCATGAATCAATTGAAGAAGGCAATAGGGGACCTGCCGATATTGGCTGTTTGCACCGATGCTTGCAAGGGTCTTGAAAATGCTGTCAAAAGGGTCTTTCCTGAAGCCGAGCAGCGTGAGTGCTTTAGGCACATGTACCACAATTTCCAGAAATATTTCCATGGTGATGTCTTTGGAAGGTTGTGGCCTGCTGCACGAGCATATAGGTTGGAGGTATATCAACATCACATGGCCAAGGTGTATGCGGCTTCCGATAAGGTATTGCCTTACCTAAGCAATTACCATAATCTGATATGGATGAGGTGCATGTTTAACCCTCAAATCAAGTGTGACTACATCAATAAAAATTTGGCTGAGTGTTTTAATGCTTGGGTGAAAGATATCAAGGACTTACCGATTGTTCAGATGGCGGACAAAATTAGAGAGATGATTATGGAGCTATTTAGGAAGAGGAGAATGATTGGAGAAAGATTTGTAGGTCTAATTCTGCCATTTGTCATACATCAACTAAATGCAAAGACTAGAGGACTAGGACATCTCAAGGCCAAAGCATCAGCTGATTGGAGTGCGGAAGTGACCAATATTAACAAAGATGGTGAAAGGCATGTGGTGAAAACACTCACACATGAGTGTACTTGTCTCCAATGGCAGCACACAGGCAAGCCTTGTGACCATGCACTTGCCTTCATAAATGTTCTGCAAGCTCGGAACTTTGTCAACATGGAGGATTACGTACATGAGTACTACTCAGTTAGCAGATTCAGGGCAGCCTATGAAGGTGCAATTGAGCCCCTTACAGACAAGAATCAGTGGCCACAAGTAGATACTGGATTTGTCTTGCGTCCACCAATTCCAACAAGCAAGAAGGCTGCTGGAAGAACAAGGAAACAAAGGATAAAGGCTTGGTGGGAAGGGGGCTCTCAACAAATGCAAAAGATGTGGCGAGCTTGGGCATAGAGAAGCTGGCTGTCCTAGTAATGGAACAAAGAAAAGGTAAAAATCACACTTGTTGCTCTGTTTTTAGTTCTAACATCTTGGATCTTTTACATGCAAATCATTCTAATTGCTCATTTTTGTAGGAACGGAAAGGGAAAAAAGAACATGTCGCCATGGTTTGATGTTTCCGTGAGCAACTTAGTCCCGTCTACACCAACAAAGAACCAAGCTGCTGCTACAACTAGCAGCCCGGGACCGACCACAAGGAGCCAAGCTGCTGCTGCTACAACTAGCAGCCCAGGACCTGTGACAAGGAGCCAATCTGCTGCTTCTACACCACTGAAATCTCCTCCAGCAAAAGGAAAGAAGATGACTCCAAAGAAGAGGACATCAAGTGACCTGTGAACTTGTTGTGCCTTTGAAGAACTCCTTTATTTGTATTGAACTTGGTTGTGTACGTGAGAGACATTCTCATGTTTATTTTGTTGTCATGCATGAACTACTTTAAATTCTTGTTGAACAATCAGCTTGTGAGACTATGAAACTATCAGTTTGTGAACCTATGATATTGTTGTCAGTTTGTGAGTCATATTATGTTGTGAAACTATATATTTGCTGTCAGTTTGTGAGTATTTATATGTTCTGAAACTACATATTTGCTGTTAATTTGGAGGTGCACATATTGCAGCAGAACTGTAGCCTTTTTTTTCAATTGAAATAGCAACACGTTTCAGTTATTTACTTGGGCAACATATTGCAGGGGTAGTTCTGTCTATTCATATGCCATTTTAGTGTTTATATGCTGACATTTCTGTTAAAGAAGAAAAAGGGGGACATCAACAACTGAAACGTGAACTGGGGGGCTGAGAGGAAGAGCAACGAAGAAGGGGGGGGGGGGGTTATAAGTCATTCTCCCATTCATCTCAAGGCGCAGGTGGTGCTCCATCTTCTGGGCGTACCTCTCCATGTCCTCGAACTGGATTGCCGTCCATGTCATGCCTTCACGATTTCCCTTAGTCCTGAAGCAAAATCCCGCGGAGTTGCGATGTCCGAAGTGCTGGATGTCCGAATCCTCATCGATGTCGTTCTTGTACCTGTAGACGATGCGCGCTAATGCCTCCTGCATTGCCATCACTACTCCGTCTTCCCATTCTGGATACGTCTTCAGGTAGACTACGGTGTCGGTAACTGGCTGAACAAGACGTCCCTCAATGGTGGTCTCGATCTCCCAGCGTTCCACGGTGTGTACATCAGATATCACGGCTCTCCCGCGGAACATGGGTGCGCGTATACTCAGAGACCTGCACACCCGGGACAACGTGTCGCTGAAAGGGGTGTCGTCCTCGGGGTAAGGGACCCAGAGCTTGGTGAAGGTGCCCATCTATATTTCGAAAAGTGAGATGAGGTTAGAATAGAATCAAATGAATAGATAAGTGAGGAATTAAGATTTTCATAATATAATTTAAATAGGTTTGTATCCTATGGTTTTCCAAATCCTAGGATCTCGATCCTACAGGCAACACTATGCTCTGATACCATTTTGTAGCACCCTACCTTTTAAATAAAGGCAAGACACCAATGTATAGTGTTATTCCCGGGATCACTGATAGCACACACATTTCAAATGAAGTAATCATAGCAATAGTATCAAATTTACTACAACGTAGATCCACAGGAGATAAATAAAGTCTTACAACTTGCATAGTCACTTGGACTAGCTCAAATATAATTGTTCAAAGTAAACACAAAAGTAAACTTCAATGAGCCTCCATCATCTTCATGCGCCACAGGCAGACATGTTGGAATGTAGACTCGAGATCCTACCTAGTAATCCTCTTCAGACGAACCTGCACGTTTGAATATGCAGCCCCACGAATGGAGGTCAGTACAATGATGTACTGGCAAATGACACTTATTTGGTGGCAATTTTTGACATGACTAGCTACATGATATTTGGCAAGTGGAGTTTAGGCAAATTTGCTTAAAGCCAATTTTATCCTATATTTTATTTAAAACAAAACATTTTGAAATCCTTTGAATGACATTATGAAATCACACCATGGTCAATCCTCCATGGGTTTTAGAATAATCACATGGTTGCATCTCCCATGAGTTTTACAAGGTTAATTCAAATTTTAAATACATTCAGAAAAGGTGATGAGATTCTTCCGTACATTCCTTGCCTAGAAGCTCAAATTGTCCGTAACCGGGGACACGGCTAAGATCTTAGGTTTAACTCTCGAGAGGTTGTGCACTTTCACCTTACGACCCACCCTTCCCAAGAGAAGAATGAGACAAGATCTTTCAGAAGAAGAATTCAACCATACAAACTAGACTCGTTCCCATTTGGCCACCACCCTCTGTCTAGCCACAAGTTGAACCCTCACAACTTACTTAATCCCGGCAGAGCCCATAATACCATAAGGCTGCACTGGAAGCTAACTAAAACATGGACGACATAGTAATCTCTTTAATCCTGGGTGGCCAACCACAAGTGGAACTCACAAGCTTAAAACCTTACAGGTAGTAAACCCCCACACGATCCCCTGGTGAAAACCAGGTGTGCAGTCAAAAGCGACCACTCTACAACTTGCGCACTCTCAGGGATTCACCACTTTAGCCCACTCGGGGCGTGGACCTGAGCAGCCGCCCACCAATCAACCAATCCACCCAGGTGTTTCATTAGGGTTGTTAATTTTAATTTTTCAAACACTCACAACGAATAACGAAACAACATTTGGCATTTGATGTTGCAGAGCAAAATTAAAGCATCCTAGCAATGGGTTCAGGAGTAGCTACACACTACTAGGGTTTGCTAAGCATAGCATAATACTTTACTTTTGAAAACAAAATCCTACCATGCATACTAGTTTCAAAACACTAATGCATAATTAAAATAAGTAGGATTTGAGTGTCACTTGCCTTGATCAAAGCAACCCGCACAATCACAGCAATCACAAGCACCACCTTGATCTCCTCCACAATCTATTCAAACAATCACAACAAATAAACAAACATTCGATATGAACAATCATAGACATGTATGCATGCATGCTATGCAACAATTTAACTTCACAAGAGGGGTGGTGTGTAAGTGTTGCATTATGTGTTCTCTGATATGTGCAATGTTAATAAAGTATTCTGGACATTTAATTTGATTTAGAAAAACCATTAATCGAGTATCTACTTAACATATACAACCTTATTAATTAGCTACTGCAAGCATTATGTGTTGTAAAAATATGAATTTGACCTCCCTGGATAGGCTACAGTAACACAAGAATAGGGCAATTGGAATTATTCGAAAATGATTTATAGAATTTGAATTATCCTCGAATTACTGATTTGAATAGATTTTACTAAAGCAAGTTTGTGCACGTATCAAAGTTGTACAACTCCTATACCAAGTTGAAGTACATGATCTGAGGATTCCAGAAAGTACAAAATCATAAAATTTGGCCCAGTAGACTATTTTATACAATTTTTATAGTGTAAAACAGTCAGTTTCCCTATCTGAATTTTAATACGAAATCTATCACGGTACCTATGTCATATTATTATATAAACGTGTAGTACATAGTGTAAGCTTTCCAAAACTATAAAGTTTGTAAAATTTGGCCCAGTGAATGATTTTTTATTGAATTTACAAGTTATGCCCGAAATCTGAGATTTGAATTTCGAATTTAAACACGCGTTTGACTACTCTGACCGGGGCGCTGACTAGGACTGCCACGCGGCGCTCTCTGACTCGCTGATACCGGTTCGGGTTTTGGATCTAATCTGAGCCGCCAGATGCAGACCCGACGGCGGAAAGAAAAGGGGAGAGGAGCTCACCTCTGCGGCCGGAGACGAAACCGACGGCGACGGCGTGCAGACCCGGGCGTCGGCGGCGAGGCAGTGGCTCCCGAGCTTGGTGACGTAGACGACGAGGGGCGGCGTGACCTCGCGGTTCTCCTGGTGTCCGTGGCGCGGCCAGAGGCGGGCTAGAGCGACGGCGACGCTTGGCCGGAGGTGGCGCGGCCGGCTGCAGCCACGGCGAGGAATCGGCGGCGATTGGTGGCACTAGAGGCGACGCGGTTTGGGGGAAAAGAACGCGGGGGGCCTGTGGTTTATATAGGCGGGGCACGGACGTCGAGGAGCCCTCGGATGGCGAAGATTTGTCCGTCCCCATCTAGGGTTGACGACGGTGGCGCGGTGTCCCGTCGGACACGAGGTAGGAGACGACGGGCGCGGGCAGTTAGCCGAAACGGGCCGGTGCGGTCGGGCTGGCCCGATTCGGTCGTCAAACCGTTTTTCTTTTTTTTGTTCTTTTCGTTTTTCTTTTTTTTCTTTTTACTGTGTTTCTCGTAACTTTTGTTTTAGGAACCCAATAAGGTCAAACCAGTTTCTAAAATTTTGTAAAATTCAGGGCTTCGTTTTAGACAGTAGAGAACAAGGGTTTGACTTAAAATAACATGGTAGATAAATAAGATCCTTGCATTTAGGGCATGTAACTATGGTTGTGTCATATTTGTGCTTATCATTTTATGTGTAAATGAGCAAATGCAAAGATGCCATGAATGCATGCAAGTTTTTAATTTTTTGAATAACCTGGGATGTTACACCTTTACTCTACCCCTTGGAGTTTTCTTATGGTCTTCAACTCCTATTCTTCCAACCATTGGACTTATGGTTAAAATATTAGTCTAGGTCTAGCTTATGGTTTGTACTCTTCTAAGGTCTTGCGAAGAATATCTGTGGTGTATCCACTCAATTGTGGACATCCAATGTGAATCCTTCGACTAAATGATTATAGGTCATAGTTATTTGGCTGACAAAATTTTATTTGTTCACAACTTCTTGGTACGAATAATCCAATTATGGACTACTTGATACCAATTGTGGCTATTGTTACCAACTGTGGTCTTCTTATATCTGCTATGGTTTCATAGGTCATCTTCCTTTTTCGAGGATTTATTTTTGCAAGAAAACCACTAGCTGACACTATGAATATAGTATCCTAAGTGATTTCCCATGCATTCCCTCTTCCATAATGACTATGGTTCTACTTCTACTTCACCATAATCACCAGATTTCTCACCTTCATGCTTCTTCCGTACTAAAGTACTCCTCTATTGAGGATAAGCATGAGTTTTGGTTGGTACTTCCTTCAGAGTATTGTGGTTACTTCCCACAATTTTACTACATTTTTCTGATGAACCTTCATCTTGTCTTCAAATTCTTCAGAATTCGTCACTTCCTCACACGAATACCATTTCCCTCTAGATCGATTGCATCAAGTAAGAACTTGATATTGCAACATGCATTTGCATATCAAAGTCAAACTTCATGTATGGATCTAGTCAATCAATGAAAATCCAATAAAATCCAAGAAGATTCAGCTTTGTGTTTATAATACACACCATCATAAGCCTGAATATAATAGTTGAGTAAGACATCTCTAAACATCAGGCTCTGATGTGTAGTATACAACACCACATAATTTAGGTTTATATCGTGATACTTAGCACGTATGGCATAATACTATTTTTCTTGACATTTACCTGAATTGCACAATTGCAATGAGATAAACTTGAAACAAAGTGGCCAGGAATGGTTATGGTTGACCTTATTTCCTTTGGAAGTATTAACTTCACTTCCATTTTGTTGAGGATTACCTCACATGGTATCTCTAGATTCTAACATAGCTACTCTAAACTCATAACTATTAGAGCATAGCTCCGATACTTCTAAGTGTTTCTATCATAAGACTATGGTCATGATGTGCTTGGCACACTTCCCATGGTTTTGGAACACAAATCTTGCACTATAATGTTTAACACCTAACTTCTTATTGTACTCCTCCTAAATATTTATGATATTATACTCATCACATAATGACTCTCAAGTGAATCATATATGATCAAAAACTCTACCATGTAAGTAGACATATATTATTCCTATCACTCTTCCTTATTTCCCATGATTGACTCATCATGGTCTATACTACCTCATAACTTGTTTTTATCACTTACTATCAGTTGTTTCACAAGTTTGGATAGATTTTACTTACCCATTACTTGTCTTGGTATACACCTTCTAGTAGGATATCTTGCTTATCTTTATCACTTGATATTACTCCTATTACAGGTCTGGATAACTCTTACTTAACCATAACAGGTGTTGGTACACATCTTCCAATAGGATATCTTCCTTATGGTTGTATCCTCTCTTTGGACTACCATGTATTGTATACCAACTGTGGTCTACTCATATATTGTTTTAAGGACTTAATGGGGTGCTACATACTTGGGATTAGCTAACTTCACTTAAGAAGAATAGGTAAGAAAGGTTGACTCAAGTGTGTCAGGATTATTCTCAAGTGAATACCCATCTCAAGTCATAAGAAGATTTGGTTTAGCTAAGACAACTTCCTATAGACACTACCAATCCTATAGGTCTCCTTTAAAGGGTTTTAATCCTAGGTCAAAGCATTTGCTCTGATACCAACTGTGGTGACCCGGCATACCACTGCATGGTGTAGTATGCAAGTCTGACATAACACCAATGAAACACCGTTCCACTAGTATTACATCGCTCAGAGTGGTACAACAGAAACATATGCGGGTCCAAGGCATGTCTATAGAATTACACACAGACTCTGTTACAGAAGATCAGCACAGCCTCCTACTTTACAATGAGGTAAATCTGCAAATAAACTCCAGAAGAACGACTCGTAGTCTAATCCTATCACGAACTCTATTTGTAGAGTATTTAACTAGCTATAGAGGCTAAGAATAGATTCTAGCTAAATAGGAGCTAGGTTTAGGAAGCTAGTTCCCTTCTATGGCTAATCTAGGTTTTCTCCTTGTTGGATGTGGTGTTTGACTCTTCTGACAGGGTCCTGTCTCTTGAAGTAGTTGTTGACTTCTCGGTCTTCGAGTTGCACTGTAGATCCTCCTTCGATGCCTCCATATCTAAGCAGGGGATTTAAGAGTGGGATGAGTACGAGCGTACTCAACAAGTTCATTATAGGAAAGAGGTGTTTAATGCACTAGCTACGGCCATAGACCAGAAAGTCATAGGCAATGCATGTTTTTGTAAACATTTCTTCAAAAGGTTGCTTTTATTCTGAAGAGCTATGTCCGTCAGCCTTCACCGGTTGACTAGAACTTCATGGAGTTCCTTTCCGGCAGCGTTCGCAGTTCCATATCCCGGAACAGGGAGTGACTGGTCACAGTTCGTTACACTCTGCAGAGGTGTGTTGCTTTACCCATAAGAGATCTTAACCTTGGTGCCAACCGAGTTGCATGCTCGTTCACACTTCCTTTGGTGTGAGGCCCGGTATAAGGTCCTAGCCAAAATGCATTCCCCGCGACCTCGCACACCCACCGTTTGTTGCAATTCCGACCTTGGGTCCTCGCCGGCCAGCGTACCCATAGGATACCATCCGACCTCGACTACTACCAGGTTCAACGACCTGATACCTTCGCCGGTTGTTGCAACCCATCATAGATCGCATTACCATGGGGACTTAGGGTTCCCCAACCACTCCGCTTGTCCCTTGGGATTCAAGTGACTATGGTAAGCGCATCCGTTGATGAACGAGAGGAGAGAATACACTTGACTACCCCGTCCCATTCCAGATCTTATGGTTAACACGGTTATTACGGCACAAGAATCACTGGAAGACATTTGTTATTAATCCTAGATGGATATAAACCCTTGCAATGGAACCTCCACCATACTCATACCATGGTTCCATTGCCCACCACTTAGTCATATTCATAGTTATGAAAATAACACTTTTACTTTTCATGCAAGAGTGATAAGCATAGTAATTTGCAAGTAATTTGATAGAAATACTCAAATGACATGAGCAAGCGATGAACTTGCCTTTCTTGACTGCAAGATTATGCAGGCAAGGTCTTCGATACGCAATAACTCCAAATTCTGAAATAGCATCATCGTCCGGTAAGGACGATGTTTAAAAGATTGGCAAGGATGCATTAATGCATAAGTATGAGATGCAATCGCTCTAAGCGTGACCTAACCCCGATGATTTAGGATTAGTGAGTTGTAATGATTAGTTCAAGGTGTGTTGCACTTTTAGAGTGATTCCACAAACAAGGTTCTTATTAAGGGTTGGTTACTTTGTATCATAAGTAATGCAATACATCACAATAATAATATTAATGGCACACAACAATAGGATATGGTATAATCCTAACATGTAATGAACAATGGTTGGTCTTAGTACTATATGGCATGGTTAATGGTTACTTGTTATATTCTTCAAAAGAATAACTTTTGAAGAACATGTTCTTTAATAAAGAACAAGTATGACAATTGGGTTTGTGGGGTTCTATGGTTTTCTATGGTTCCAATTGGTTTCTGGAGTAAGTATTAGATGGATCCCAACAAAGTTGGATTCATCAACAACTAGGACTTGTATGGTTTTAATTAAGCATAAGCATCTTAATTATCAATGGTTGCTATCAAGGTGGTATATCTTATTGGTGATAGATAGTTAGGGTTTATAGGTCCTATAAGCAAGGTTGATGACTACTCTTTATTTTCTTCAAAAGAATAACTTTTGAAGAACATACTTCTTAAAGAATAAGAAGTATTACAATTAAGGTTGAGGTTGTCTAGGGTTTGCTATAGGATCCAATAAGTGATGAACAATTGGTTCCTAAATAAGATGGTTCATAAATATCTAACACTATTAGGGTTTAGTGGAGTGTGTAATGCAAAATATTGGGCATAGCTGCTACTAGGGTTCATCACAATGGTGTGATGCTAAATATGGATATTAAGGATGGTGGTCTTGGGAATAGGAACTAGGGTTTAGACTTATGTGTTCCTATTTGATCATCTTGGTTTTATGTTATGTATACATAGGATGCTAAAGTATTAGTGATAGGGTTCCTATATTATATGTGAATATGAACAAACATTGAGTTCCTCATTATGAACCTATGAATGAAAAGAAGGTGTTATGATTACATACTATAACCTAGGGTTTAGGTTAGTGGCAAATTAGGGTTCATATGAAGTAATGGAGCTAAGGTTCCTAATGGCATTAGGGTTTTAGGATTCACATGAAATGATAAGGTTGTAATATCCTTCAATAAGGAACTAGGGCTTCCTAATTACCCTATAGTTCTATGGTTAATAACTTCATTATGAAGTTGAAGTTATTAATAACTTTGAATGAAAATAATATTGGACTTGGCATTTTACTATTTTTAAAGAATTAATAATTAAGGTAATTATTATTTAGGGTTTAAATCCTTCTAATAAGGATTTAACAAACTAACAAATAAAGAAAATTAGTTTTAATGTTTTCTTTATTTATTTGCTGGTTTTTATTTAATTTGGAAAGTTTTCCTAATTATTAAATTTTTAATTCAATTAAGAATAGAAGAAAATGCTTAATTAATACTCCCTCCGGTCCTTTTTAATTGACTCGAATTTAGTATAACTTTATACTAAATTTGAGCCAATTAAATAGGACCGGAGGGAGTAGGTATTTAAATAATTAAATTTTTATTTAAAATAAAAAGTTCGTATTATATTTTTACTAGATAGGATTTTCTTTTATAAGAATTTTGATATCTTATTTTAATTTTTCTGAGTTTATATGAATTTCCTAAATTCAATCAAAGTTTCAGTAATTAATGAATTTGAATTAAAATGAGAAATACTAAACACACCGGGCTAGTCTACACACGGAGACAGACCGGTGGGCCAGAGGTCCACGTCACCACACGTGTTTGACCGAGTCAAAATTGTCAACGTGGCAATGTGCACGGTGGCCGGCGGACAGTGGCGATGGTCGCCGACATTGGGCTACTCCCGGGACGCGCGCGTGTCTGGCTCGACTCGGGCGACGCCGAGCCATAAGGTGGCGGCGCCGCTCCGAATAGGTCACCGGAGCGTGCTCGCCGGCAAGGTACCACGGCGGCGGGGACAGGGACACGATGCGGCGGCGCTATGGCGGGCTAGGGAGCAGGGCGAGCATGCCAGGGGGTTCAGCGGCTTACCAGGAGGACGTAGGCGTGACGGCGTCGTCGGAGATGGCCTGGTTCGCCGGATTGGGCAACCACGGCGTCGGAGAAGATGGCCAGGCGTGGTCGCTTGCGGGCGCTTCGGCTCGATTCCTCGCGTACGGTGACCATGTCGAGGACGGCGGTCCCGATGGTGGTCACGGAATGGCTAGGGGTGGCTCCAGTCGGCGGCGATGGTCGAAGGCCGTACGGCTAGGGTTTTGGCATTGGGCGAAAATAGAGGAGAGGAGGAAGAATCCGGCGCAGTTGTTCGTGCTGGAGCTTTTATACGGCGTTGGAGCGTGCCTCGTCACGTCGTCGATCACGGAGAGGTCGCCAGCGAGAGAGGAGGCTGATACGTCTCCAACGTATCTATAATTTCTTATGTTCCATGCTAGTTTTATGACAATACCAACATGTTTTAGTCATACTTTATAATGTTTTTATGCATTTTCCGAGACTAACCTATTAACAAGATGCCGCAGTGCCAGTTCCTGTTTTCTGCTGTTTTTGATTTCAGAAAAGTTAGTTTATGAATATTCTCGGAATTGGACGAAACAAAATCCCACGGTCCTATTTTGCACGGAGGCTTCCAGAACACCGAAGAGGAGACGAAGAGGGGACGCGGCGGCCACACCATAGGGCGGCGCGGCCCCACCTGCCGCGCCGGCCTATATTGGTGATACGTCTCAAACGTATCTATAATTTCTTATGTTCCATGCTACTTTATTGATGATACCTACATGTTTTATACACATTATATGTCATTATTATGCGTTTTCCGGAACTAACCTATTGACGAGATGCCGAAGTGCCAGTTCCTGTTTTCTGCTGTTTTTGGTTCCAATCCTAGTAAGGAAATATTCTCGAATCGGACGAAATCAATGCCCAGCATCCTATTTTTGGACGAAGCTTCGAACACCCGAGCCGCCGGAGAGAGAAGCCACAGGGGCCCCACACAACACCGGCGCGAGAGGGGGCCGTGCCGCCTTAGTGTGTGGGCCCACCAGGCCCCCTCCGAGGCTGCCCTTTCGCCTATATAAGGTCCACGACCTAAAAACCCCGAACGAATAAGCCACGGTACGAGAAAGTTCCGGAGCCGCCGCCATCGCGAAGCCAAGATGCGGGGGACAGGAGTCTGTTCCGGCACGCCGCCGGGACGGGGAGTGCCCCCGGAAGGCTTCTCCATCGACACCGCTGCCATATCCACCGCCATCTTCATCAACGCTGCTGCTCCCATGAAGAGGGAGTAGTTCTCCATCGAGGCTCGGGGCTGTACCGTAGCTATGTGGTTCATCTCTCTCCTATGTACTTCAATACAATAATCTCATGAGCTGCCTTACATGATTGAGATTCATATGATGATGCTTGTAATCTAGATGTCATTATGCTAGTCAAGTGAGTTTTACTTATGTGATCTCCGGAGACTCCTTGTCCCACGTGTGTAAAGGTGACAGTGTGTGCACCGTGTGGGTCTCTTAGGCTATATTTCACAGAATACTTATTCACTGTTATGAATGGCGTAGTGAAGTGCTTATTTATATCTCTTTATGATTGCAATGTGTTTTGTATCACAATTTATCTATGTGCTACTCTAGTGATGTTATTAAAGTAGTTTATTCCTCCTGCACGGTGTAATGGTGACAGTGTGTGCATCCGTGTTAGTACTTGGCGTAGGCTATGATTATGATCTCTTGTAGATTATGAAGTTAACTATTGCTATGATGGTATTGATGTGATCTATTCCTCCTACATGGTGTGAAGGTGACAGTGTGCATGCTATGTTAGTACTTGGTTTAGTCGTGTCGATCTTTCATGCACTCTAAGGTTATTTAAATATGAACATTGAATTGTGGAGCTTGTTAACTCCGGCATTGAGGGTTCGTGTAATCCTACGCAATGTGTTCATCATCCAACAAGAGAGTGTAGAGTATGCATTTATCTATTCTGTTATGTGATCAAAGTTGAGAGTGTCCACTAGTGAAAGTCTATTCCCTAGGCCTTGTTCCTAAATACTGCTATCACTGCTTGTTACTGTTTTGCTGAATTACTACTGTTGTGTTACTACTGCATGTTTACTTCCTGCAATATTACTACCATTAACTGCACGCCAGCGAGCTATTTTCTGGCGCCGTACTACTGCTCATATTCATTCATACCACTTGTATTTCACTATCTCTTCGCCGAACTAGTGCACCTATTAGGTGTGTTGGGGACACAAGAGACTTCTTGCTTTGTGGTTGCAGGGTTGCTTGAGAGGGATATCTTTGACCTCTTCCTCCCTGAGTTCGATAAACCTTGGGTAATCCACTTAAGGGAAACTTGCTGTTGTTCTACAAACCTCTGCTCTTGGAGGCCCAACACTGTCTACAAGAATAGAAGCACCCGTAGACATCAAGCTATTTTCTGGCGCCGTTGCCGGGGAGGAAAGGTAAAAGGTACTCACACTCCGGATCTCGGCTACTAAGCTATTTTCCGGCGCCGTTGTAAGTACTCGAAGCTATTTCCTTTAGACTCTGCAATTGCGACATTTGGTTTCTTGTTTACACTAGTTAGGCATAATGGACAACAATGACCTTCTTATTCTATTTCCTGATTTAAGACATGGATGGTTTGATGCGAAAATTAAAAAACCCATGGAACATATTAATATGAATGCTTTGAACACTATTGTTGCTAATGCTATGGAAAATTCTAAGCTTGGGGAAGCTGGCTTTGATGAGCATGATATTTTTAGTCCCCCAAGCATTGAGGAGAAAATTTACTTTGATGATACTATGCCTCCTATATTTGATGATGAGAATAATAATGATAGCTACTTTGTTGAATTTGCTCCCACTACAACTAATAAAATTGATTATGCCTATGTGGAGAGTAATAATTTTATGCATGAGACTCATGATAAGAATGCTTTATGTGATAGTTATATTGTTGAGTTTGCTCATGTTGCTACTGAAAGTTATTATGAGAGAGGAAAATATGGTTGTAGAAATTTTCATGTTACTAAAACACCTCTCTATATGCTGAAATTTTTGAAGTTACTCTTGTTTATTCTTCCTATGCTTGTTACTTTGCTCTTCATGAATTTACTTGTGTACAAGATTCCTTTTCATAGGAAGCATGTTAGGCTTAAATTTGTTTTGAATTTGCTTTTTGATGCTCTCTTTTGCTTCAACTACTATCTCTTGGGAGTGCATCATTGAAATTACTGAGCCCATCTTAATGGCTATAAATAAAGAACTTCTTGGGAGATAACCCATGTGTTTTTTTTACTACAGTACTTTGTTTTATATTTGAGTCTTGGAATTTGTTTACTACTGTAGCAACCTCTCCTTATCATGTTTTTGTGCCAAGTAAAGTCTCTATAGTAAGGTTCATACTAGATTTGGATTACTGCGCAGAGACAGATTTCTTTGCTGTCACGAATCTGGGCCTAATTCTCTGTAGGGAACTCAGAAAATTATGCCAATTTACGTGAGTGATCCTCAGATATGTACGCAACTTTCATTAGTTTTGAATTTTTACATTTGAGCAAATCTGTTGCCATTTTAAAATTTGTCTTTACGAACTGTTCTGTTTTGACAGATTCTGCCTTTTATTTCGCATTGCCTCTTTTGCTATGTTGGATGAATTTCTTTGATCCATTAATGTCCAGTAGCTTTATGCAATGTCCAGAAGTGTAAAGAATGATTGTGTCACCTCTGAACATGTAAATTTTTATTGTGCACTAACCCTCTAATGAGTTTGCTTGAAGTTTGGTGTGAAGGAAGTTTTCAAGGGTCAAGAGAGGAGTATGATATACTATGATCAAGAGGAGTGAAAGCTCTAAGCTTGGGGATGCCCCCGTGATTCACCCCTGCATATTCTAAGAAGACTCAAGCGTCTAAGCTTGGGGATGCCCAAGGCATCCTTCTTCATCGACAAAGTATCAGGTTCCTTCTCTTGAAACTATATTTTTATTCGGTCACATCTTATGTATTTTACTTGGAGCGTCTGTGTGCTTTTATTTTTGTTTTGTTATTTTCATTCTCTGAATAAGTTCATCCTTGTGTGGGAGAGAGACACGCTCCGCTGGTTCATATGAACACATGTGTTCTTAGCTTTTAATGTTCATGGCGAAGGTTGAAACTGCTTCGTTAATTGTTATATGGTTGGAAACAGAAAATGCTACATGTAGTAATTGGTAAAATGTCTTGGATAATGTGATACTTGGAAATTGTTGTGCTCATGTTTAAGCTCTTGCATCATATACTTTGCACCCATTAATGAAGAAATGCATAGAGCTTGCTAAAATTTGGTTTGCATAATTGGTCTCTCTAAAGTCTAGATAATTTCTAGTATTGGGTTGAACAACAAGGAAGACGGTGTAAAGTCTTATAATGTTTACAATATGTCTTTTATGTGAGTTTTGCTGCACCGGTTCACCCTTGTGTTTGTTTCAAATAACTTTGCTAGCCTAAACCTTGTATCGAGAGGGAATACTTCTCATGCATCCAAAATCCTTGAGCCAACCACTATGCCATTTGTGTCCACCATACCTACCTACTACATGGTATTTCTCCGCCATTCCAAAGTAAATTGCTTGAGTGCTACCTTTAAACAATTCAAAATTTATCACCTCTGATTTGTGTCAATGTTTTATAGCTCATGAGGAAGTATGTGGTGTTTATCTTTCAATCTTGTTGGGCAACTTTCACCAATGGACTAGTGGCTTCATCCGCTTATCCAATAACTTTGCAAAAAGAGCTGGCAATGGGATTCCCAGTCCCAAATTAATTAACAAAAATAGACACTCCTCCATGGTATGTGATTGTTGGACGGCACCCGAAGGATTCGGTTAGCCATGGCTTGAGAAAGCAAAGGTGGGGAGGAGTGTCATCTAAATAAAACTAAAATAAAAAGGCACTCCTTCATGGTATGAGATTGTTGGCAGGCACCCGAGGATTCGGTTAGCCATGGTTTGTGAAAGAAAGGTTGGAAGGAGTGCCACCCAAAAATAAAAATAAAATGGGAGCCGCTCTTTGAAGGTTTGTCTGGCAAGGGGGTTAGAGTACCCGCTACCATTCGTTGACAACAACAAACACCTCTCAAAACTTTATTTTTATGCTCTCTTTATGTTTTCAAAATAAAAGCTCTAGCACAAATATAGCAATCGATGCTTTCCTCTTTGAAGGACCTTTCTTTTACTTTTATTGTCAGTTCACCTATCTCTCTCCACCTCAAGAAGCAAACACTTGTGTGAACTGTGCATTGATTCCTACATACTTGCATATTGCACTTGTTATATTACTCTATGTTGACAATATCCATGAGATATACATGTTATAAGTTGAAAGCAACCGCTGAAACTTAATCTTCCTTTGTGTTGCTTCAATACCTTTACTTTGATTTATTGCTTTATGAGTTTACTCTTATGCAAGACTTATTGATGCTTGTCTTGAAGTACTATTCATGAAAAGTATTTGCTTTATGATTCACTTGTTTACTCATGTCATTACCATTGTTTTGATCGCTGCATTCATTACATATGTTTACAAATAGTATGATCAAGGTTATGATGGCATGTCACTTCAGAAATTATCTTTGTTATCGTTTTACCTGCTCGGGACGAGCAGAACTAAGCTTGGGGATGCTTGATACGTCTCAAACGTATCTATAATTTCTTATGTTCCATGCTACTTTATTGATGATACCTACATGTTTTATACACATTATATGTCATTATTATGCGTTTTCCGGAACTAACCTATTGACGAGATGCCGAAGTGTCAGTTCCTGTTTCTGCTGTTTTTGGTTCCAGAAATCCTAGTAAGGAAATATTCTCGGAATCGGACGAAATCAATGCCCAGCATCCTATTTTTGGACGAAGCTTCCAGAACACCCGAGAGCCGCCAGAGAGAAGCCCTGGGGGCCCACACAACACCCTGGCGCGGCCAGAGGGGGGCCGCGCCGCCTTAGTGTGTGGGCCCACCAGGCCCCCTCCGAGGCTGCCCTTTCGCCTATATAAGGTCCCTGACCTAAAAACCACGACAGAATAAGCCACGGTACGAGAAAAGTTCTAGAGCCGCCGCCATCGCGAAGCCAAGATCTGGGGGACAGGAGTCTCTGTTCCGGCACGCCGCCGGGACGGGGAAGTGCCCCGGAAGGCTTCTCCATCGACACCGCTGCCATCTCCACCGCCATCTTCATCAACGCTGCTGCTCCCATGAAGAGGGAGTAGTTCTCCATCGAGGCTCGGGGCTGTACCGTTAGCTATGTGGTTCATCTCTCTCCTATGTACTTCAATACAATAATCTCATGAGCTGCCTTACATGATTTAGATTCATATGATGATGCTTGTAATCTAGATGTCATTATGCTAGTCAAGTGAGTTTTACTTATGTGATCTCCGGAGACTCCTTGTCCCACGTGTGTAAAGGTGACAGTGTGTGCACCGTGTGGGTCTCTTAGGCTATATTTCACAGAATACTTATTCACTGTTATGAATGGCGTAGTGAAGTGCTTATTTATATCTCTTTATGATTGCAATGTGTTTTGTATCACAATTTATCTATGTGCTACTCTAGTGATGTTATTAAAGTAGTTTATTCCTCCTGCACGGTGTAATGGTGACAGTGTGTGCATCCGTGTTAGTACTTGGCGTAGGCTATGATTATGATCTCTTGTAGATTATGAAGTTAACTATTCCTATGATGGTATTGATGTGATCTATTCCTCCTACATGGTGTGAAGGTGACAGTGTGCATTTGTTATCACCAGAATTTGACCAAGTCAGAGGTGGGCCGCGATCAAGATAGACGTGAAGATTGTACGTGGAAGAAATACGTGAATCGGCCTTGTTTACCAAGTTTGGGCTAGTTAGCCCGTGTATCTTTATAGTAGGTTATGTAGAAGTTAGAATTTATCTCGTGCACGGTTTAGTGCACGCCCACATTAGAAAGTCCCCTGGACTATAAATATGTACCTAGGGTTTATGGAATAAACAACAACCAACGTTCAACACAAACCAATCTCGGCGCATCGCCAACTCCTTCGTCTCGAGGGTTCCTCCGGTAAGCACCATGCTGCCTAGATCGCATCTCGCGATCTAGGCAGCACGAGCCTGCCTAGTTGTTCATGCGTTGCTCGTACTGAAGCCTTTTTGATGGCGAGCAACGTAGTTATCATAGATGTGTTAGGGTTAGCATTGTTCCTAGTATCATATGCTGTCGTAGTGCAACCCTTGCGCATCTAGCCGTCCCTGTACCTCATCATGGGTGCAGGGGCGGCACCCCGCTTGATCGTTATTTAGTAGATCTGATCCGTTACGATTGCTCCTTGATTCATCAAGGATTAGTTTAATATCTGCAATAGTTAGGCCTTACAAAGGGTTGGAGGATCCAGCGGCATGCAGGGTGTAATTTGCTGCCCCTAGACAGGACGTTCCGAGGATCAACCTAGCGTTGGTTTTTAGGCCTTGTCTAGGGCTGGCTTACGATCACCGTGTGTGAGCGCGAGGCCCAATCGTGAGTAGGATGATCCGATTATGCGGTGAAAACCCCAGATCGTCGTGGATCTCATATGCTTTATCATGATCAAGCAGGACCACCATATATTCGGCCACCTTGGACGAATCATGGGTGGATCGGCTCCATGAGCCGATTCACAGGACAACCTGAGAGCCGATCGAGGCTCGTATTTAACGTGTACGTGTGTGCCCTGCAGGAAACTAAGCGAGGCATCATCCACACCTTCCTGACCAGGTATAGGTCAGGTGGCACGCCCTTGCAATTTGCATCGGCGCGCGACCAGGAGGCTTTGCGGGCCGTCGCTCTGAGGGACTGGGGCCAGCCGCAGCCCTAGTTGTTCCCGGCTCTACGGTGTTGGCCAGTCACTGCCCGCCGGTGGGTTTCTGACGTCAACACATTCTGGCACGCCCGGTGGGACACATCTTCAACATCAAACACAATGCCATCTACATCAGAGGTGGCAGAAGAAACTCCGGTCACGTACGAGGAGCTCTCTGGCGAGCTCAAGAAGAAGTATGACGAGGTCAAAGCTGCCCTCGAAGCCGACCTAATCGGCTCTTTCCACAGGACCCGCTCCCATGGCATCAGATGGAAGGGGTTCACACCTGAAGGCGCGCTTGATGGAGTGGACCTGTCCACCCCGTCAGAGGAACGCACCAGGTCGCTGCGTCAGGAGATAAACTTCATGGTGGCTCATTCGCTGCACCGCCATTCTGAGAGCCTGGTGAATACGTTGGAGCGCGTCGCGCTGCGCGTGATCCAGGAGATCATGAGCCATCAGTACTCTCCGTCAGGACCAGCCCTAGGGACTCACCAAGGGGAGTTGCTACTCCAGTCCCGTCCACCGCTGCCGTTCGCGTTGGCAGCGCCCGAAGCGCCGAACTCATCGGCCTATGTCGTCTACAAGATTGGTGGTGACCCCAGTGACTACCAATTCCTACAGGACGCGCCCAAGGAGATCCCGCACGGGTACGCATGCGCATACGTGCCAGACTGCAGCACCTGGGCACCCTCAAACCAGGTTGCTATAGCAGGGGACTTCTGGGCAACAGGAGGAACGTCGGAGGCAGACCCTGAGAAGCAAACGTGGCTAGCTAAATACGCCACCCCGACAAAACTCCCGAGCCCAGCTCCTGCAGTTGGCTCAGAACCAGAGAAACAAGCATGGCTGGTTAAGTACGCCACTCCGACGAATCTTCAGGGTTCGGCACCTGCAGCCATCACCGCGGATCAAATTTGTACGATCCTGAAAGATCAGTTCGGCATGATGCCGAAAAGAAAGGCGATCGGCTATACCAAGCCGTACCCCAACGAGTACGAATTGATCCCGCTACCACCCAAATATCGGCTCCCGGACTTCACAAAGTTCAGCGGATCAGATGGTTCCAGCTCCATCGAGCATGTGAGCCGATATTTGGCACAGCTGGGCATGATCTCAGCGTCAGACGAGCTGCGCGTGAGGTACTTCTCACAGTCCCTCACAGGATCGGCTTTCGGTTGGTACACGTCGCTGCCACCGAACTCAGTCCAGACTTGGAAGCAGCTGGAAGAACGGTTCCATGAGCAATATCACTCAGAGGCTTCCGAGGCTGGCATTGCCGATCTAGCACAAGTACGACAGAAGCGCGGAGAAACGGTGTCAGAATACATCCAGCGCTTCAGGACCGTTAGGAACCGATGCTATTCGGTTCACGTAAGCGAAAAGGAAGCAGTCGAGTTGGCGGTGGTGGGTCTGTCATCATCGATCAAGGACGTGGCCTCCCAAGCGGACTACCCGTCACTAGCGCACATGGTACAGAAGCTGTCAGCATATGAACAGCGTCACCCAGATGTCTACCAGGACAAGTTCAAGCGGGTGGTTACCATGGTCGACGCAGGCGAAGATGAAGTCGCTACGGGAGAACAAGAGGTCGCGGTGGCTGAGTGGACTCGAGCTGCAGGCCCAGTAACCTGCAAATGGGTGAAGCCACCAGGACCTCCAAGAGGATTCGACTTCGACGTGACGAAAACCGAGCAAATTTTCGATCTCTTACTCGCGGAGAAGCATATAAAGATTCCCGAAGGCCACAAAGTTCCCACGGTGCAAGAGCTGAACGGAAAGCCATACTGCAAGTGGCATAACACGTTCACCCACACCACTAACGACTGCAGGGTGTGGCGTCAGCAGATCCAGATGGCAATAGAAAATGGGCGACTAATTTTTAACCAGTACGCCATGAAGGTCGACACACACCCCTTCCCCGCCGTCAACATGGTGGAGTTTGCCCACCTCAGAGGGTGCCAGCCTGATTTCTCAGCCAACATCAGCATGGTAGAGCTTGGACACCGCTCTGAGAAGGACGGGGATGAGGACAGCTGCTCTCAGAGCAAGGACACTGAGGGGGCCGCTCCATGCGATCGGCTCCGTCAAGATGGCAAGCGCTACGTCACAGAGGGGGAAGTTAAGAACATAAGATATCAACGACCCCTCTCTGATCACCTCCTCAATAAGTACGTGAGTCGGTATGATCAACGCCGGCGACACGGCGACGATGATGAAAGAGGCCGTATGGCCAGAAACGACAGAAGACATCGTCGGCATAATCACGATGAGGAGCGGCAGGAGCGCCACGCCAGGGAGCAGGACGATACGGACAGGCATTGGGACTGCCCTTTCTTCAGACACTGCTGGGATTCAGGAATGAGCCGATTACCAACAATCGGCAACTGCCCAGAATGCAACCAGAAAAAGAAGGAGGCAGCCAACGTGTCTGTATTCGAGCGCCTAGGGCCTCTCCCACCACAAAACAGACGTGCTGAGACCCCTCTGTTGGAAGATCTCGAGGATTCGGAAGACGAGGGGGAAGACGAAGAAGACAGGTACCACCGTCCAAGATGGTGCCCTGATGGTCTCAGCCATTCACAAAAGCGCAGGGTTCAGCGATTGCGCGGTCTGGAGGAAGCCGAAAGGTTATACTTGCATACGCTGAGGAAGGCACGACCTGATTTGGCTGCGAAAGTCCAGAGGACCCTGGATGAGGAGGGACTGCCGCAAAGAAAAGAGTGGCGCCCCAAGCAAAGGAAAGCCGATGATGAAACATCGGCTGGCACAAACATGGTGCTCGTTCGTCCGGCGAAGTGTAGAGCTCCACGATCACACGATGCACCTGAGGTGGACAACAGCAAGCGCACCAACGTAATTAAATCGGAGATTGGGCTGGTTTTGTCTACCGGCCTGGGCGAGTAGCAAGACTACGTCAATAAGCAACGTGGCGAGGCTGATCCTTGCGATCGGCCCTCCGAAACTGTTGAAGGGATATTACAAAACCTTCACCGAGCAAGCAACGTGGAGGCCGATTCCAGCGATCGGCCAAAATTATCCTCACCATCCATTCTGCCTGGGATCAACGTTTGACCCAACAAGGACTACCTGAAGAGCCGATACCATCAATTCTCTTGACAGAATCGGCTCGGGGGGCACCTAGATGGATAAAACACGAGGATATGAGATAATACTATCAAATATGGGGGCCGACACACAAATCGGCCTAAAAAATTCAAAAATTTTGAGCGCAGCCGATGCAGCAGACATCGACTTAAGGATACAAGAAGCCGATACATGGACATCGACTCTAGCGGCATTATGCGATGTTTATCGAGTCTTCACCAAATTCAGGCCAGCGGTGGTGCCTTCCGTTGCTTCGAGCCGATCTGGGTTCCTGAACCAAGTTCCGGCTGTCTGAGGAAGAAAGGGGATCGGCTTTGGCACATTCTCTTTGACAGTCTCGCCTCGAGTAAGGCTCGGGGGGCAGCAGGCCTGGTGGATGCTCTGTTTTGCTCTGTTTAAAAGCCGATTGGGATACCATCGGCTGGTCCTTCATTGCAACCTTCTTCACAAATGATGAGTATTGAAGAACATTATTGGGTTTGGTTGGGAAAGTTCAAAGGTTTTCCTGAAGATCCTGCATTTTCTGCCAAATTTAGAAAATCATCGGTTGAAGAAGGGAAGGGCGAATTTTGAAGGACCGATACGGTGCTATCGGCTCATCACGCATTGGCAAAGGGAACGAATCGGCAAGGTCAGTAGAAGAGGGAATCGGCTCAATTGAACTCAGAAGAAATCGGCAAATCAAATTGGGGAAAAGTTCTTCATTGATAGGCGAGATTTCTTACATAGTAGAGCTGATTGCCCTCAAAAGGGGATACATTGCCCCGCCTACTTCTACGGATCCTATGCTAGGGGCCCTATCTACGGGCCGTTGCTGCCCTCGTCGTCGCCGTCATCGCCGCTGTCGGCGCTGCTCCCGGCCGGCTCGTCGTCGCTGCTCCAGCGGCCGCCGGCAGGACCTTCATTGTCCTCATCTTCCTCGTCGTCGTCGTCGTCGTCGCTGTCGAAGTCACTCAGATTCCCCGGCCAGGGGCAATGGCGCTTGGCCGGCGGCTCGTCGGGGGAGCTGTCGTCGTCGTCATCCTCCTCTTCCTCCTCCTTCACCTCCTCGGAGGTGGCCCCATCCCAGGGGAAGCGATCGTCCTCGCTTTCTTCCACCGCTTCCTTGTCGGCGAGGAAGCGGAGATCGCTCTCCCCATCAGTCAGGGACTTGTCGTCCTCTGACCAGGTGGAGAAGTCATGGTCTGACTCCTCCCCGGCCGCAATGGCGCGGCGGATGTTGGCCGCATGGACCTCCGCCGGGTTGTGCTCCGGCGTCGGCTCGCGAGACGAAGAGGACTGGGTGGAAAGATCCGATGAGGCGGAGGAGGAAGAGGACATGGTGGCGCAGGAGGGTTTTTGGGTGCTAATGCGAAGGAGATGCAGAGGAGAACTGTTTGGGGCGGTTAAATAAAAGAGGGCATGATAGAAATTCAATGCCACAGCAGTTTCCGAGGAAGTGGTGCCGAAACTGTCAAATCGTGCAGAGAAGTTGAGGAGGCAAGTTATCATGATGAAGAACTCTGCGACGGTTCTGCTCTGCCACGACATGACCCGACGAAGGAAAGGCGTAATGATTTTGGAAATGTCATTTCCAAAACCAGGGGGGCATGTGTTATCACCAGAATTTGACCAAGTCAGAGGTGGGCCGCGATCAAGATAGACGTGAAGATTGTACGTGGAAGAAATACGTGAATCGGCCTTGTTTACCAAGTTTGGGCTAGTTAGCCCGTGTATCTTTATAGTAGGTTATGTAGAAGTTAGAATTTATCTCGTGCACGGTTTAGTGCACGCCCACATTAGAAAGTCCCCTGGACTATAAATATGTACCTAGGGTTTATGGAATAAACAACAACCAACGTTCAACACAAACCAATCTCGGCGCATCGCCAACTCCTTCGTCTCGAGGGTTCCTCCGGTAAGCACCATGCTGCCTAGATCGCATCTCGCGATCTAGGCAGCACGAGCCTGCCTAGTTGTTCATGCGTTGCTCGTACTGAAGCCTTTTTGATGGCGAGCAACGTAGTTATCATAGATGTGTTAGGGTTAGCATTGTTCCTAGTATCATATGCTGTCGTAGTGCAACCCTTGCGCATCTAGCCGTCCCTGTACCTCATCATGGGTGCAGGGGCGGCACCCCGCTTGATCGTTATTTAGTAGATCTGATCCGTTACGATTGCTCCTTGATTCATCAAGGATTAGTTTAATATCTGCAATAGTTAGGCCTTACAAAGGGTTGGAGGATCCAGCGGCATGCAGGGTGTAATTTGCTGCCCCTAGACAGGACGTTCCGAGGATCAACCTAGCGTTGGTTTTTAGGCCTTGTCTAGGGCTGGCTTACGATCACCGTGTGTGAGCGCGAGGCCCAATCGTGAGTAGGATGATCCGATTATGCGGTGAAAACCCCAGATCGTCGTGGATCTCATATGCTTTATCATGATCAAGCAGGACCACCATATATTCGGCCACCTTGGACGAATCATGGGTGGATCGGCTCCATGAGCCGATTCACAGGACAACCTGAGAGCCGATCGAGGCTCGTATTTAACGTGTACGTGTGTGCCCTGCAGGAAACTAAGCGAGGCATCATCCACACCTTCCTGACCAGGTATAGGTCAGGTGGCACGCCTTGCAATTTGCGGCGCGCGACCAGGAGGCTTTGCGGGCCGTCGCTCGAGGGACTGGGCCAGCCGCAGCCCTAATTGTTCCTCTACGGTGTTGGCATCATTCCTCCGGTGGTGTGAAGGTGACAGTGTGCATGCTATGTTAGTACTTGGTTTAGTCGTGTCGATCTTTCATGCACTCTAAGGTTATTTAAATATGAACATTGAATTGTGGAGCTTGTTAACTCCGGCATTGAGGGTTCGTGTAATCCTACGCAATGTGTTCATCATCCAACAAGAGAGTGTAGAGTATGCATTTATCTATTCTGTTATGTGATCAAAGTTGAGAGTGTCCACTAGTGAAAGTCTATTCCCTAGGCCTTGTTCCTAAATACTGCTATCTGCTTGTTACTGTTTTACTGAATTACTACTGCTGCGTTAATACATGTTTACTTCCTGCAATATTACTACCATCAACTGCACGCCAAGCTGGCGTTACTACTGCTCATATTCATTCATACCACTTGTATTTCACTATCTCTTCGCCGAACTAGTGCACCTATTAGGTGTGTTGGGGACACAAGAGACTTCTTGCTTTGTGGTTGCAGGGTTGCTTGAGAGGGATATCTTTGACCTCTTCCTCCCTGAGTTCGATAAACCTTGGGTAATCCACTTAAGGGAAACTTGATGCTGTTCTACAAACCTCTGCTCTTGGAGGCCCAACACTGTCTACAAGAATAGAAGCACCCGTAGACATCAGTGGGCCCCTCGGGCGCCCCCGACGCTGCCCCTTCGCCTATTTATTCCTTCCGTCGCGAAAACCCTAGTACCGGGAGCCACGATACGAGAAAAATTTCAGAGACGCCGCCGCCGTCAACCCCATCTCGGGGGGTTCAGAAGATCGCCTCCGGCACCCTGCCGGAGAGGGGAATCATCACTGGAGGGCTCTACATCACCATGCCCGCCTCCGGACTGATGCGTGAGTAGTTCATCCTTGGACTACGGGTCCATAGCAGTAGCTAGATGGTTGTCTTCACTACAAGAAAAGTTGCCATGGCCGACGAAGTTGAAGTCGCGCCGTGGTTGCTGGTGTACCATGGCCGACGATTTTGGTCCCTCCGTGGTGCATGTCAAAACTTTTTTTCTCGTTTTTGAGGCCACCTAGCCCGACGAAAGCGGCCAAAACGTGGCGTATGGTGGCCCGGGACGTGGTGCATCTCGAAATCTCGGGTTCGCCGGCCGAGTCAACGCAAATCCGCACCGCCGAGGGATGTAGGGCCCAGATGGCAGCCTCTCTGGCATTGTTTTTTTCTAGATCGCGCCATCTCGTTCAACGTTCTCCGATCGAGCCGTTTACGATGCAGGATCATGGGTCCCGCATGTCATCCTCTATGAACCAAAATTCTTTCTATTCTTGGATTTTTTTGACCCCCTGATTTCTGGCTACTTCCTTTTTCTTTTGATCCCTCTTGCCGCCTTGGAAACGTTGAGACCGCTGCTGCTAAATGGGACCCGCATGTCATCCTCTATGTGCAATCAACTTTCTTTTCTTGGAGTTTTTTTGGCACCTCAAATTTGGTCACTTGCCTTTTTCTTTCGATCCCTGCCGCCTCTGATAACACTGCTGGCTCATGGGACCCTCATGTCATCCTCTATGTACTATAAAACTTTCTTTTCTTTTTTTTGGCACCTCAAATTTGGTCACTTGCCTTTTTCTTTCGATCCCCTGCCGCCTCTCAAACGGTGATACCGCTGCTGCTAAATGGGACCCGCATGTCATCCTCTATGTACTATAAAACTTTCTTTTCCTGAATTATTTTTGGCACCTCATATTTGGTCACTTACCTTTTTCTTTCGATCCCCTACCGCCTCTCAAACGGTGATACCGCTGCTGCTAAATGGGACCCGCATGTCATCCTCTATGTACTATAAAACTTTCTTTTCTTGAATTATTTTTGGCTCCTGATATTTTTTCACTTGCCTTTTTCTTTCGATCTCATGCCACGTTTGAAACGTTGAGGAACCTGCTGGCTCATGGGACCCGCATGTCATCCTCTATGTACTATAAAAGTTCTTTTTCTTGGTTTTTTTTTTTGGCAATTTCTTTTTTCTTTTGATCCCCTGCCACCTCTCAAACGCTGATACCGCTGCTTGCTAAATGGGACCCGCATGCCATCCTCTATGTACTATAAAACTTTCTTTTCTTGAATTATTTTTGGCTCCTGATATTTTTTCACTTGCCTTTTTCTTTCGATCTCATGCCACGTTTGAAACGTTGAGGAACCTGCTGGCTCATGGGACCCGCATGTCATCCTCTATGTACTATAAAAGTTCTTTTTCTTGGTTTTTTTTCACCATCTGATTTTTGGCAATTTCTTTTTTCTTTTGATCCCCTGCCACCTCTCAAACGCTGATACCGCTGCTGCTAAATGGGACCCGCATGTCATCCTCTATGTACTATAAAACTTTCTTTTCTTGAATTATTTTTGGCTCCTCATATTTGGGCACTTGCCTTTTTCTTTCGATCTCATGCCACGTTTGAAACGTTGAGGAACCTGCTGGCTCATGGGACCCGCATGTCATCCTCTATGTGCTATAAAAGTTTCCTTTGTTGGATTTTTTTTCACCCTCTGATTTTTGGCTTGCCTTTTTCTTTTGATCCCCTGCCCCCTTTGAAACGTTGAGTAAGCTGTTGGCTCAAGGGACCCGCATGTCATCCTCTATGTCCATCAACTTTCCTTTCTTGGATTTTTTTTCACCCCCTAATTACTAGCTACTTTCTTTTTCTTTTGATCTCAAGCCGCATTACAAACATTGAGACCGCTGCTGCAAAATGGGACCCACATGTCATCCTCTATGTACAATAAAGTTTCTTTTCTTGGATTATCTTTTGCTCCTGATATTTTGTCACTTGCCTTTTTCTTTCGATCTCATGCCGCCTTTGAAACGTTGAGTAAGCTGCTGGCTCATGGGTCCCGCATGTCATCCTCTACGAACAATAAAAGTTTCCTTTCTTGGAGTTATTTTTGACCCCTAATTTCTGGCTATTTGCCTTTTTCTTTGGATCTCCTGCCCCTTTGAAACGATGAGGACGCTGTTGGCAGGTCGGTCCCACAAGTCATCCTCTATGAACAATAAAAGTTTCCTTTGATGGATTTTTTTGAACCCCTAATTAATTTCTGGATATTTCCTTTTTTTTCTTTGATCCCCTGCCGCCTTGGAATCGTTGAGGATGCTGCTGCCTCATGGGTCCCGCATGTCATCCTCTCAGAACGGTAAATGTTTCTTTTCTTGGATATTGTTTACCAAATGATTTTTGGCTTATTTTTTCTTTCGATATCCTGCCGCCTTTAAAACGTTGAGGACGCTGCTGGCTCACGGGTCCCACATGTCAGCCTCTATGAACAATAAGCGCTGAGGACGCTGCTGCCTCATGGGTCCCGCATGTCATCCTCTCAGAACGAAAATGTTTCTTTTCTTGGATTTTTTACCAACAGATTTTTGGTTTATTTTTTCTTTCCATCCCCTGCCGCCTGGGCTCCACGATGTCAGCCTCCCCGTACAAGAAACATGTGATATCTTGATTATTTTGCAGACAATAAACAGTGTATTGCGCTCTGAGCTATTGCAAACGGATAAATTAAATCTTTATTTTTACAACATATATCTTGAATCTCCTTGTTTTTTGTTTTGGCGAAGCATAGGACTTTCCTGTTTTTTTTTTGAGAAAAATCCGAACTATCATGTTCTGGAGTGGGCTGAAATTGTACGTGTCCAAAGGCCCAGAAGGATAGTTCGAAGGCCCAGATGTCTAGATGCAGCCCAATTGAAATCTTTCTTTTCTTGGATTTTTTTCACCCCCTGATTTCTGGCTACTTCATTTTTCTTTTGGTCTGTGCCGCCTTGGAAACGTTGAGACCGCTGCTGCAAAATGGGACCCGCATGTCATCCTCTATGTACAATAAAGTTTCTTTTCTTGGATTATTTTTGGCTCCTGATATTTGGTCACTTGCCTTTTTCTTTCGATCTCATGCCACGTTTGAAACGTTGAGGAATCTGCTGGCTCATGGGACCCGCATGTCATCCTCTATGTACAATAAAAGTTTGATTTCTTGGATTTTTTTCACCCTCTGATTTTTGGCTATTTCCTTTTTCTTTTGATCCCCTGCCGCCTTTGAAACGTTGATAAGCTGCTGGCTCATAGGTCCCACATGTCAGCCTGTATGAACGATAAAGCTTTCCTTTCTTGGAGTTTTTTTACCCCCTAATTTCTGGCTACTTTCTTTTTCTTTTGATCTCAAGCCGCATTTGAAACGTTGGGACCGCTGCTGCAAAATGGGACCCGCATGTCATCCTCTATGTACAATAAAGTTTCTTTTCTTGGATTATTTTTGGCTCCTGATATTTGGTCACTTGCCTTTTTCTTTCGATCCCATGCCACGTTTGAAACGTTGAGGAACCTGCTGGCTCATGGGACCCGCATGTCATCCTCTATGTACTACAAAAGTTTATTTTCTTGGGTTTTTTTTCACTCTCTGATTTTTGGCTATTTCCTTTTTCTTTTGATCCCCTGCCGCCTTGGAAACGTTGAGTAAGCTGCAAACTCGTGGGACCCGCATGTCATCCTCTATGTACAATCAATTTTCTTTTCTTGGAGTTTTTTTACCCCTAATTTCTGGCTACTTTCTTTTTCTTTTGATCTCAAACCGCATTTGAAACGTTGGGACAGCATGTCATCCTCTATGTACAATAAAAGTTTCTTTTTTTGGATTATTTTTCACCCTCTGATTTTTGGTCACTTGCCTTTTTCTTTCGATCTCATGCCGCCCTTGAAAACGTTGAGGAACCTGCTGGCCCATGGGACCCACATGTCATCCTCTATGTACTATAAAAGTTTCTTTTCTTTGATTTTTTTCACCCTCTGATCTTTGGCTATTTCCTTTTTCTTTTCATCCCCTGCCTTGGAAACGTTAGTAAGCTGCTGACTGGTGGGACCCGCATGTCATCCTCTATGTACAATCAAGTCTCTTTTCTTGGATTTTTTTACCCCCTTATTTTTGGTCACTTGCCTTTTTCTTTCGATCTCATGCAGCCTCTGAAACGTTGAGAAGCTGCTGGCTCATGGGACCCACATGTCATCCTCGATACTATAAAAGTTTCTTTTCTTGGATTTTTTCACCCTCTTATTTTTGGCTGTTTCCTTTTTCTTTTGATCCCCTGCCGCCTTGGAAACATTGATTAAGCTGCTGACACAAGGGGCCCGCATGTCATCCTCTATGTACAATCAACTTGCAAGATCTTGGGGCGGAAGAGCTTGTATAAGTGGGACCCATATGTCATCCTCTATGTACAATAAAAGTTTCTTTTTCTTGGATTATTTTTGCTCCTGGTATTTGGTCTCTTTCCTTTTTCTTTCGATCTCATGCCGCCTCTGAAACGTTGAGTAAGGTGCTGGGTCATGGGACCCGCATGCCATCCTCTATGTACAATCAACTTTCTTTTCTGGGAGTTTTTTTACCCCTAATTTCTGGCTACTCTTTTTCTTTTGATCTCAAGCCGCATTTGAAACGTTGACACCGCTGCTGCAAAATGGGACCCGCATGTCATCTTTTATGTACAATAAAGTTTCTTTTCTTGGATTATTTTTGGCTCCTGATATTTGGTCACTTGTCTTTTTCTTTCGATCTCATGCCCCCTTTGAAACGTTGAGGAAGCTGCTAGCGCATGGGTCCCGCATGTCATACTCTATGAACAATAAAAGTTTCCTTCCTTGGAGTTATTGTTTACCGCTAATTTCTGGCTACTTCCTTTTTTCTTTTGATCCCCTGCCGCCTTGGAAACGTTGAGTAAGATGCTGACACAAGGGGCCCGCATGTCATCCTCTATGTACAATCAACTTGCAAGATCTTGGAGCGAAAGAGCTTGTATAAGTGGGACCCATATGTCATCATCTATGTACAATAAAAGTTTCTTTTCTTGGATTATTTTTTGCTCCTGATATTTGGTCACTTTCCTTTTTCTTTCTATCTCATGCCGCCACTGAAACGTTGAGTAAGGTGCTGGCTCATGGGACTGTACAATAAAGTTTCATTTCTTAGATTTTTTTTACCCACTGATTTTTGCTAACTTGCCTTTTTCTTTTCGATCATATGCCGCCTTTGAAATTGAGGTCGCCGCTGGCTCATGAGTCCCACAAGTCAGCCTCTATGAACAATAAACCTTTCCTTTGTTGTATTTTTTTTACCCCTAATTTCTGGCTATTTGCCTTTTTCTTTTGATCCCCTGCGGCCTTTGAAACGATGAGGACGCTGCTGGCAGGTCGGTCCCACATGTCATCCTCTATGAAGAATATAAGTTTCCTTTTTGGATTTATTTTTGACCCCTAATTTCTGGCTATTTGCCTTTTTCTTCTGATCCCTGCCGACTTCGAAATGATGAGGATGCAGCTGGCAGATCGGTCCCACATGTCAGCCTCTATGAACAATAAATGTTTCCTTTGTAGGATTTATTTTTTACCCCTATTTTCGGGCTACTTGCCTTTTTCTTTGAAACGTTGAGGACGGTACTGTCTCATGGGTCCCACATGGCATCCTCTCTGAACGATAAACCTTCATTTCTTGTTAACGACAGGTTTATCAGTATTATTTTCGCAGACTAATACAAGCTCTTTGGCTCCAAGATCTTGCAAGTTGATAGATTAAATCAAGGAATTATTAGGATATGTTTTAAATTTCAAATCCACTTTATGAATTTTTAAAAATACCGTTATCCATGTGGGTATGGAGCGATCAAGGATTTTCATATTGGGCATGAGCAGTTTCAAAAATTGGAACCCTATAATTCAAAATAAATAAAAACAACTTTTATGTAGAATCTCCGTGTATTTTTTTTTGCCAATCATAGGATCTGTGTTTCATTAGAAAAGGGCCGAAATTGCATGAGCAGAAAGGCCCATTTGAAGTTATTGGGCTTCGACGGCCGGAGCAAGTAGACCGATAACAATTACCATGTAGATGTTCCTTGGCAACCCAAAAGTGAAATATTGGGCCCAACAGGGGAAGGTTGAACAGTACTTTTTCTATTGGGAAGGTGGTACATGGGGTTATCCTGACAAAAAAAATGGAACATGGGTTACTGAAGGTTGCCCATTTGTGCCTAATATGTTTGTCAGCAGGAGCTTTACCTTCCGCCGCCGCCGCTCCGCTTCCGCCGCCGCCGCCATGCCTCGTCGCGGGTCGAGCTACCGGTACGGCGGCGTCTCGAGCTCGGGGTACCGCAGCGTCCGCGCGCGCCCCAAATTAAGGTACTTCCTCCTCGGGACGGCACCTACGATAGGCTCGGCTGGCCTTGGGGCATTTACCCCTAGCCTCTTCCATGCTCAAGTTTTTGAAATGTTTCTGGCTCTGTTCAACACTGGATCAAATTTGTCAACATGACCATTCTTATGGAGTAGCAACGAGTTGAATCTCTCAAAACTCTTTAAGTTCTGCAATATAACGACTAATTGGTACTACCTTATACAAAATGATTACATATCCTTATTTTGGAAGCAAGCAATCACACACTTATAGTTTGCTAGTCAGCTGCACGTAACGTTAAAAATCGGCAATTATAATGAATAAACCTGTAATTTTCACTTAAAATGCATTAAGGAGCATCAAATTTGACAAATCAAACCATGTCGTACTGAAAATTGACATGTCTTTCTCATGCAGAAATGTAAAATTATCCATGCATGTGCGTTTATACAGGTTAAGTTTTGCACGTATTATTTTTTGTAACTTTTCTGACTACCTTCAAAGCTCCAATCCTTCTTCATCATCTTTGTTGTACCGCACTGATGCAAGTGAATGCGAGCTGCTCGCCAGACGCGACTTCGTGTCCGATATGTGTACTATGCCTTCTCCATCTAGTGCTAGTTACGCCTCTGTGCTAATTAATTCAGCACAAACCTCTGTCATTGCAGCTGTGACTCACCTCGACCATTGGAGCCCAATCACAAGAGCGAGCTCAGTCTCAACCAGAGAGGCATGTGTCTCATGGTTAGCTATCTACAACTTGCTGTCTTACTAAAACCGTGCCTATCATATAGAGATCACCTCGCTGGTGTAGCAATGGCTGCAAGTAGCTGCTAGCATGAGCGAAGGGGATAAGGAAGAAAAGATTAAAAAAATGGGGTGGGGCCAACAAGCAGGAAAGCTATCTACTGTACTAGCTTTATGGATGTTTCTGGAATTGGGTAGAAAATAGTACTCGATGACACTGTAGCAGCGAATCCCAGAGACCAAAGGCCGTTGGATGATGTCTAATGAACGGCAGAACAAAATCGGCGAAATTAGCTTGAATTTTGATAATAAATCTTGGGCATTTTCCCTCGAACATGATTTATCAACTTTGGGTAGTCTCTGGACTAGTCTCCCTCGTCCACCAATTATTATCATAAACTACTGCGGAAAGTTGAGGGCAGTCCCTAGTCCCGAGCACTTCGCCCACTTCCCCTGGCCTCATCCCAGAGATCTCACACCAACCACCTCACCGTCGACTAGCCGCCAGTCTACAGCCCTCCGAAGAATCCCCAATGGCGGCGACGCCCCTACTAGAGCGCTCCTCACGCGAGCGCATCATCGAGTCTGGCCCACATGTCTTCCGTGCCTGCCGTGTGTCGGCAAGCACGACCGACTTCTCCGTCGGCGAGCCGCCGGCCGTGGGCGAGGGCGAGGCGTCCCCGTACACTATGACAGTGCACATCTTCTTCTCGAGGACGTACGAGCTCAGGAGGATGGCCGGCCCCCTCCCTGCCCCACTGGATGAGGACGATATCACCACTACACCCTGCGAAGAGGTGGTGCTGGATCTTGGCTTGCCTCCGAGGAAGCTGCGTAGTGGGGGCAATGTCGTGCGAACTATGCGCGAGATTCTTGCCCGTGTATGGCTGCTCAAGAACCTGAACCTCACGGAGGAGGAGTGGGACATCATCATGCCTTACGATGTTATGCACCTGATGTGGCAGCAGGCGTGTCGTCGGCTCGGTGGCCTCCACTTCGACCTCACCCTTAGGGTGGACCACCGGCTCATCGTCAACTTGCCGGCGCTGCAGGACAGTTGGGTCCTAGTTGCGCCGGAGGACGGCCACTGCAGCATATGCATGCTGGGGCTGTCGCAGCGCACAACGGTGCGTCTCCGGGGATGCAAACACCCGTTCCATAGGAAGTGCATCTTCTCCTGGTTTGTAACGAACGCCAGCTGCCCTATCTGCCGCGATAAAGTGCTGACCCATCTTATTTTCGATTTGTAGCATAGTATGAATAAAAACCCTGTATGATAGGGATGCCATGCCAACTTGAATCCTATGTCAAGAGAAATTCTATTTGATTGTGGTTATAAGATATTCTGCATTAGTTTGATCTATTATCATTCTATTTTCCTATGGGATATGACCCTATGAATCAAACAGCATGGGATTACTTCCACACAATTAAGTTTGACCAACTTTTAGTAGGACAACAAACATAAATAATTAGTCATCATGGGATTACAATCCAACAGATAATTGTCTTCAGGACTCATACATTTTCCAAATAGAAAAATCAAAACAAATCATGGTTCTTCATCTCACAGCATGATACAGAGACAAGAGTCTAATCATCATCATCATCATCATCATCATCATCATCATCATCACCTCCGTCTTCATTCTGATATTCGTGCATGGTCTCATCCTGCTCGTCCTGTCCATTCTCCTCCTGAGATTCACCAGGTAGCTTCAGTTTATCCATCTCTTTGTCGACTATGCTTACCTCAACAGTGAAATCTACTTCTCCATCATGTGCAGGGATACCTGTATCCAACGAGGTTTCATCAATGTCAGCAACTTTAGTTTGCATACAACCAGCGAAATCATCTTGCTGGGCACCAATTATTGGATCCGCATTCTCATCCAAATCATATATGTTCCTTGCCACAAACTTTTGCACATACTGCCATCCTTTTCTAGATCTGTCTTCCAAGAAAAGTACCTTGGCCGCTTGAGGTACCAAAATATAAGGATCATCCTTGTACCACTGAGCAGTAGTATCGACTGATATGAAATACCCATCATTTCTGGCACCTTTGCCCTTGTTTGGATCTTGGTTGTACCAATAACACTTAAATAGAACCACAGATCGGACAGTAACCTTATCACTATAGAACAACTGAATAACCTCTTCTATGTGACCATAATGGTCAAATGACTCTGATCTCTTTTTTCTGGTTGTCAAGTGATCTCCACTGGTTGTGATGCCACTATTTCGTGTCTTCAAATGTTGTTCACGCTCATAGGAGCTGTAATGGACACCATTGGCATTGCAAGCTGCAGCTACCAACACCCTCTTATCTGGACCACGTGATAGGACAAGGAGATCAGCACTAACAGCGCCTGGATTCTCCGCATGGAGTTTCGAGATCTACGATTACAAAATAGACAAGAGGTCATCTCATGTGAAAACACATAGACAAGTCAGAGTGCAATTGAACATCTTACATATTTCTCAAACCAGTCCTGAAACCCACTCCCACGTGCCGATAGCTTTCCATTCGTTTCCATGTACAACCTGCAAAACATAGCCAAGTCAGCTGAATATATTTCATTTTGATACAAGTTCATAGTATATGCGAGGAACTGAGTAGTTCGTGTGCATAGTACTCACTTAACATATTCATCAGCCTCTGTAGCATTATTCAGCACATACCAAGACAGCTGTTCAAATTCAGACTGCTCTAATGTTTTTTCGGTCCTCTTTCCTATTAGCTCAACACCATGTTTAAAAACAGATCCTCCAACTTCCAAAATTCTGCGACCCCGATTGAATCTGGTCTCAATATCAGGAATATATCTTGAGGCAAATGTATATGCTTCAGCAGCAATATACGCCACTGCAATGCAAGCCTCCGGTCTAGCTTTGTTCCTAACTGTATTCTTGAAAGTGCACAGTCGACGTTCTATAGGGTACATCCATCCATACTGTACCGGACCTCTTAAAAGTGCCTCATCAGGTAGATGAACAGCCAAATGCACCATCACATCAAAGAAGGCTGGAGGATATATCAGCTCCAGCTTGCACAGGATTACTGCTATGTCCACCTTAAGACGTTCTACAACAGCTCTGCTTAGAGTTTTACTACATATTTCCCTAAAGAACCTTCCCAACTCTGCAATCACGTTGTACATATTTGGCTTCACTAAATCTTTAATGCCAATAGCTAAAAGCCTTTGCAGCAGGATGTGACAATCGTGAGTTTTCAACCCTTGGAGCTTGTTTCCTTCAGCATTGAGACAATTTGCAATGTTGGAAGCAAATCCGAACGGGAACATCACACCTCGGAGGTACTCACAAAATAATCTCCTTTTAGGCATCGGCAATGTGAATTCCGCGCCTCGAAATTTATAATGTTTTTCCTTGCCTTTGTTCACTTTGTCATTACGATCCAGTTGCAAGTGCCTGTTAACATTCAATGTTGCACAATCAATCCTAGCATTTGAGCTATCTTTTGTCTTGGATGGAATGTTGAGTAATGTGCCGACAATGCTGTCACATATATTCTTCTCCATGTGCATGATATCAATATTATGCCGAAGCTTCTTACCAGCCCAATACGGCAAGTCCCAAAGAGTGGTCCTGCGCTTATAAAATATTCTCGGTCTATCATTTTCCATTTCCTTCCTCTTGGTACGTGCTGCTATTTCACCTCCCATCTTCCTTTTGGTAGCTGCTAGACTCAGTTCATCTCGTCTCTTCTTCCTTTTTCTATCTGCTACTACTGCTGCTGCATCTTCTGTATTCTTCTCTGCTGTACCTCCATTTGGCAACGGGGAGAGAAACCGCTGGTTATTACTAAACCAAAACCGTCCCCGTGAGGCAAAGTTCTTCCCGTCCCCATCCCTGATAACTGCCACGGGGACATACTGCATACCATAACCACCACCATCGGGTTAACGGCTAACCAGCGGTTACCCATCCCTGACAATAGGCTAAAAAAAATTGAGCAGCACTTCTCTAGTACCTTAGCTAAAAATATTGACAGCAAATCAATAGGAGAAAACTGGGCACATAGCCGCACAGGGACACATAGCAGTTTAAGTTTCAGCCATTACATGACACAAATGGTAGGAGTAGCAGTTTAAGTTCAGCCATTACATGACACAAATCAATTGGCAGTTTAACTTCAGCCATTACATGACAAGAGTCATGACTCATGACAATACAGAATTCGAATGAACCGAAAATGAAGATAAATTGCAGTCTTTACTCCAAGCTTTGCTTCATCATTTCAGACTTGTAGAAGCACTGAAGTGCAGGCTGCGACTCACTAAACATTACAGCTTCAGGCCCTGCATAAGGTGAAAAGATTAGACTGAAAGCTTGTTCTATACAAGTATCATCATCCTGTCCGAAACAAGTGAATAACTGATGATCCATTCATCTATCATAGTAGTATCATCATCTTGTCCGAAACAAGCAAGTGAATAACTGATGATCCATTCATCTATCATAGTAGTATAGTGAAAATGCTACAGTATTAGAGATAGATGCTAACCTCGAGGCCTTCCTCAATATCTTCAAGAACACTCCAGAAGCTAGCTTCTTGTCCATTGTCATCATCTACAAGCAAACACAAATACAACAATTTAGACATGAAAAATAAAGGAATATAACTAGAGATGTTGCTCTATGCTCTCTGCTGTACGCCTGTACCTGCTGTGGCGGCTGGTGGTTTTCCTGGTTTAACATTTCTGACCGCTTCTAGGTGCGCCTCCAACTCGTGACTCTTAAAGTGCTGCGGTTTAGTCTTTTTACAGGCCTGATCACCAATAAATTGCAATTTTTTTCTATTTTTTCGGAAACTGTGATCTAATGGAAGGAAACGGCGATGGCCCATATAGCATATCTTGTTTATTATCCTCACTGCCAGCTGATCAGTATCACAGTGAACACATGCATTATAACCTGATGTTACTCTGCCTGACATAGTGCCCAAAGCTGGATAATCATGGGTGCAATACAGTACAGCAGCACGTAATAGAAAATTTTGTTCTTTAGGTTGACACACATCCCGTGTAGGGACACCCTCCCATAATGTTTGCAAGTCTCTAATAAGAGGCTGCATGAACACATCAAAATCCTTCCCAGGAGATTTGGGACCTGGGATGAGTAAGGCCATCATACAGTTCGACTGATCGGTGCATGTCCAGGGAGCCTGGTTGTAAGGTGTAACTAGTACTGGCCACATGCTATACGAGTTGCTCATGTTGCCAAATGGGTTGAATCCATCTGTAGCAAGGCCAAGTCTCAGGTTCCTTGGATCTGCAGCAAAATCTGGATGATCCAGGTCGAATTGCTTCCATTCATCGCCATCAGCAGGATGCCTCAGTAAATCAGGGTCGGGCGTGAGAATCTCTTTGTGCCATCTTGTTTCCCGAGATGTTTGTTCTGAAGCAAACAACCTCTGCAATCTTTGTACAAGTGGAAAGTATCTCAGAACCTTCCAAGGAATCTTTTTCTTACCACCAGCTCCATCATGTTTCCATCTTGATTCCTTACATACTGGACATTCATCGAGGTCATTATACTCCATCCAAAACAGTGCACAGTTATTTTTGCAAAAATCAATCTTCTCATATCCAAGTCCCAGTACCTTGATGTACTGCTTCACCTCATAAAAGGATTTTGGCAGTCCAGCCCCAGGGAGTGCATCGCTGTATGTCTTCGCAACTGCATTGAACGCTTTATTGGTAATCCCCTGGTATGACTTGTCATGAAGTAATTTCACAATTAATTCGAATCTTGACACAACAGAACCAGGGGCCACTAAGCGCTTAGCATCTTCTATCAGGTCATGGAAAAGAGGCTTTTTGTGATAAGCATGGGGCTGTTGGCTTGCATATGGATACAGATCCCGTAACAAATTAGCAGTAGCCTCATCCTGGACGAGATCTTCAGGCTGATAACCATCAGAATAAAGAGGATCAATAATGTCAGGCTGATCATAGTGTTCACCATGGTTAATCCACCTGATATATGTCTGGTCCATCCCATAAACGAATAAATGATCTGAGACTACATGTTGAGGCTTGGACCCAATATTCAAACATACGCGGCATGGACAAATCACTTCCTTTGTCTTGTCGCCGTCAGTAAAATCACTAACGTGCTTCATGAAGTCTTCAATACCACTCAAATATGTTGGTGTGGTTAATGAGTCAAATAATATCCAAGTTCTGTCCATCTGTTGAGGAGATAGATGGTCAGAGAAGCGATAAGCTATTTCAACAAACAGGTCACCTACGAATGTAAGCAAGCATACCTGAGCAAACAGGTCGAATATAAAACTATAAATGCTACATTATTTGAGCCGATTTCAGCAAACAAACTGAGTGCAAAACTACGGCTACCTAGCGAACAGATTTTTTTAGGCTGACCACTGGGTTTCCCCACTTTGTATTTTTTTATTAATAAAAAGAGGGAAATATGTACAAAAGTTGCTGGAGAGCAGCAACTAAAAGGATCATAGATCCCAAGCAGCAAAATATATATATAATGTTCTACCCATGATATGATTTCCTCTTTGCCTTATGAACAAGGAGAGCAATTTCATCCTTGAATCTCTTGTGCCATCTATAAATGCTTGGGGGGAGGGGCGAACAGATCTATCGAAAGCAATACAATACCAACACATTCTTTCTTCTTTTTTGCCGTAATTCCGCCGATCTATTAGCAGTGCAAAGAAGCCAAAAGTAATAAGATTACATACAGGTTCATAGACCACCAGGGCCGTACCTGAGAATACGGAGGGCCTGAGCAAAACAAGAAATAGAGGCCCTCAACATGATCATTGGCAACTAAAATGATTTTATATATACTACTCACTCCATTTCAATAAACAATGCACCCTTGTTTTTCGTATTTTATCTTCGAAAAAATATTAATCTATATCTCTCTATTTAAAAATGATGTTTCAATTTTATGTAGATATACATGTATTTAGATGAGTTTAGTTTGCAGATACATGCAAGTTTTGATGAAGTTGAAACATATTTTTCAGGATGAAGTATATAAAAAAATTGATATAAAACTGGTATCATTAGAAAGTATTTTCCAACACGATTCTAACAATGCTGCTTATGTATTATATGATCGTGATATTGTTGTCCTATTTATTTGGTCAAGGTTCACATTGAAATGTGGTAAAATAAATTAAAAGAAGTGCATCGTGTGAAAAAGCAATCTAAGAATTCAAAAGTGCTAATTGTTAGTCGAAACATGACATCATTGAGACAAAATATTAATATTCATTGGAAGACTAACTGAATTAGCTGCACTCGCGATGAAAGAGAAAGAGAAGATACGGGTAAGAGCAAGTACAATAAGGTACAGTCTTTTTGTTTGTTTGTTTGGGTTGCTCATCAAGCTTATCGCTCGATACAATAAGGTACAGTCAGCGGGAGTGGTGTTTGGAACATGGGTGCATAGTGGGTGGTATCATAGAGTACTATCATAGATATGCTATATTTATTATAGTGGAGTATTGAAAATGGCATATATAGAAGGGGATATTGAGAATTGAGAGTGGCATAAACACAACTTCAGTTTTTGTAATGGCATAAACACAACTTGTGAATTGAGGAGTGGCATAGAACCAATTAACACTTGTTTCAATAACAGCCATCAAAAGCCAATCGAACGCACGAGAATGGATCCAAAATTTACCCATTTTAAGTTTCACGAGAAAATTTTAAACTTAAAATTCGTACTGCCTAGAAGTTTTTGAAACAAAAATCCAGTAAATCTTATATGTCGGGTTATGCATTCTGGGGGAGTTTCATCAGATTCAGCCATATTGTTTATCAATAAACCTCATTTTATGTTTTACAACCAACTTTAAACTTAAAATTCAAACTGTCCAGTAAAAAGAACAACATTCCAGTAAATCTTATATATTTCTTCTGCATTCCGGGAAAGATTGGTCGGATTCAAAAAAAATAGTTTGGGAATAAACATTGTTTTTGTCTGGAAACGACTTATTGTAGAGTGATTTTTGGTTGGATACATTCATGTGTGTTCGATTGGCTTTGGATGGCTGATATTGAACCAAAGTCAACGCTGGGCTTTTGACCTAGCTGAACGTCACTGGAGCTGCGTCAAAAGTCCAGCCATGACTTTGTCTCAATAACAGCCATCAAAAGCCGATCGAACGCACAGGAATGGATCCAACCAAAAATCACTCAACCGCTGGAATTTTGACCTGAAAGTCACTGAAGCTGTGTCCATACTTGCCCAACAGGTTGCGTATGAACGTAAACCAACATATCTGAGCAAACAGGTCGAATATAAAACTATATAACTAAATGCCACGTTATTTGAGCCGATTTCAGCAAACCAACTGAGGTCTATTTTTTTAGGCTGGACAGTGGTTTCCTCGCTGTGTATTTTTCACTGTAATAAAAAAGAGGGAAAATGTTACTGGAGAGCAGCAACTAAAAGGATCATAGATCCCAAACAGCAAAATCTAGCTAAAAAGGTTATACCCATGATGATAAGCCATGATATGATTTCCTCTTTGCCTTACAAACAAGCAGTGGCGGACCTAGGATTTTAGGAAAGGGTATGACACAACAAAATTTTGGAGTTTCTATTGAATTTCTTTTGTCCTAATAAAAATAATTAAATAAAATACTTTCTCGGATTCATACTAATTAACTCAAATTTGTCTAGATATAAATGTATCTACTCAACAAACTTGTCTAAGATACATCAGTATCTAGACAAAGTTGAGTCAATTAATTTGGATTGAAGGGAGTATGTCAAAATGATTAAATAAAACAGATTTTGCATATAATCAAAATGTAAATTGTTGAAAAATGCACCGTTGACGGGGTGCTCTAATTTTGAACTGAATTCTCACTAAATATATATAATTAATCATATACTTGACTACCAAAGATTAATTATCAGTTGATTAATCGTATATACAGTAGCAAGATATTTCCTTTGATTAATCATGATATCTAATCAGGTCATGGTGCATGGCCATAGCTGGCCTTGTAGGCTTACACGCGAGACAAAATCGCACATCTTGAAAAACATGCAAGTAGACTGTTGGCTAAAGCCAATGCATTAATCAATCGGATGTCTAATCAATCGGTTACATGCACTAGCTCAGTGTTCGCATGGCTGCACGCCACATGTATTAGCACCGCATGTATACATATACATCACTCATCTTGATTAATTGCTCAGCTCATTAAACTATCAAAGATCTTGCACGGCTTGGACGCAGGGTATGCCGTGGCATATACGGCATACCCTGTAGATCCGCCACTGCAAACAAGGAGAGCCATTTCATCCTTGAATCTCTTGCGGCTTCTGTAAAAGCTTGGGGGCGAACAGATCAATCGAAAGCAATATAATACCAACAAATTCTTTCTTCTTTTTGGCCGTAAATCCACCGATGTATTAGCAGTGCAAAGAACCCAGAAGTAATAAGATTACAAACAGGTCCATAGAGGACTGGCACCAAGCGACGACTACAAACATTGGGCAATGGTGAGCAGTACAGTGTACAGTACGAACGAATTCGAGCAAATAGGTAAAGCGGAAAACAATGTCAAACAAACACATCGAGAGGAAAACAATATCAACCGATCGATTCGAACGAACTAACGAACTTATAAGGGCTGGGCGACGGCGACTGACTTCGATTGAGCTATAATGAATCGTACTTGCCCAGGCCTGAAGATAGCATGCATACCGTGAGGATCTACCAGCTGACCGCGCCTGCCGGTGCGGCTGGAGAAGAACGGCGCCACCAGCAGTCGCCGGCTGACGCGGCTGATAGACAGCGTGGGGAAGTTTTGGTGCGCGGCCTGGTTCACCGAGGGTGTGTCTAGAGAAGAACAGGGCGCCGAAGGAGGTGTCTAGAGAAGAACAAGGTGGGCTGGGTGCTGAGTTAAAGGCGAGCGTTCGAAATATTGGGCGCGCGTTCGAAAGTTTAGGAGCGCGAGGGAGGTGTCTGCTGTGCTGAGTTAAAGGCGAGCGTTCGAAATTTCCCCGTCCTCTTCTTTTTTGGGCTAATCTATCTATACCTCTATTCTATCTACATGTTTTTTATTTTTTTCTATTCTATACATGAGTTTTTGAAATTGAATTTTTTCACTCTGTCAGCCTTCCGGCCAATGCTCATTTGAAGTAATTGAAGCTGTTGATTTGCAGCTTAGAGGTGCTATCTACCGCTCATCATACAAGGACTCTTCAGATCTAAACGGCTGTGAATGCACGGATTCGTCACCCATCCTTCCCTTGGACTGGCGATGCTGAAAGCCTGAAACACTGGAACCCTCTAGATACTTCGGGATACCTCACTGCCCCACATTATTAGACAGGCCTTTTCCGACACGGGAAGTCAAAAGTTGGGGGCTCCATGCAGTACATATGAATACTCGCTAGCTGCATGGTCTAGAAGCAGACTAGAGTAAATCATCAATTCGTCAAATCAATTGGTGTATAATTTTTTTTAGCAGCTAAGACGCCGGCATGAACCATTTTATCAACTTGAATGCTTACTACATGACATAAGAAGACTATGTACTTTGGTTTTTCATTTTTCTGATTTTTTAAATTTTGTGCCCATTTGAATCTTGGTCAAATCCTAGGTTTGACCAAGATTAAACAAGTTTAAAACATGAAAATGAAAAGGTAATCATGGATCCTTCTTAGTCACTCTAAAATGAAGCTTTTGGGATGTTCTTGAAATTTCCATGTTTGAAACCCAAAACGACTTCTCTTCATGCTTGACTTCATAAGACAGAGTTTAGGGGTTAGGGGGTAGATACATGATTTGTCTAGTTTGCATATATCTAGACCTTTTTTGTCAACTTTAATGCTTACTATATGACACAAGGAGACTATGTGCTTTGGTTTTTCATTTTTCTATTTTTTTTGAATTTTTTGCCCATATATTCGAATCTTTGTCAAATCCTAGGTTTGACCAGGATTTAAACAAGTTTAAAACATGAAAATGAAAAGGTAAGCCTGGATCCTTCTTAGTCACTCTAAAATGAAGCTTTTGGGAGGTTCTTGAAATTTCCATGTTTGAAACCCAAAACCACTTCTCTTCATGATTGACTTCATAAGACAGAGTTTAGGGTTAGGGGTAGATATATACATGATTTTCTGGTTTGAATATGTCTAGACCTTGTTTATCAACTTGAATGCTTACTATATGACATAAGAAAATTATGTGCTTTGGTTTTCATTTTTCTGATTTTTTTATGCCCGTTTGAATCTTTTGGTCAAATCTTAGGTTTGACCAAGATTTAAACAAGTTTAAGACATGAAAATGAAAAGGGGAGAATGCATCCTTCTTAATTAGTCACTCTAAACTGAATTTTGTAAGAGGTTTTTGAAATTTCCATGTTTGAAACCCAAAACCACTTCTCTTCATGTTGGACTTCATAAGACAGAGTTTAGGGGTTAGGGGGTAGATACATGATTTGTCTAGGTTGAATATGTCTAGACCTTGTTTATCAACTTTAATGCTTACTATATGACATAAGAAGACTATGTGCTTTGGTTTTTCATTTTTCTATTTTTTTGAATTTTATACCCATATATTTGAATCTTTGTGAAATCCTAGTTTTGACCAGGATTTAAACAAGTTTAGAACATGAAAATGAAAAGGTAAGCTTGGATCCTTCTTAGTCACACTCTAAAATGAAGCTTTTGGGAGGTTCTTGGAATTCCAATGTTTGAAACCCAAAACCACTTCTCTTCATGATTAACTTCATAAGACAGAGTTTAGGGTTAGGGGTAGATATATACATGATTTTTCTGGTTTGAATATGTCTAGACCTTGTTTATCAACTTGAATGCTTACTATGTGACATAAGTAGACTATGTGCTTTGGTTTTCATTTTTCTATTTTTTATATTTTATACACATATATTTGAATCTTTGTGAAATCCTAGGTTTGACCAGGATTTAAACAAGTTTAGTACATGAAAATGAAAAAGGTAAGCCTGGATCCTTCTTAGTCACACTCTAAAATGAAGCTTTTGGGAGGTTCTTGAAATATCCATGTTTGAAACCCAAAACCACTTCTCTTCATGATTGACTTCATAATACAGAGTTTAGGGTTAGGGGTAGATATATACATGATTTTCTGGTTTGAATATGTCTAGACCTTGTTTATCAACTTGAATGCTTACTATATGACACAAGAAGACTATATGCTTTTGTTTTTCATTTTTCTGATTTTTTTTGAATTTTATGCCCGTTTGAATCTTTTGGTCAAATCTTAGGTTTGACCCAGATTTAAACAAGTTTAAGACATGCAAATGAAAAGGGAAGCTTGCATCCTTCTTAGTCACTCTAAAATGAATTTTTAAGAGGTTTTTGAAATTTCCATGTTTGAAACCCAAAACCACTTCTCTTCATGCTTGACTTCATAATACAAAGTTTAGGGGTTAGGGGGAGATACATGATTTGTCTAGTTTGAATATGTCTAGACCTTGTTTATCAACTTTAATGCTTACTATATGACATAAGAAGACTATGTGCTTTCGTTTTTCATTTTTCTATTTTTTTTGTATTTTATACCCATATATTTGAATCTTTGTGAAATCCTAGGTTTGACTAGGATTTAAACAAGTTTAGAACATGAAAGTGAAAAGGTAAGCCTGGATCCTTCTTAGTCACAATCTAAAATGAAGCTTTTGGGAGGTTCTTCAAATTTCCATGTTTGAAACCCAAAACCACTTCTCTTCATAAGACAGAGTTTAGGGTTAGGGGTAGATATATACATGATTTTTCTGGTTTGAATATGTCTAGACCTTGTTTATCAACTTGAATGCTTACTATATGACATAAGAAGACTATATGCTTTTGTTTTTTCATTTTTCTGATTTTTTTGAATTTATGCATGTTTGAATCTTTTGGTCAAATCTTAGGTTTGACCAAGATTTAAACAAGTTTAAGACAAGAAAATGAAAAGGATGTTTGAAACCCAAAACCACTTCTCTCCATGCTTGACTTCACAATATACAAAGTTTAGGGAAAATGTCAGTCTTTTTATGCAAATCTGCACATAAATGGCTCAAATTAAAATAGTATACTCGTTTCAGTGTTTTTGATTTCCTATAAAAAAATAGATTTTCCTGAGAAGTTCTAATTTTTGCCAGAATTTGAAAATTTTGGATTTCTTGTTCCTATTTAGATATTATAGATACTAGCAAGATGGCCCTCGCAATTTTGATTTACCATGAATAGTTACTATGACATTTCCAAGAATACCATGTCACATATTCTACAATTTATATTTGAGTTTTTGGTATTTAAAATTCCACTGGTTTGATGACTAAATATTGAAGGTGTAGCCTTGCATTAGTGGATTTTTATCGTGACAAAACAACCTATTGTTATTGCTACTCTTACACTTACATCATTATTCTCTCTAATAATAGACCGACGAACTACCTCCATATACATATTGTCCTTACTCTCTCTTCTATTTAATCCAACTATGCTAGTGGATTACTTATGTGCCTATGAGTTTGATTCCAAATAAGAACTCCAATATTGTTGACATGATCTTTCTAAAACTAACACTTAAGGTACAATGGAGCAATCTTGTCCTGATTCTATATCCATACGCCTGTGGAAATTTTGATAAAACCACTTAAATCCACGCAAAATAGTACTCTCACCCGGATATAATTGTTTTTTATTTACCGCGTCGTACCCTCTGACCCGGAGTCCCAATTAGTATAACCATAAACTTGTGTAGCCGACTTAGAAGTGGGACATGACTATCTAGATATTACACTTTGTAAAATTTTCATAAATAAACGTAGCTAAACATGGCGGTGAGCTTTAAATCCAAAATCATATAATAATGTATTTATAATCATCTATAGAGATTTTTCTAACATGTTTCTTCGAAACACAGCACTCTATCGAAAATAATTGGTCTAATTGGAACTTATTCACTCTTCAGAACCAATTACACCCTTCTCTCATAATAACTGATTTAGAATGAATTGGGATAGACCAGATGGAATGTTTGTGTGTGACGAACACAGGATAGCATGTGGTTACCATGAGTGTATATGATTATGGCAATGACCAACCGTATTACCTACAAATGAAGTTTGGGGAAAAACTTCGTATCTAACTATCGAGCAAGATAATTGTGGAGCAAGATGCGTGCTCAATATTTTTAGATAATATTTTTTTATATCATACTTCCTCTGTTTATAAATATTAGACGTTTTAGCTAGCCAATCTAGCTTGTTTAAATGTCATACATTAACAAACGGAGGGAGTACATACATGTGCTCTACTTTGTACTACCTTGTTCAGAAAAAGATGTCGCAATTCTTTTTAAATTTTGATGAATCTATACACTATTTAGTGTAGGTGTAAAGAAACGTCCCAATTTTAAAAATCTGCTATATCCTTCTCGAGAGGGAGGGTAACCTTTTTTCTTTCGATTTGTTTAAGTACACTCAATTCATGTAGTATAAACCACTTCACACTATTTAGCGTACATCCTCATCTTCCAGGCTACCCGGCTCGACGGCAGGACGACCGTAGTAGCTCGACGCATAACACGTCCTCCTCGCCGGCACTCTCGCTCAGCTCATGTGGTTACTAAAAAAATGAATTCTAATTTTAAAATATTACACGTCCTAGTTTAAAAACCTTGTCATGCACGTGTGGTTCAGAATATGTATGCACACGACACAGTCCGACGCTAGGATAATACACAGATAACTCATCTAAACTTTCAAAAAAACTGGTCTAAACGTGACGGGATAGGTCACATGCACGTAAATATATGGCTCAATCTAGATCCCATTTAAACGTGATCTGATAGGATTCTTTTCTTTTTGACAGAATCTGATAGGATTCTTACGGTCAAAGAAAGAAAACAACATATGTTAAACTCGTATGGGCAACAGACTCTGTTTCCATGTTTTTCCCCAAACTACACTTTTACGTGCAACCTTAGACTTTCCCGCGCCAAATAAAAAAAATAGATCGTGTCAAGTTTGAGTTCGTGTTACACATGTGTACGTTTAACTCGTATGGGCAACAGACTCTGTTTCCATGTTTTTCCCAAAACTACACTTTTACGTGCAACCTTAGACTTTCCCGCACCAAATAAAAAAAATAGATCGTGTCAAGTTTGAGTTCGTGTTACACATGTGTACGTTTACGTTATATTCATCTATTAGTAAATCCTAGTCACAAATTACAGATCCAACGATTAATAATAATTAAGATGATGTGGATTAACCTTGTGTCTCTATTTAAAACATCTTATTTTGCTTTTAGTATATAATAGAAGACTAGGTGACTCAACGAGAACGACTCAACATTGACTCGACTCAGACACAACTACTACATTGACACAAGTACTAATATAATAAAGTAAGAGTACTAGTTAGTTTACATTTCCACAGGCCAATTTTACGAACAAAATTTCGAAAATTAACCTTCAGAAACTCGGAAGCCAGGTGACACAACAGTCATCAAGGATTGCAGCTAGTGGTACACAGTGACCTGGTCAAGATCTACCTTGAGCCTGCTTGACGCTTCAGCTCGGAGTTGAGAGCCTTCTCCTGTGACAGCTCGGCCTCTAGTTTGTCCGTCCTAACCGTGAGGTTCAGGATCAGTCCGGCGAGTTTGTCCATGGTCTCCGCCTGGCCGAGGCTCCGCCGCTGGATCTCATTACTCGCAGTGAACGATTTCATGGCGATATCGTCGAGAATGCGAATCCGGATCTTCTCAGTGGCGAGCTCAGAATAAAGTCTCATGCACTCATCGGCGAGGGCGCTTCTGTCCGCCGTCTCGACGCAGAAATCGCCCATAACCATTTCTAAAATGGGACCGATCTCGTAGCGGGGCTTCTATCAGATGGGGATGGAGCACAAAATCAGAAGTGTACCCAGAGAAGTACCAAGAAAGAGAAAATGGGAATCCCAATTTGCACGAATGTCTATACCTCGCTGCTTTGAGAACTTGGCTCCGTGGAAGATGTTTCCGCAGGCAGGAGGGCTGCGGGAAAACTAAGGCCGCCCGACCTGAATATACGATTGAGAGAAGGTAAGAAAAGGAGGGGATGATAAGTTGTGAAAGACATAGAAAGATGCGCAAGAACGGAGGATCGCCTGAAGGTAGCAGTCGCGGGCTGCGACGCCCTTGAAGACTCTTGCGCAGAAGGCACCTCGACAGCAGCACAGGGACGCCATTGCTGGGATTCCCTCAGCTTCGCCGCAGCCGCACGAGCCCTTCTGTGGCGAGACTTGCTCCCGGTCATGGTGGCGAAGTAGTATTCCAAGAGGTAAACAAAGTGGTGAACTGAGGAAGACGGCAAGAGCAAAGGTTAGTTCTTAAATTTGGCCTCCCCGTCTCCTCGGCACCTCGCGAGTAGTAATACTGGTCAAAGAGCAAACTTCAAGGCAGAGACTTGGTGGGCCATTCATCTCCAACTATACTTCCTCCGATCCGAATGATACCAAATTTTTGAATGACAAATCACCCAAAACAGTATCTAGGATTTGATCTAGATTCAAATGGGCATAAAATTTCAAAAAAATGAAAAACCAAAGCATATAGCCTTCTTATGTCATATAGTAAGCACTCAAGTTGGTAAACAAGGTCTAGACATATTCAAACCAGAAAAATCATGTATCTACCCCTAACCCTAAACTTTGTCTTAATTATGAAGTCAAGCACGAAGAGAAGTCGTTTTGGGTTTCAAACATGGACATTTCAAAAACCCTCCCAAAAGCTTCATTGTGGTGTGACGTACTAAGAAGGATACATGCTTACATTTTCAACAACCCCCCTAAAAGCTTCATTATAGAGTGACTAAGAAAGGATCCAGTCTGGCGGGCTTACCTTTTATTTTCTTGTTTTAAACTTGTTCAAATCTCGGTCAAACCTAGGATTTGACCAAGATTCAAAATGTGCATCAAAATTTAAAAAAAATAAAAACCAAATTAAAGCGCATAGTGTTCTTATGTCATATAGTAAGCATTAAAGTTGATAAACAAGGTCTAGACACATATTCAAACAAGACAAGTCATGTATATATACCCCTAACCCCTAAACTCTATCTTATGAAGTCAACAACATGAAGAGAAGTGGTTTTGGGTTTCAAACATGGAAATTTCAAAAACCTCCCAAAAGCTTCATTTTAGAGTGACTAATATATATAAGAAGGATACATGCCTGCTTACCACCTTTTCATTTTCATATTTTAAACTTGTTTAAATCCGTGTCAAATTAAACCAAGGATTTGACCAAAAGATTCAAATGGGCATAAAATTTAAAAAAAATCAGAAAAATGAAAAACAAAAGCATATAGTCTTCTTATGTCATATAGTAAGCATTCAAGTTGATAAACAAGGTTTGGACATGCATATTCAAACCTAGGCAAATCATGTATCTATCCCCTAGCTAGCCCCTAAACTCTATCTTATGAAGTCAAGCATGAAGAGAAGTGGTTTTGGGTTTCAAACATGAAAATTTCAAGAACATCCCAAAAACTTCATTTTAGAGTGACTAAGAAAGGATACAGGCTTCCCCTTTTCATTTTCATGTTTTATACTTGTTTAAATCTTGGCCAAACCTAGGATTTGACAAAGATTCAAATGTGCATCTATCAAAATAAAAAAATCAGAAAAATTAAAAACCAAAGCACATAGTTTTCTTATGTCATATATAGTTAGCATTAAAGTTGATATAAACAAGGTCTAGATATATTCAAACAAGAAAAATCATGTATCTACCCCTAACCCTAAACTCTGTCTTATGTGTAGTCAAGCATGAAGAGAAGTGGTTTTGGGTTTCAAACTTGGAAATTTCAAGAACCCCCAAAAGCTTCATTTTAGAGTGACTAAAGGATCCAGGTCGGGCTTACCTTTTATTTTCATGTTTTAAAATTGTTCAAATCTTGGTCAAACTGTACCTAGGATTTGATCAAGATTCAAATGGGCATAAAATTTCAAAAAAATGAAAAACCAAAGCATATAGCCTTCTTATGTCATATAGTAAGCACTCGATCAAGTTGGTAAACAAGGTCTAGACATATTCAAACCAGAAAAATCATGTTTCTACCCCTAGCCCTAAACTTTGTCTTATGAAGTCAAGCACGAAGAGAAGTCGTTTTGGATTTCAAACATGGAAATTTCAAAAACCTTCCCAAAAGCTTCATTTTGGAGTGACTAAGAAGGATACAGGCTTACCTTTTCATTTTCATGTTTTAAACTTGTTTAAATATTGGTTAAGCCTAGGATTTGACCAAGATCAAATGGGCATAAAAATTCAGAAAAAGTCAAAAAAATGAAAACCAAAGCACATAGTATTATTATGTCATATAGTAAGCATTCAAGTTGATAAACAAGGTCTAAACAACAAACTAGACAAATCATGTATCTACCCCCTAACCCTAAACTCTGTCTTATGAAGTCAAGCATGAAGAGAAGTGGTTTTGGGTTTCAAACATGGAAATTTCAAAAAACTCCCAAAAGCTTCTCATTTTTGAGTGACTAAGAAGGATTCAGGCTTACCTTTTCATTTTCATGTTTTAAACTTGTTCAAATCTTGGTCAAACTTAGGATTTGACCAAGATTCAAATGTGCATAAAAATTGGGAGGAAGGGTATGAATTACAATTCAAAAAAACAAGGTAACTTAAATACTTGGATGCCCCAAAGATGTGTGGAAGCCCAGAACAATGGCAAAACATGTGCGCACGCTGCATCCAATTCAAGTAGAACACATAGTAGGCATCGATAGTTTGACCTAAATTTGAAATCAAAGAGAAGGTGGTTAGAAAAAATCGAAATTGGCAAAGCAAAGCATGAAATCATAAATTTGTGATGCACTATAGCTATGAAAAGTATCAAACAATGCATACCAAAATGATTTTTTAGAGGAATACTAGTTCAACTTATTTTAATTTTATATTAGTAGCCCAAAATCGAACTAGTAGTTGGATATTTCTGAACTTGATCTGTAGTAGTGGGCAAAACCCTAGTTTAACCTATTTAATCATAGATTCGTAGGTCGATTTTTCTACTTTTTTATTATTACTATGCAGCACATGTGTGTTTGCCCGTCGAGTGAAACTCGGAGGAAGAAGGGATCACTCGGAAGGAGAGAAGAAGGGAGAGAATTATGGTGTCTCCCCTTTTTCGGGTGATGATGTTGACTTTTGTGCAGGGTTTGTCAGTGAGCAGGAGCGAGCGAGCGAGCGAGGTCGAGAGGCCGAGAATGAGAGATTTGTTTTTTGTGAGAGGGACAACCGAAGGATCCAGAAGGACCCACATACTTCCAATACGCATCCTGATGCGTCTTCTCTTGACAAAGAAAATGGCTGGGAGTTTGCGTACCTATTGCACGTGACTTGTGCTCACTGAAGTGTGGGACCTCACGCATGGGCACCACACGTAAGTGACAGACCTGTTGATGTAAAAACTCGGTTGATTATTATACTACTACATTTATACAAAGTTTCCTATGGATTCAAGGGTACGAAAGCCAAGTTAAATCATTTACATGACATTATTTTTTCCATGAAGCCAAGTTAACTCATTTATCAATTGGTACATTTTGGAGTGACTAAGAAGGATCCAGGCTTACTTTTTCATTTTCATGTTTTAAACCTGTTTAAATCTTGGTCAAACCTATGACTTGACCAAGATTCAAATGGGCATAAAAATTCAAAAAAAAAAAAACAAAAGCACACCGTCTTCCTATGTCATATATCAAGGTGATAAACAAGGTCTGCCATATTCAAACCACAAAAATCATGTATCTACCCCCTAACCCTAAACAAGGATCCAGGCTTACCCTTTTCATTTTCATGTTTTTAAACTTGTTCAAATCTTGGTCAAACTTAGGATTTGACGAAGATTCAAATGGGCGTAAAAATACTTAGAAAAATCATGTACGTATCTACCCCAAACCCTAAACTCTATCTTACGAAGCCAAGCATGAAGAGAAGTGGTTTTGGGTTTCAAACATGGAAATTTCAAAAACCTCCCAAAAGCTTCATTTTAGAGTGACTAAGAAGGATCCATGCTTACCTTTTATTTTCATGTTTTAAACATGTTCAAATCTTGGTCAAACCGTACGTACCTAGGATTTGACCAATATTCAAATGGGCATAAAAATTCAAAAAAAAATGAAAAACCAAAGCACATAGCCTAGCTTCTTATATATGCCATATAGTAAGCACTCAAGCTAGTTGATAAACAAAGTCTAGACATATTCAAACCAGAAAAATCATGTATCTATATACCCCTAACCCTAAACTTTGTCTTAATTATGAAGTCAAGCACGAAGAGAAGTCGTTTTGGGTTTCAAACATGGACATTTCAAAAACCCTCCCAAAAGCTTCATTGTGGTGTGACGTACTAAGAAGGATACATGCTTACATTTTCAACAACCCCCCTAAAAGCTTCATTATAGAGTGACTAAGAAAGGATCCAGTCTGGCGGGCTTACCTTTTATTTTCTTGTTTTAAACTTGTTCAAATCTCGGTCAAACCTAGGATTTGACCAAGATTCAAAATGTGCATCAAATTTTAAAAAAATTAAAAACCAAATTAAAGCGCATAGTGTTCTTATGTCATATAGTAAGCATTAAAGTTGATAAACAAGGTCTAGACACATATTCAAACAAGACAAGTCATGTATCTATACCCCTAACCCCTAAACTCTATCTTATGAAGTCAACAACATGAAGAGAAGTGGTTTTGGGTTTCAAACATGGAAATTTCAAAAACCTCCCAAAAGCTTCATTTTAGAGTGACTAATATATATAAGAAGGATACATGCCTGCTTACCACCTTTTCATTTTCATATTTTAAACTTGTTTAAATCCGTGTCAAATTAAACCAAGGATTTGACCAAAAGATTCAAATGGGCATAAAATTTTAAAAAAATCAGAAAAATGAAAAACAAAAGCATATAGTCTTCTTATGTCATATAGTAAGCATTCAAGTTGATAAACAAGGTTTGGACATGCATATTCAAACCTAGGCAAATCATGTATCTATCCCCTAGCCCCTAAACTCTATCTTATGAAGTCAAGCATGAAGAGAAGTGGTTTTGGGTTTCAAACATGAAAATTTCAAGAACATCCCAAAAACTTCATTTTAGAGTGACTAAGAAAGGATACAGGCTTCCCCTTTTCATTTTCATGTTTTATACTTGTTTAAATCTTGGCCAAACCTAGGATTTGACAAAGATTCAAATGTGCATCTATCAAAATAAAAAAATCAGAAAAATTAAAAACCAAAGCACATAGTTTTCTTATGTCATATATAGTTAGCATTAAAGTTGATATAAACAAGGTCTAGATATATTCAAACAAGAAAAATCATGTATCTACCCCTAACCCTAAACTCTGTCTTATGTGTAGTCAAGCATGAAGAGAAGTGGTTTTGGGTTTCAAACTTGGAAATTTCAAGAACCCCCAAAAGCTTCATTTTAGAGTGACTAAAGGATCCAGGTCGGGCTTACCTTTTATTTTCATGTTTTAAAATTGTTCAAATCTTGGTCAAACTGTACCTAGGATTTGATCAAGATTCAAATGGGCATAAAATTTCAAAAAAATGAAAAACCAAAGCATATAGCCTTCTTATGTCATATAGTAAGCACTCGATCAAGTTGGTAAACAAGGTCTAGACATATTCAAACCAGAAAAATCATGTTTCTACCCCTAGCCCTAAACTTTGTCTTATGAAGTCAAGCACGAAGAGAAGTCGTTTTGGATTTCAAACATGGAAATTTCAAAAACCTTCCCAAAAGCTTCATTTTGGAGTGACTAAGAAGGATACAGGCTTACCTTTTCATTTTCATGTTTTAAACTTGTTTAAATATTGGTTAAGCCTAGGATTTGACCAAGATCAAATGGGCATAAAAATTCAGAAAAAGTCAAAAAAATGAAAACCAAAGCACATAGTATTATTATGTCATATAGTAAGCATTCAAGTTGATAAACAAGGTCTAAACAACAAACTAGACAAATCATGTATCTACCCCCTAACCCTAAACTCTGTCTTATGAAGTCAAGCATGAAGAGAAGTGGTTTTGGGTTTCAAACATGGAAATTTCAAAAACTCCCAAAAGCTTCTCATTTTTGAGTGACTAAGAAGGATTCAGGCTTACCTTTTCATTTTCATGTTTTAAACTTGTTCAAATCTTGGTCAAACTTAGGATTTGACCAAGATTCAAATGTGCATAAAAATTGGGAGGAAGGGTATGAATTACAATTCAAAAAAACAAGGTAACTTAAATACTTGGATGCCCCAAAGATGTGTGGAAGCCCAGAACAATGGCAAAACATGTGCGCACGCTGCATCCAATTCAAGTAGAACACATAGTAGGCATCGATAGTTTGACCTAAATTTGAAATCAAAGAGAAGGTGGTTAGAAAAAATCGAAATTGGCAAAGCAAAGCATGAAATCATAAATTTGTGATGCACTATAGCTATGAAAAGTATCAAACAATGCATACCAAAATGATTTTTTAGAGGAATACTAGTTCAACTTATTTTAATTTTATATTAGTAGCCCAAAATCGAACTAGTAGTTGGATATTTCTGAACTTGATCTGTAGTAGTGGGCAAAACCCTAGTTTAACCTATTTAATCATAGATTCGTAGGTCGATTTTTCTACTTTTTTATTATTACTATGCAGCACATGTGTGTTTGCCCGTCGAGTGAAACTCGGAGGAAGAAGGGATCACTCGGAAGGAGAGAAGAAGGGAGAGAATTATGGTGTCTCCCCTTTTTCGGGTGATGATGTTGACTTTTGTGCAGGGTTTGTCAGTGAGCAGGAGGTGCGAGCGAGCGAGTCGAGCGAGGCCGAGAATGAGAGAGATTTGTTTTTTGTGGGGAGGGACAACCGAAGGATCCAGAAGGACCCACATACTTCCAATACGCATCCTGATGCGTCTTCTCTTGACAAAGAAAATGGCTGGGAGTTTGCGTACCTATTGCACGTGACTTGTGCTCACTGAAGTGTGGGACCTCACGCATGGGCACCACACGTAAGTGACAGACCTGTTGATGTAAAAACTCGGTTGATTATTATACTACTACATTTATACAAAGTTTCCTATGGATTCAAGGGTACGAAAGCCAAGTTAAATCATTTACATGACATTATTTTTTCCATGAAGCCAAGTTAACTCATTTATCAATTGGTACATTTTGGAGTGACTAAGAAGGATCCAGGCTTACTTTTTCATTTTCATGTTTTAAACATGTTTAAATCTTGGTCAAACCTATGACTTGACCAAGATTCAAATGGGCATAAAAATTCAAAAAAAAGAAAAACAAAAGCACACCGTCTTCCTATGTCATATATCAAGGTGATAAACAAGGTCTGCCATATTCAAACCACAAAAATCATGTATCTACCCCCTAACCCTAAACAAGGATCCAGGCTTACCCTTTTCATTTTCATGTTTTTAAACTTGTTCAAATCTTGGTCAAACTTAGGATTTGACGAAGATTCAAATGGGCGTAAAAATACTTAGAAAAATCATGTACGTATCTACCCCAAACCCTAAACTCTATCTTACGAAGCCAAGCATGAAGAGAAGTGGTTTTGGGTTTCAAACATGGAAATTTCAAAAACCTCCCAAAAGCTTCATTTTAGAGTGACTAAGAAGGATCCATGCTTACCTTTTATTTTCATGTTTTAAACATGTTCAAATCTTGGTCAAACCGTACGTACCTAGGATTTGACCAATATTCAAATGGGCATAAAAATTTAAAAAAATGAAAAACCAAAGCACATAGCCTAGCTTCTTATATATGCCATATAGTAAGCACTCAAGCTAGTTGATAAACAAAGTCTAGACATATTCAAACCAGAAAAATCATGTATCTATATACCCCTAACCCTAAACTTTGTCTTAATTATGAAGTCAAGCACGAAGAGAAGTCGTTTTGGGTTTCAAACATGGACATTTCAAAAACCCTCCCAAAAGCTTCATTGTGGTGTGACGTACTAAGAAGGATACATGCTTACATTTTCAACAACCCCCCTAAAAGCTTCATTATAGAGTGACTAAGAAAGGATCCAGTCTGGCGGGCTTACCTTTTATTTTCTTGTTTTAAACTTGTTCAAATCTCGGTCAAACCTAGGATTTGACCAAGATTCAAAATGTGCATCAAATTTTAAAAAAATTAAAAACCAAATTAAAGCGCATAGTGTTCTTATGTCATATAGTAAGCATTAAAGTTGATAAACAAGGTCTAGACACATATTCAAACAAGACAAGTCATGTATCTATACCCCTAACCCCTAAACTCTATCTTATGAAGTCAACAACATGAAGAGAAGTGGTTTTGGGTTTCAAACATGGAAATTTCAAAAACCTCCCAAAAGCTTCATTTTAGAGTGACTAATATATATAAGAAGGATACATGCCTGCTTACCACCTTTTCATTTTCATATTTTAAACTTGTTTAAATCCGTGTCAAATTAAACCAAGGATTTGACCAAAAGATTCAAATGGGCATAAAATTTAAAAAAAATCAGAAAAATGAAAAACAAAAGCATATAGTCTTCTTATGTCATATAGTAAGCATTCAAGTTGATAAACAAGGTTTGGACATGCATATTCAAACCTAGGCAAATCATGTATCTATCCCCTAGCTAGCCCCTAAACTCTATCTTATGAAGTCAAGCATGAAGAGAAGTGGTTTTGGGTTTCAAACATGAAAATTTCAAGAACATCCCAAAAACTTCATTTTAGAGTGACTAAGAAAGGATACAGGCTTCCCCTTTTCATTTTCATGTTTTATACTTGTTTAAATCTTGGCCAAACCTAGGATTTGACAAAGATTCAAATGTGCATCTATCAAAATAAAAAAATCAGAAAAATTAAAAACCAAAGCACATAGTTTTCTTATGTCATATATAGTTAGCATTAAAGTTGATATAAACAAGGTCTAGATATATTCAAACAAGAAAAATCATGTATCTACCCCTAACCCTAAACTCTGTCTTATGTGTAGTCAAGCATGAAGAGAAGTGGTTTTGGGTTTCAAACTTGGAAATTTCAAGAACCCCCAAAAGCTTCATTTTAGAGTGACTAAAGGATCCAGGTCGGGCTTACCTTTTATTTTCATGTTTTAAAATTGTTCAAATCTTGGTCAAACTGTACCTAGGATTTGATCAAGATTCAAATGGGCATAAAATTTCAAAAAAATGAAAAACCAAAGCATATAGCCTTCTTATGTCATATAGTAAGCACTCGATCAAGTTGGTAAACAAGGTCTAGACATATTCAAACCAGAAAAATCATGTTTCTACCCCTAGCCCTAAACTTTGTCTTATGAAGTCAAGCACGAAGAGAAGTCGTTTTGGATTTCAAACATGGAAATTTCAAAAACCTTCCCAAAAGCTTCATTTTGGAGTGACTAAGAAGGATACAGGCTTACCTTTTCATTTTCATGTTTTAAACTTGTTTAAATATTGGTTAAGCCTAGGATTTGACCAAGATCAAATGGGCATAAAAATTCAGAAAAAGTCAAAAAAATGAAAACCAAAGCACATAGTATTATTATGTCATATAGTAAGCATTCAAGTTGATAAACAAGGTCTAAACAACAAACTAGACAAATCATGTATCTACCCCCTAACCCTAAACTCTGTCTTATGAAGTCAAGCATGAAGAGAAGTGGTTTTGGGTTTCAAACATGGAAATTTCAAAAACCTCCCAAAAGCTTCTCATTTTTGAGTGACTAAGAAGGATCAGGCTTACCTTTTCATTTTCATGTTTTAAACTTGTTCAAATCTTGGTCAAACTTAGGATTTGACCAAGATTCAAATGTGCATAAAAATTGGGAGGAAGGGTATGAATTACAATTCAAAAAAACAAGGTAACTTAAATACTTGGATGCCCCAAAGATGTGTGGAAGCCCAGAACAATGGCAAAACATGTGCGCACGCTGCATCCAATTCAAGTAGAACACATAGTAGGCATCGATAGTTTGACCTAAATTTGAAATCAGAGAGAAGGTGGTTAGAAAAAATCGAAATTGGCAAAGCAAAGCATGAAATCATAAATTTGTGATGCACTATAGCTATGAAAAGTATCAAACAATGCATACCAAAATGATTTTTTAGAGGAATACTAGTTCAACTTATTTTAATTTTATATTAGTAGCCCAAAATCGAACTAGTAGTTGGATATTTCTGAACTTGATCTGTAGTAGTGGGCAAAACCCTAGTTTAACCTATTTAATCATAGATTCGTAGGTCGATTTTTCTACTTTTTTATTATTACTATGCAGCACATGTGTGTTTGCCCGTCGAGTGAAACTCGGAGGAAGAAGGATCACTCGGAAGGAGAGAAGAAGGGAGAGAATTATGGTGTCTCCCTTTTTCGGGTGATGTGGTTGACTTTTGTGCAGGGTTTGTCAGTGAGCAGGAGGTGCGAGCGAGCGAGTCAAGCGAGGCCGAGAATGAGAGAGATTTGTTTTTTGTGTGAGAGGGACAACCGAAGGATCTAGAAGGACCCACAGACTTCCAATACGCATCCTGATGCGTCTTCTCTTGACAAAGAAAATGGCTGGGAGTTTGCGTACCTATTGCACGTGACTTGTGCTCACTGAAGTGTGGGACCTCACGCATGGGCACCACACGTAAGTGACAGACCTGTTGATGTAAAAACTCGGTTGATTATTATACTACTACATTTATACAAAGTTTCCTATGGATTCAAGGGTACGAAAGCCAAGTTAAATCATTTACATGACATTATTTTTTCCATGAAGCCAAGTTAACTCATTTATCAATTGGTACATTTTGGAGTGACTAAGAAGGATCCAGGCTTACTTTTTCATTTTCATGTTTTAAACATGTTTAAATCTTGGTCAAACCTATGACTTGACCAAGATTCAAATGGGCATAAAAATTCAAAAAAAAGAAAAACAAAAGCACACCGTCTTCCTATGTCATATATCAAGGTGATAAACAAGGTCTGCCATATTCAAACCACAAAAATCATGTATCTACCCCCTAACCCTAAACAAGGATCCAGGCTTACCCTTTTCATTTTCATGTTTTTAAACTTGTTCAAATCTTGGTCAAACTTAGGATTTGACGAAGATTCAAATGGGCGTAAAAATACTTAGAAAAATCATGTACGTATCTACCCCAAACCCTAAACTCTATCTTACGAAGCCAAGCATGAAGAGAAGTGGTTTTGGGTTTCAAACATGGAAATTTCAAAAACCTCCCAAAAGCTTCATTTTAGAGTGACTAAGAAGGATCCATGCTTACCTTTTATTTTCATGTTTTAAACATGTTCAAATCTTGGTCAAACCGTACGTACCTAGGATTTGACCAAGATTCAAATGGGCATAAAAATTCAAAAAAAAAGAAAAACCAAAGCACATAGCCTAGCTTCTTATATATGCCATATAGTAAGCACTCAAGCTAGTTGATAAACAAAGTCTAGACATATTCAAACCAGAAAAATCATGTATCTATATACCCCTAACCCTAAACTTTGTCTTAATTATGAAGTCAAGCACGAAGAGAAGTCGTTTTGGGTTTCAAACATGGACATTTCAAAAACCCTCCCAAAAGCTTCATTGTGGTGTGACGTACTAAGAAGGATACATGCTTACATTTTCAACAACCCCCCTAAAAGCTTCATTATAGAGTGACTAAGAAAGGATCCAGTCTGGCGGGCTTACCTTTTATTTTCTTGTTTTAAACTTGTTCAAATCTCGGTCAAACCTAGGATTTGACCAAGATTCAAAATGTGCATCAAAATTTAAAAAAATTAAAAACCAAATTAAAGCGCATAGTGTTCTTATGTCATATAGTAAGCATTAAAGTTGATAAACAAGGTCTAGACACATATTCAAACAAGACAAGTCATGTATCTATACCCCTAACCCCTAAACTCTATCTTATGAAGTCAACAACATGAAGAGAAGTGGTTTTGGGTTTCAAACATGGAAATTTCAAAAACCTCCCAAAAGCTTCATTTTAGAGTGACTAAGAAGGATCCATGCTTACCTTTTATTTTCATGTTTTAAACATGTTCAAATCTTGGTCAAACCGTACGTACCTAGGATTTGACCAATATTCAAATGGGCATAAAAATTCAAAAAAAATGAAAAACCAAAGCACATAGCCTAGCTTCTTATATATGCCATATAGTAAGCACTCAAGCTAGTTGATAAACAAAGTCTAGACATATTCAAACCAGAAAAATCATGTATCTATATACCCCTAACCCTAAACTTTGTCTTAATTATGAAGTCAAGCACGAAGAGAAGTCGTTTTGGGTTTCAAACATGGACATTTCAAAAACCCTCCCAAAAGCTTCATTGTGGTGTGACGTACTAAGAAGGATACATGCTTACATTTTCAACAACCCCCCTAAAAGCTTCATTATAGAGTGACTAAGAAAGGATCCAGTCTGGCGGGCTTACCTTTTATTTTCTTGTTTTAAACTTGTTCAAATCTCGGTCAAACCTAGGATTTGACCAAGATTCAAAATGTGCATCAAAATTTAAAAAAATTAAAAACCAAATTAAAGCGCATAGTGTTCTTATGTCATATAGTAAGCATTAAAGTTGATAAACAAGGTCTAGACACATATTCAAACAAGACAAGTCATGTATCTATACCCCTAACCCCTAAACTCTATCTTATGAAGTCAACAACATGAAGAGAAGTGGTTTTGGGTTTCAAACATGGAAATTTCAAAAACCTCCCAAAAGCTTCATTTTAGAGTGACTAATATATATAAGAAGGATACATGCCTGCTTACCACCTTTTCATTTTCATATTTTAAACTTGTTTAAATCCGTGTCAAATTAAACCAAGGATTTGACCAAAAGATTCAAATGGGCATAAAATTTTAAAAAAATCAGAAAAATGAAAAACAAAAGCATATAGTCTTCTTATGTCATATAGTAAGCATTCAAGTTGATAAACAAGGTTTGGACATGCATATTCAAACCTAGGCAAATCATGTATCTATCCCCTAGCTAGCCCCTAAACTCTATCTTATGAAGTCAAGCATGAAGAGAAGTGGTTTTGGGTTTCAAACATGAAAATTTCAAGAACATCCCAAAAACTTCATTTTAGAGTGACTAAGAAAGGATACAGGCTTCCCCTTTTCATTTTCATGTTTTATACTTGTTTAAATCTTGGCCAAACCTAGGATTTGACAAAGATTCAAATGTGCATCTATCAAAATAAAAAAATCAGAAAAATTAAAAACCAAAGCACATAGTTTTCTTATGTCATATATAGTTAGCATTAAAGTTGATATAAACAAGGTCTAGATATATTCAAACAAGAAAAATCATGTATCTACCCCTAACCCTAAACTCTGTCTTATGTGTAGTCAAGCATGAAGAGAAGTGGTTTTGGGTTTCAAACTTGGAAATTTCAAGAACCCCCAAAAGCTTCATTTTAGAGTGACTAAAGGATCCAGGTCGGGCTTACCTTTTATTTTCATGTTTTAAAATTGTTCAAATCTTGGTCAAACTGTACCTAGGATTTGATCAAGATTCAAATGGGCATAAAATTTCAAAAAAAATGAAAAACCAAAGCATATAGCCTTCTTATGTCATATAGTAAGCACTCGATCAAGTTGGTAAACAAGGTCTAGACATATTCAAACCAGAAAAATCATGTTTCTACCCCTAGCCCTAAACTTTGTCTTATGAAGTCAAGCACGAAGAGAAGTCGTTTTGGATTTCAAACATGGAAATTTCAAAAACCTTCCCAAAAGCTTCATTTTGGAGTGACTAAGAAGGATACAGGCTTACCTTTTCATTTTCATGTTTTAAACTTGTTTAAATATTGGTTAAGCCTAGGATTTGACCAAGATCAAATGGGCATAAAAATTCAGAAAAAATCAAAAAAATGAAAACCAAAGCACATAGTATTATTATGTCATATAGTAAGCATTCAAGTTGATAAACAAGGTCTAAACAACAAACTAGACAAATCATGTATCTACCCCCTAACCCTAAACTCTGTCTTATGAAGTCAAGCATGAAGAGAAGTGGTTTTGGGTTTCAAACATGGAAATTTCAAAAAACTCCCAAAAGCTTCTCATTTTTGAGTGACTAAGAAGGATTCAGGCTTACCTTTTCATTTTCATGTTTTAAACTTGTTCAAATCTTGGTCAAACTTAGGATTTGACCAAGATTCAAATGTGCATAAAAATTGGGAGGAAGGGTATGAATTACAATTCAAAAAAACAAGGTAACTTAAATACTTGGATGCCCCAAAGATGTGTGGAAGCCCAGAACAATGGCAAAACATGTGCGCACGCTGCATCCAATTCAAGTAGAACACATAGTAGGCATCGATAGTTTGACCTAAATTTGAAATCAGAGAGAAGGTGGTTAGAAAAAATCGAAATTGGCAAAGCAAAGCATGAAATCATAAATTTGTGATGCACTATAGCTATGAAAAGTATCAAACAATGCATACCAAAATGATTTTTTAGAGGAATACTAGTTCAACTTATTTTAATTTTATATTAGTAGCCCAAAATCGAACTAGTAGTTGGATATTTCTGAACTTGATCTGTAGTAGTGGGCAAAACCCTAGTTTAACCTATTTAATCATAGATTCGTAGGTCGATTTTTCTACTTTTTTATTATTACTATGCAGCACATGTGTGTTTGCCCGTCGAGTGAAACTCGGAGGAAGAAGGGATCACTCGGAAGGAGAGAAGAAGGGAGAGAATTATGGTGTCTCCCTTTTTCGGGTGATGATGTTGACTTTTGTGCAGGGTTTGTCAGTGAGCAGGAGGAGCGAGCGAGCGAGCGAGTCGAGCGAGGCCGAGAATGAGAGAGATTTGTTTTTTTTTTTGTGAGAGGGACAACCGAAGGATCCAGAAGGACCCACATACTTCCAATACGCATCCTGATGCATCTTCTCTTGACAAAGAAAATGGCTGGGAGTTTGCGTACCTATTGCACGTGACTTGTGCTCACTGAAGTGTGGGACCTCACGCATGGGCACCACACGTAAGTGACAGACCTGTTGATGTAAAAACTCGGTTGATTATTATACTACTACATTTATACAAAGTTTCCTATGGATTCAAGGGTACGAAAGCCAAGTTAAATCATTTACATGACATTATTTTTTCCATGAAGCCAAGTTAACTCATTTATCAATTGGTACATTTTGGAGTGACTAAGAAGGATCCAGGCTTACTTTTTCATTTTCATGTTTTAAACCTGTTTAAATCTTGGTCAAACCTATGACTTGACCAAGATTCAAATGGGCATAAAAATTCAAAAAAAAGAAAAACAAAAGCACACCGTCTTCCTATGTCATATATCAAGGTGATAAACAAGGTCTGCCATATTCAAACCACAAAAATCATGTATCTACCCCCTAACCCTAAACAAGGATCCAGGCTTACCCTTTTCATTTTCATGTTTTTAAACTTGTTCAAATCTTGGTCAAACTTAGGATTTGACGAAGATTCAAATGGGTGTAAAAATACTTAGAAAAATCATGTACGTATCTACCCCAAACCCTAAACTCTATCTTACGAAGCCAAGCATGAAGAGAAGTGGTTTTGGGTTTCAAACATGGAAATTTCAAAAACCTCCCAAAAGCTTCATTTTAGAGTGACTAAGAAGGATCCATGCTTACCTTTTATTTTCATGTTTTAAACATGTTCAAATCTTGGTCAAACCGTACGTACCTAGGATTTGACCAAGATTCAAATGGGCATAAAAATTCAAAAAAAAAATGAAAAACCAAAGCACATAGCCTAGCTTCTTATATATGCCATATAGTAAGCACTCAAGCTAGTTGATAAACAAAGTCTAGACATATTCAAACCAGAAAAATCATGTATCTATATACCCCTAACCCTAAACTTTGTCTTAATTATGAAGTCAAGCACGAAGAGAAGTCGTTTTGGGTTTCAAACATGGACATTTCAAAAACCCTCCCAAAAGCTTCATTGTGGTGTGACGTACTAAGAAGGATACATGCTTACATTTTCAACAACCCCCCTAAAAGCTTCATTATAGAGTGACTAAGAAAGGATCCAGTCTGGCGGGCTTACCTTTTATTTTCTTGTTTTAAACTTGTTCAAATCTCGGTCAAACCTAGGATTTGACCAAGATTCAAAATGTGCATCAAAATTTAAAAAAATTAAAAACCAAATTAAAGCGCATAGTGTTCTTATGTCATATAGTAAGCATTAAAGTTGATAAACAAGGTCTAGACACATATTCAAACAAGACAAGTCATGTATCTATACCCCTAACCCCTAAACTCTATCTTATGAAGTCAACAACATGAAGAGAAGTGGTTTTGGGTTTCAAACATGGAAATTTCAAAAACCTCCCAAAAGCTTCATTTTAGAGTGACTAATATATATAAGAAGGATACATGCCTGCTTACCACCTTTTCATTTTCATATTTTAAACTTGTTTAAATCCGTGTCAAATTAAACCAAGGATTTGACCAAAAGATTCAAATGGGCATAAAATTTAAAAAAATCAGAAAAATGAAAAACAAATGCATATAGTCTTCTTATGTCATATAGTAAGCATTCAAGTTGATAAACAAGGTTTGGACATGCATATTCAAACCTAGGCAAATCATGTATCTATCCCCTAGCTAGCCCCTAAACTCTATCTTATGAAGTCAAGCATGAAGAGAAGTGGTTTTGGGTTTCAAACATGAAAATTTCAAGAACATCCCAAAAACTTCTTTTTAGAGTGACTAAGAAAGGATACAGGCTTCCCCTTTTCATTTTCATGTTTTATACTTGTTTAAATCTTGGCCAAACCTAGGATTTGACAAAGATTCAAATGTGCATCTATCAAAATAAAAAAATCAGAAAAATTAAAAACCAAAGCACATAGTTTTCTTATGTCATATATAGTTAGCATTAAAGTTGATATAAACAAGGTCTAGATATATTCAAACAAGAAAAATCATGTATCTACCCCTAACCCTAAACTCTGTCTTATGTGTAGTCAAGCATGAAGAGAAGTGGTTTTGGGTTTCAAACTTGGAAATTTCAAGAACCCCCAAAAGCTTCATTTTAGAGTGACTAAAGGATCCAGGTCGGGCTTACCTTTTATTTTCATGTTTTAAAATTGTTCAAATCTTGGTCAAACTGTACCTAGGATTTGATCAAGATTCAAATGGGCATAAAATTTCAAAAAAAATGAAAAACCAAAGCATATAGCCTTCTTATGTCATATAGTAAGCACTCGATCAAGTTGGTAAACAAGGTCTAGACATATTCAAACCAGAAAAATCATGTTTCTACCCCTAGCCCTAAACTTTGTCTTATGAAGTCAAGCACGAAGAGAAGTCGTTTTGGATTTCAAACATGGAAATTTCAAAAACCTTCCCAAAAGCTTCATTTTGGAGTGACTAAGAAGGATACAGGCTTACCTTTTCATTTTCATGTTTTAAACTTGTTTAAATATTGGTTAAGCCTAGGATTTGACCAAGATCAAATGGGCATAAAAATTCAGAAAAAGTCAAAAAAAATGAAAACCAAAGCACATAGTATTATTATGTCATATAGTAAGCATTCAAGTTGATAAACAAGGTCTAAACAACAAACTAGACAAATCATGTATCTACCCCCTAACCCTAAACTCTGTCTTATGAAGTCAAGCATGAAGAGAAGTTTTGGGTTTCAAACATGGAAATTTCAAAAAACTCCCAAAAGCTTCTCATTTTTGAGTGACTAAGAAGGATTCAGGCTTACCTTTTCATTTTCATGTTTTAAACTTGTTCAAATCTTGGTCAAACTTAGGATTTGACCAAGATTCAAATGTGCATAAAAATTGGGAGGAAGGGTATGAATTACAATTCAAAAAAACAAGGTAACTTAAATACTTGGATGCCCCAAAGATGTGTGGAAGCCCAGAACAATGGCAAAACATGTGCGCACGCTGCATCCAATTCAAGTAGAACACATAGTAGGCATCGATAGTTTGACCTAAATTTGAAATCAGAGAGAAGGTGGTTAGAAAAAATCGAAATTGGCAAAGCAAAGCATGAAATCATAAATTTGTGATGCACTATAGCTATGAAAAGTATCAAACAATGCATACCAAAATGATTTTTTAGAGGAATACTAGTTCAACTTATTTTAATTTTATATTAGTAGCCCAAAATCGAACTAGTAGTTGGATATTTTTGAACTTGATCTGTAGTAGTGGGCAAAACCCTAGTTTAACCTATTTAATCATAGATTCGTAGGTCGATTTTTCTACTTTTTTATTATTACTATGCAGCACATGTGTGTTTGCCCGTCGAGTGAAACTCGGAGGAAGAAGGGATCACTCGGAAGGAGAGAAGAAGGGAGAGAATTATGGTGTCTCCCCTTTTTCGGGTGATGATGTTGACTTTTGTGCAGGGTTTGTCAGTGAGCAGGAGGTGCGAGCGAGCGAGTCGAGCGAGGCCGAGAATGAGAGAGATTTGTTTTTTTTTGTGAGAGGGACAACAGAAGGATCCAGAAGGACCCACAGACTTCCAATACGCATCCTGATGCGTCTTCTCTTGACAAAGAAAATGGCTGGGAGTTTGCGTACCTATTGCACGTGACTTGTGCTCACTGAAGTGTGGGACCTCACGCATGGGCACCACACGTAAGTGACAGACCTGTTGATGTAAAAACTCGGTTGATTATTATACTACTACATTTATACAAAGTTTCCTATGGATTCAAGGGTACGAAAGCCAAGTTAAATCATTTACATGACATTATTTTTTCCATGAAGCCAAGTTAACTCATTTATCAATTGGTACATTTTGGAGTGACTAAGAAGGATCCAGGCTTACTTTTTCATTTTCATGTTTTAAACATGTTTAAATCTTGGTCAAACCTATGACTTGACCAAGATTCAAATGGGCATAAAAATTCAAAAAAAGAAAAACAAAAGCACACCGTCTTCCTATGTCATATATCAAGGTGATAAACAAGGTCTGCCATATTCAAACCACAAAAATCATGTATCTACCCCCTAACCCTAAACAAGGATCCAGGCTTACCCTTTTCATTTTCATGTTTTTAAACTTGTTCAAATCTTGGTCAAACTTAGGATTTGACGAAGATTCAAATGGGCGTAAAAATACTTAGAAAAATCATGTACGTATCTACCCCAAACCCTAAACTCTATCTTACGAAGCCAAGCATGAAGAGAAGTGGTTTTGGGTTTCAAACATGGAAATTTCAAAAACCTCCCAAAAGCTTCATTTTAGAGTGACTAAGAAGGATCCATGCTTACCTTTTATTTTCATGTTTTAAACATGTTCAAATCTTGGTCAAACCGTACGTACCTAGGATTTGACCAAGATTCAAATGGGCATAAAAATTCAAAAAAATGAAAAACCAAAGCACATAGCCTAGCTTCTTATATATGCCATATAGTAAGCACTCAAGCTAGTTGATAAACAAAGTCTAGACATATTCAAACCAGAAAAATCATGTATCTATATACCCCTAACCCTAAACTTTGTCTTAATTATGAAGTCAAGCACGAAGAGAAGTCGTTTTGGGTTTCAAACATGGACATTTCAAAAACCCTCCCAAAAGCTTCATTGTGGTGTGACGTACTAAGAAGGATACATGCTTACATTTTCAACAACCCCCCTAAAAGCTTCATTATAGAGTGACTAAGAAAGGATCCAGTCTGGCGGGCTTACCTTTTATTTTCTTGTTTTAAACTTGTTCAAATCTCGGTCAAACCTAGGATTTGACCAAGATTCAAAATGTGCATCAAAATTTAAAAAAATTAAAAACCAAATTAAAGCGCATAGTGTTCTTATGTCATATAGTAAGCATTAAAGTTGATAAACAAGGTCTAGACACATATTCAAACAAGACAAGTCATGTATCTATACCCCTAACCCCTAAACTCTATCTTATGAAGTCAACAACATGAAGAAAGTGGTTTTGGGTTTCAAACATGGAAATTTCAAAAACCTCCCAAAAGCTTCATTTTAGAGTGACTAATATATATAAGAAGGATACATGCCTGCTTACCACCTTTTCATTTTCATATTTTAAACTTGTTTAAATCCGTGTCAAATTAAACCAAGGATTTGACCAAAAGATTCAAATGGGCATAAAATTTAAAAAAAATCAGAAAAATGAAAAACAAAAGCATATAGTCTTCTTATGTCATATAGTAAGCATTCAAGTTGATAAACAAGGTTTGGACATGCATATTCAAACCTAGGCAAATCATGTATCTATCCCCTAGCCCCTAAACTCTATCTTATGAAGTCAAGCATGAAGAGAAGTGGTTTTGGGTTTCAAACATGAAAATTTCAAGAACATCCCAAAAACTTCATTTTAGAGTGACTAAGAAAGGATACATGCTTCCCCTTTTCATTTTCATGTTTTATACTTGTTTAAATCTTGGCCAAACCTAGGATTTGACAAAGATTCAAATGTGCATCTATCAAAATAAAAAAATCAGAAAAATTAAAAACCAAAGCACATAGTTTTCTTATGTCATATATAGTTAGCATTAAAGTTGATATAAACAAGGTCTAGATATATTCAAACAAGAAAAATCATGTATCTACCCCTAACCCTAAACTCTGTCTTATGTGTAGTCAAGCATGAAGAGAAGTGGTTTTGGGTTTCAAACTTGGAAATTTCAAGAACCCCCAAAAGCTTCATTTTAGAGTGACTAAAGGATCCAGGTCGGGCTTACCTTTTATTTTCATGTTTTAAAATTGTTCAAATCTTGGTCAAACTGTACCTAGGATTTGATCAAGATTCAAATGGGCATAAAATTTCAAAAAAAATGAAAAACCAAAGCATATAGCCTTCTTATGTCATATAGTAAGCACTCGATCAAGTTGGTAAACAAGGTCTAGACATATTCAAACCAGAAAAATCATGTTTCTACCCCTAGCCCTAAACTTTGTCTTATGAAGTCAAGCACGAAGAGAAGTCGTTTTGGATTTCAAACATGGAAATTTCAAAAACCTTCCCAAAAGCTTCATTTTGGAGTGACTAAGAAGGATACAGGCTTACCTTTTCATTTTCATGTTTTAAACTTGTTTAAATATTGGTTAAGCCTAGGATTTGACCAAGATCAAATGGGCATAAAAATTCAGAAAAAGTCAAAAAAAATGAAAACCAAAGCACATAGTATTATTATGTCATATAGTAAGCATTCAAGTTGATAAACAAGGTCTAAACAACAAACTAGACAAATCATGTATCTACCCCCTAACCCTAAACTCTGTCTTATGAAGTCAAGCATGAAGAGAAGTGGTTTTGGGTTTCAAACATCAAAAAACTCCCAAAAGCTTCTCATTTTTGAGTGACTAAGAAGGATTCAGGCTTACCTTTTCATTTTCATGTTTTAAACTTGTTCAAATCTTGGTCAAACTTAGGATTTGACCAAGATTCAAATGTGCATAAAAATTGGGAGGAAGGGTATGAATTACAATTCAAAAAAACAAGGTAACTTAAATACTTGGATGCCCCAAAGATGTGTGGAAGCCCAGAACAATGGCAAAACATGTGCGCACGCTGCATCCAATTCAAGTAGAACACATAGTAGGCATCGATAGTTTGACCTAAATTTGAAATCAGAGAGAAGGTGGTTAGAAAAAATCGAAATTGGCAAAGCAAAGCATGAAATCATAAATTTGTGATGCACTATAGCTATGAAAAGTATCAAACAATGCATACCAAAATGATTTTTTAGAGGAATACTAGTTCAACTTATTTTAATTTTATATTAGTAGCCCAAAATCGAACTAGTAGTTGGATATTTCTGAACTTGATCTGTAGTAGTGGGCAAAACCCTAGTTTAACCTATTTAATCATAGATTCGTAGGTCGATTTTTCTACTTTTTTATTATTACTATGCAGCACATGTGTGTTTGCCCGTTGAGTGAAACTCGGAGGAAGAGGGATCACTCGGAAGGAGAGAAGAAGGAGAGAATTATGGTGTCTCCCCTTTTTCGGGTGATGATGTTGACTTTTGTGCAGGGTTTGTCGGTGAGCGGAGCGAGCGACGACGACGAGTCGCGAGGCCGAGAATGAGAGAGATTTGTTTTTTTTTGTGAGAGGGACAACCGAAGGATCCAGAAGGACCCACATACTTCCAATACGCATCCTGATGCGTCTTCTCTTGACAAAGAAAATGGCTGGGAGTTTGCGTACCTATTGCACGTGACTTGTGCTCACTGAAGTGTGGGACCTCACGCATGGGCACCACACGTAAGTGACAGACCTGTTGATGTAAAAACTCGGTTGATTATTATACTACTACATTTATACAAAGTTTCCTATGGATTCAAGGGTACGAAAGCCAAGTTAAATCATTTACATGACATTATTTTTTCCATGAAGCCAAGTTAACTCATTTATCAATTGGTACATTTTGGAGTGACTAAGAAGGATCCAGGCTTACTTTTTCATTTTCATGTTTTAAACATGTTTAAATCTTGGTCAAACCTATGACTTGACCAAGATTCAAATGGGCATAAAAATTCAAAAAAAAGAAAAACAAAAGCACACCGTCTTCCTATGTCATATATCAAGGTGATAAACAAGGTCTGCCATATTCAAACCACAAAAATCATGTATCTACCCCCTAACCCTAAACAAGGATCCAGGCTTACCCTTTTCATTTTCATGTTTTTAAACTTGTTCAAATCTTGGTCAAACTTAGGATTTGACGAAGATTCAAATGGGCGTAAAAATACTTAGAAAAATCATGTACGTATCTACCCCAAACCCTAAACTCTATCTTACGAAGCCAAGCATGAAGAGAAGTGGTTTTGGGTTTCAAACATGGAAATTTCAAAAACCTCCCAAAAGCTTCATTTTAGAGTGACTAAGAAGGATCCATGCTTACCTTTTATTTTCATGTTTTAAACATGTTCAAATCTTGGTCAAACCGTACGTACCTAGGATTTGACCAAGATTCAAATGGGCATAAAAATTCAAAAAAAAATGAAAAACCAAAGCACATAGCCTAGCTTCTTATATATGCCATATAGTAAGCACTCAAGCTAGTTGATAAACAAAGTCTAGACATATTCAAACCAGAAAAATCATGTATCTATATACCCCTAACCCTAAACTTTGTCTTAATTATGAAGTCAAGCACGAAGAGAAGTCGTTTTGGGTTTCAAACATGGACATTTCAAAAACCCTCCCAAAAGCTTCATTGTGGTGTGACGTACTAAGAAGGATACATGCTTACATTTTCAACAACCCCCCTAAAAGCTTCATTATAGAGTGACTAAGAAAGGATCCAGTCTGGCGGGCTTACCTTTTATTTTCTTGTTTTAAACTTGTTCAAATCTCGGTCAAACCTAGGATTTGACCAAGATTCAAAATGTGCATCAAAATTTAAAAAAATTAAAAACCAAATTAAAGCGCATAGTGTTCTTATGTCATATAGTAAGCATTAAAGTTGATAAACAAGGTCTAGACACATATTCAAACAAGACAAGTCATGTATCTATACCCCTAACCCCTAAACTCTATCTTATGAAGTCAACAACATGAAGAGAAGTGGTTTTGGGTTTCAAACATGGAAATTTCAAAAACCTCCCAAAAGCTTCATTTTAGAGTGACTAATATATATAAGAAGGATACATGCCTGCTTACCACCTTTTCATTTTCATATTTTAAACTTGTTTAAATCCGTGTCAAATTAAACCAAGGATTTGACCAAAAGATTCAAATGGGCATAAAATTTAAAAAAAAATCAGAAAAATGAAAAACAAAAGCATATAGTCTTCTTATGTCATATAGTAAGCATTCAAGTTGATAAACAAGGTTTGGACATGCATATTCAAACCTAGGCAAATCATGTATCTATCCCCTAGCCCCTAAACTCTATCTTATGAAGTCAAGCATGAAGAGAAGTGGTTTTGGGTTTCAAACATGAAAATTTCAAGAACATCCCAAAAACTTCATTTTAGAGTGACTAAGAAAGGATACATGCTTCCCCTTTTCATTTTCATGTTTTATACTTGTTTAAATCTTGGCCAAACCTAGGATTTGACAAAGATTCAAATGTGCATCTATCAAAATAAAAAAATCAGAAAAATTAAAAACCAAAGCACATAGTTTTCTTATGTCATATATAGTTAGCATTAAAGTTGATATAAACAAGGTCTAGATATATTCAAACAAGAAAAATCATGTATCTACCCCTAACCCTAAACTCTGTCTTATGTGTAGTCAAGCATGAAGAGAAGTGGTTTTGGGTTTCAAACTTGGAAATTTCAAGAACCCCCCAAAAGCTTCATTTTAGAGTGACTAAAGGATCCAGGTCGGGCTTACCTTTTATTTTCATGTTTTAAAATTGTTCAAATCTTGGTCAAACTGTACCTAGGATTTGATCAAGATTCAAATGGGCATAAAATTTCAAAAAAATGAAAAACCAAAGCATATAGCCTTCTTATGTCATATAGTAAGCACTCGATCAAGTTGGTAAACAAGGTCTAGACATATTCAAACCAGAAAAATCATGTTTCTACCCCTAGCCCTAAACTTTGTCTTATGAAGTCAAGCACGAAGAGAAGTCGTTTTGGATTTCAAACATGGAAATTTCAAAAACCTTCCCAAAAGCTTCATTTTGGAGTGACTAAGAAGGATACAGGCTTACCTTTTCATTTTCATGTTTTAAACTTGTTTAAATATTGGTTAAGCCTAGGATTTGACCAAGATCAAATGGGCATAAAAATTCAGAAAAAGTCAAAAAAAATGAAAACCAAAGCACATAGTATTATTATGTCATATAGTAAGCATTCAAGTTGATAAACAAGGTCTAAACAACAAACTAGACAAATCATGTATCTACCCCTAACCCTAAACTCTGTCTTATGAAGTCAAGCATGAAGAAAGTGGTTTTGGGTTTCAAACATGGAAATTTCAAAAAACTCCCAAAAGCTTCTCATTTTTGAGTGACTAAGAAGGATTCAGGCTTACCTTTTCATTTTCATGTTTTAAACTTGTTCAAATCTTGGTCAAACTTAGGATTTGACCAAGATTCAAATGTGCATAAAAATTGGGAGGAAGGGTATGAATTACAATTCAAAAAAACAAGGTAACTTAAATACTTGGATGCCCCAAAGATGTGTGGAAGCCCAGAACAATGGCAAAACATGTGCGCACGCTGCATCCAATTCAAGTAGAACACATAGTAGGCATCGATAGTTTGACCTAAATTTGAAATCAAAGAGAAGGTGGTTAGAAAAAATCGAAATTGGCAAAGCAAAGCATGAAATCATAAATTTGTGATGCACTATAGCTATGAAAAGTATCAAACAATGCATACCAAAATGATTTTTTAGAGGAATACTAGTTCAACTTATTTTAATTTTATATTAGTAGCCCAAAATCGAACTAGTAGTTGGATATTTCTGAACTTGATCTGTAGTAGTGGGCAAAACCCTAGTTTAACCTATTTAATCATAGATTCGTAGGTCGATTTTTCTACTTTTTATTATTACTATGCAGCACATGTGTGTTTGCCCGTCGAGTGAAACTCGGAGGAAGAAGGGATCACTCGGAAGGAGAGAAGAAGGGAGAGAATTATGGTGTCTCCCCTTTTTCGGGTGATGATGTTGACTTTTGTGCAGGGTTTGTCGGTGAGCGAGCGAGCGGCAGCGAGGCCGAGAATGAGAGAGATTTGTTTTTTTGTGGGACAGCCGAAGGATCCAGAAGGACCCACATACTTCCAATACGCATCCTGATGCGTCTTCTCTTGACAAAGAAAATGGCTGGGAGTTTGCGTACCTATTGCACGTGACTTGTGCTCACTGAAGTGTGGGACCTCACGCATGGGCACCACACGTAAGTGACAGACCTGTTGATGTAAAAACTCGGTTGATTATTATACTACTACATTTATACAAAGTTTCCTATGGATTCAAGGGTACGAAAGCCAAGTTAAATCATTTACATGACATTATTTTTTCCATGAAGCCAAGTTAACTCATTTATCAATTGGTACATTTTGGAGTGACTAAGAAGGATCCAGGCTTACTTTTTCATTTTCATGTTTTAAACCTGTTTAAATCTTGGTCAAACCTATGACTTGACCAAGATTCAAATGGGCATAAAAATTCAAAAAAAAGAAAAACAAAAGCACACCGTCTTCCTATGTCATATATCAAGGTGATAAACAAGGTCTGCCATATTCAAACCACAAAAATCATGTATCTACCCCCTAACCCTAAACAAGGATCCAGGCTTACCCTTTTCATTTTCATGTTTTTAAACTTGTTCAAATCTTGGTCAAACTTAGGATTTGACGAAGATTCAAATGGGTGTAAAAATACTTAGAAAAATCATGTACGTATCTACCCCAAACCCTAAACTCTATCTTACGAAGCCAAGCATGAAGAGAAGTGGTTTTGGGTTTCAAACATAAATTTCAAAAACCTCCCAAAAGCTTCATTTTAGAGTGACTAAGAAGGATCCATGCTTACCTTTTATTTTCATGTTTTAAACATGTTCAAATCTTGGTCAAACCGTACGTACCTAGGATTTGACCAAGATTCAAATGGGCATAAAAATTCAAAAAAAATGAAAAACCAAAGCACATAGCCTAGCTTCTTATATATGCCATATAGTAAGCACTCAAGCTAGTTGATAAACAAAGTCTAGACATATTCAAACCAGAAAAATCATGTATCTATATACCCCTAACCCTAAACTTTGTCTTAATTATGAAGTCAAGCACGAAGAGAAGTCGTTTTGGGTTTCAAACATGGACATTTCAAAAACCCTCCCAAAAGCTTCATTGTGGTGTGACGTACTAAGAAGGATACATGCTTACATTTTCAACAACCCCCCTAAAAGCTTCATTATAGAGTGACTAAGAAAGGATCCAGTCTGGCGGGCTTACCTTTTATTTTCTTGTTTTAAACTTGTTCAAATCTCGGTCAAACCTAGGATTTGACCAAGATTCAAAATGTGCATCAAAATTTAAAAAAATTAAAAACCAAATTAAAGCGCATAGTGTTCTTATGTCATATAGTAAGCATTAAAGTTGATAAACAAGGTCTAGACACATATTCAAACAAGACAAGTCATGTATATATACCCCTAACCCCTAAACTCTATCTTATGAAGTCAACAACATGAAGAGAAGTGGTTTTGGGTTTCAAACATGGAAATTTCAAAAACCTCCCAAAAGCTTCATTTTAGAGTGACTAATATATATAAGAAGGATACATGCCTGCTTACCACCTTTTCATTTTCATATTTTAAACTTGTTTAAATCCGTGTCAAATTAAACCAAGGATTTGACCAAAAGATTCAAATGGGCATAAAATTTAAAAAAATCAGAAAAATGAAAAACAAATGCATATAGTCTTCTTATGTCATATAGTAAGCATTCAAGTTGATAAACAAGGTTTGGACATGCATATTCAAACCTAGGCAAATCATGTATCTATCCCCTAGCCCCTAAACTCTATCTTATGAAGTCAAGCATGAAGAGAAGTGGTTTTGGGTTTCAAACATGAAAATTTCAAGAACATCCCAAAAACTTCATTTTAGAGTGACTAAGAAAGGATACATGCTTCCCCTTTTCATTTTCATGTTTTATACTTGTTTAAATCTTGGCCAAACCTAGGATTTGACAAAGATTCAAATGTGCATCTATCAAAATAAAAAAATCAGAAAAATTAAAAACCAAAGCACATAGTTTTCTTATGTCATATATAGTTAGCATTAAAGTTGATATAAACAAGGTCTAGATATATTCAAACAAGAAAAATCATGTATCTACCCCTAACCCTAAACTCTATCTTATGTAGTCAAGCATGAAGAGAAGTGGTTTTGGGTTTCAAACTTGGAAATTTCAAGAACCCCCAAAAGCTTCATTTTAGAGTGACTAAAGGATCCAGGTCGGGCTTACCTTTTATTTTCATGTTTTAAAATTGTTCAAATCTTGGTCAAACTGTACCTAGGATTTGATCAAGATTCAAATGGGCATAAAATTTCAAAAAAAATGAAAAACCAAAGCATATAGCCTTCTTATGTCATATAGTAAACACTCAAGTTGGTAAACAAGGTCTAGACATATTCAAACCAGAAAAATCATGTTTCTACCCCTAGCCCTAAACTTTGTCTTATGAAGTCAAGCACGAAGAGAAGTCGTTTTGGATTTCAAACATGGAAATTTCAAAAACCTTCCCAAAAGCTTCATTTTGGAGTGACTAAGAAGGATACAGGCTTACCTTTTCATTTTCATGTTTTAAACTTGTTTAAATATTGGTTAAGCCTAGGATTTGACCAAGATCAAATGGGCATAAAAATTCAGAAAAAATCAAAAAAATGAAAACCAAAGCACATAGTATTATTATGTCATATAGTAAGCATTCAAGTTGATAAACAAGGTCTAAACAACAAACTAGACAAATCATGTATCTACCCCCTAACCCTAAACTCTGTCTTATGAAGTCAAGCATGAAGAGAAGTGGTTTTGGGTTTCAAACATGGAAATTTCAAAAAACTCCCAAAAGCTTCTCATTTTTGAGTGACTAAGAAGGATTCAGGCTTACCTTTTCATTTTCATGTTTTAAACTTGTTCAAATCTTGGTCAAACTTAGGATTTGACCAAGATTCAAATGTGCATAAAAATTGGGAGGAAGGGTATGAATTACAATTCAAAAAAACAAGGTAACTTAAATACTTGGATGCCCCAAAGATGTGTGGAAGCCCAGAACAATGGCAAAACATGTGCGCACGCTGCATCCAATTCAAGTAGAACACATAGTAGGCATCGATAGTTTGACCTAAATTTGAAATCAAAGAGAAGGTGGTTAGAAAAAATCGAAATTGGCAAAGCAAAGCATGAAATCATAAATTTGTGATGCACTATAGCTATGAAAAGTATCAAACAATGCATACCAAAATGATTTTTTAGAGGAATACTAGTTCAACTTATTTTAATTTTATATTAGTAGCCCAAAATCGAACTAGTAGTTGGTAAACAAGGTCTAAACAACAAACTAGACAAATCATGTATTTACCCCCTAACCCTAAACTCTGTCTTATGAAGTCAAGCATGAAGAGAAGTGGTTTTGGGTTTCAAACTTGGAAATTTCAAGAACCCCCCAAAAGCTTCATTTTATAGTGACTAAGAAGGATCCATGCTTACCTTTTCATTTTCATGTTTTAAACTTGTTTACATCTTGGTCATAGCTAGTGTATTTGACCAAGATTCAAATGGGCATAAAATTTAAAAAAAAATGAAAAACCAAAGTACATAGTCTTCTTATGTCATATAGTAAGCATTCAAGCTGATAAACAAGGTCTAGACATATTCAAACCAAACAAATCATGTATCTACCCCCTAACCCCTAAACTTTATCTTATGAAGCCAAGCATGAAGAGAAGTGGTTCTTGGTTTCAAACATGGAAATATCAAAAACCTCCCAAAAGCTTCATTTTAGAGTGACTAAGAAGTATCCATGCTTACCTTTTCATTTTCATATTTTAAACTTGTTTAAATCATTGTCAAACCTAGGATTATACCAAGATACAAATATGGGCACAAAACCCTCTTAGCCAAAATCAACTACGAGCAAGATTTTCTGTATTGTAGATGCCCCAATTGACTCTCATCCCCAATGTAGTCTTTTTTATGTCAGTATAGACTTCTTTACTAGATGTATACTATCGTACATGGCATGCATTTGCCTAATGAGCAGCATTGTTTAGCCGTTCTAGCCAACCCGATCAATCTGTCAAGCTTCATGCACGAGATGCCATGTTTATGGCCCTTTTGTTGTGGCTTTTTTTGGCTTTTGGCTTTGGCAAAAGCCAAAAAAAGCACGTAAATAGGTGCTTTTTTGGGCTTTTGGATTTTGGAAGCCAAGAACAAAGATTCTATTCTTTTGGCTTCCAAAATCCAAAAGCCCAAAAAGCACCTATTTAGGTGCTTTTTTTTGGCTTTTGCCAAAGTCAAAATAAGCCACAACAAAAGGGTAATTTACTCCCTCGCTCCGGTGATCCGATCCATATTTCTTGGTGCTAAAAAGAATGTGAATCGGAGGGAGTACTTTTCTTAGATAGTACTATATCAGTTCAAAAAAAAGTACAGTACTACTACATCACAAATGCATCAAAAGAGTACTACTGTACATCACAAGACCACGACAGTTGTATAGTATAGAGTTTAATGCTGAACTTTAAACAGGACCAGGAGCATCAGGGCCAGCAGCAGGGGCGTTGACCGGCAACAAACCAGGCAAAAGACGTAAGGAAGAGGCCATATGCTGCGTGCTTGGCCTTGATTGCAGGGTGGTGATTCTTCGCCGCTCGCCATGTATTCACGCCGTACCAGTTCCGCGTCGCCCGCGAGCGGATCGAAGCGATCCCGCGCGCCGGACACGCTCGAGGAGGCGTGGCGGCTCCAGTGCAAGCAGTCCGCCGCCGGGAGTCGGCGCGCGGCGTGCAGGTACAGAGGCTCCCTGTACATGCCGTCGTCGCTCCGCGAGTTCGCCCCGGGCGGGCTCTGGTACAAGGCGGATCCGCCGCTCAAACCGATGAGCGGCCCCGTCTTCAACAAATGGCGCGCCGACCGGGAGAGGAACCGCCGGTCGAAGGCGGCGTGGGAGGCGAGCACCAGCGGCGGATTCGCGCCGCCAGCCGGCGAGGAGGCGGAGGAGGCGGAGGAAGGGGAAGACCCCCTCTTCTTGAAGGCGCTGGCCGCGTCCCTCAAGGACGATGCCGACAAGAAGAGGGCGGAGGAAGAAGACAAGGCGGCGGCCATCGCCGCCGTGAAGGAGAAGGAGGCGCGGGATGCGGAGGAGAACGCGACCATCATCTTCCTCGACGACTAGATAGGTTAGAAGTCGCGATAAGGATCGCGCAATTCTGTATGTATGATCCGTATGTATGATCAACTATGAATTATGAACAATGAACTATCAAACCAAACCACATAGTTTTTTTATGTCATATAGTAAGAATTCAAGTTGATAAAACAAGGTCTAGACATATTCAAACTAGACAAATCACGTATATCTACCCCTAACCCTAAACTCTGTCTTATGAAGTAAAGCATGAAGAGAACTGGTTTTGGGTTTCAAACATGGAAATTTCAAAAACCTTCCCAAAAGCTTCATTTTGGAGTGACTAAGAAGGATGCAGGCTTACCTTTTCATTTTCATGTCTTAAACATGTTTAAATCTTGGTTAAACCTAGGATTTGACCAAGATCAAATGTGCAAAAAAATCAGAAAAAATCAAAAAAATGAAAACTAAAGCACATAGTATTCTTATGTCATATAGTAAGCATTCAAGTTGATAAACAAGGTCTAAACATATTCAAACCAGACAAATCATGTATCTACCCACTAACCCTAAATTCTGTCTTATGAAGTCGATCAAGCATGAAGAGAAGTGGTTTTGGGTTTCAAACATGGAAATTTCAAAAACCTCCCAAAAGCTTCATTTTAGAGTTACTAAGAAGGATCCATGCTTACCTTTTATTTTCATGTTTTAAACATGTTCAAATCTTGGTCAAACCGTACCTAGGATTTGACCAAGATTCAAATGGGTATAAAAATTCAAAAAAACTGAAAAACCAAAGCACATAGCCTTCTTATGTCATATATAGTAAGCACTCAAGTTGGTAAACAAGGTCTAGAGATATTCAAACCAGAAAAATCTTGTATCTACCCCTAACCCTAAACTTTGTCTTATGAAGTCAAGCACGAAGAGAAGTCGTTTTGGATTTCAAACATGGAAATTTCAAAAACCTTCCCAAAAGCCTCATTTTGGAGTGACTAAGAAGGATGCAGGCTTACCTTTTCATTTTCATGTTTTAAACTTGTTTAAACCTTGGTTAAACCTAGGATTTGACCAAGATCAAATGGGCATAAAAATTCAGAAAAAATCAAAAAATGAAAACCAAAGCACATAGTATTCTTATGTCATATATTAAGCATTCAAGTTGATAAACAAGGTCAAGACATATTCAAACCAGACAAATCATGTATCTACCCTAACCCTAAACTCTGTCTTATGAAGTCAAGCATGAAGAGACGTGGTTTTGGGTTTCAAACATGGAAATTTCAAGAACCCCCCAAAAGCTTCAATTTAGAGTGACTAAGAAGGATCCAGGTCGAGCTTATACCTTTTATTTTTATGTTTTAAACTTGTTCAAATCTTGGTCAAACCTAGGATTTGACCAAGATTCAAATGGGTATAAAAAAATGAAAAACCAAAGCACATAGCCTTCTTATGTCATATAATAAGCACTCAAGTTGATAAACAAGGTCTAGACATATTCAAACCAGAAAAATCATGTATCTACCCCTAACCCTAAACTTTGTCTTATGAAGTCAAGCACGAAGAGAAGTCGTTTTTGGGTTTCAATCATGGAAATTTCAAAAACCTTCCCAAAAACTTCATTTTGGAGTGACTAAGAAGGATGCAGGCTTAGCTTTTCATTTTCATATTTTAAACATGTTTAAATCTTGGTCAAACCTATGATTTGACCAAGATTCAAATGGGCATAAAAATAATTAGAAAAATCATGTACGTATCTACCCCTAACCCTAAAATCTATCTTACGAAGTCAAGCATGAAGAGAAGTGGTTTTGGGTTTCGAACACATGGAAATTTCAAAAACCTCCCAAAAGCTTCATTTCAGAGTGACTAAGAAGGATCCAGACCGGGCTTACATTTTATTTTCATATTTTAAACTTGTTCAAATCTTGGTCAAACCGTACCTAGGAATTGACCAAGATTCAAAAAAAAATGAAAAACCAAAGCACATAGCCTTCTTATGTCATATAGTAAGCACTCAAGTTGATAAACAAGGTCTAGTCATATTCAAACCAGAAAAATCATGTATCTACCCCTAAGCCTGAACTTTGTCTTATGAAGTCAATCACGAAGAGAAGTCGTTTTGGGTTTCAAACATGGAAATTTCAAATACCTTCCCAAAAGCTTAATTTTGGAGTGACTAAGAAGGATGCAGGCTTACCTTTTCATTTCCATGTTTTAAACATGTTTAAATAAGGATGCGTGATTCTGAAACCTCATACACATTGTTGCAAAAGTAATTACATCACCTAAACAATACTACCAGTTCATAATTCTAAACTTATGTACAATCTTGGAAACATATAACGCCAGCCTAGTTCACCAATTATCATCATCCCTCTTGATGCGCTTGCCGGTGCCGCTTGTACCTGCCTCCCATGGGTTGGCAGTCCAAGTTCTGCACTCGTTCGCACTTCGTGTGTCGGGAATCCTTGTTGGAGCTTCCCAACCAGATACAGGCCCTGCCCTTGCTAGCTCACCACATCCAGCCGTTGCCCTAGCTTGCTCACCATGTGAACCGCCATCCCACGGAGACCCCGAAGTAGGCTCGCACGAGTCCTTTATCCATGGTGGCATTTTCTTCGGATCAAATGGTATGTTGTGCCTAAAGCAATAAGATACAAATTCCCAGTAGGTTGTCCCGACACACTGCTTCTTCTCGTCGCGCCAGGCAGGGGGAAGAGCGGCCAACCTAGCCGCTTCCTTGCAATCCGGGCAAACCACTTCCCTTGGAATTGGTTGTGCTTGACGCTACCCATCATTGATTTTTTTGAGTCGCCTGTACAACTCAAAACTGACATACCCATCAATCGCAGCATACCTCAAGTTTACTTCAGGCAATGGCATGCACTCCCATTGATCGTGGCTGCTAGTAGGGAACTTGGTCTTCATGTCTTTGTAAGATGGGTCAATGATGGCGGCTGCCAAATCACCCATGCCAGTCCTATTGCCAGGACCATTGAAATTGATCATATCCTGAATGTCAATCCAATTATGTTTAGGAATTTTAATGCCATCTCTAGCAAACCTGCTAGAGTCACCCCTGATGTCAACAGTTGTGAAACAAATTCCTTTATGTTGAAGGAATTCTTGCAGTGCCAGATTATCAGGACTCCTGCATGTTAACACAAATCAATCTTGTAAGATCGTATATGCTGAAATAGTACACATATTTTTCTTCCAGTAAACTGTATACTTGTTGCAGTGAAACAATGATTTTGCATCAGTGATACACATCAAAATAACATGAATTATTGTTGCGACTATATGATCTAATTATTTAAGTGTCATCAAGTTAAGATTCAGTTACTATATGTTAATATCTTGACATCCATGCCGATTATCGGTGAGTATGAGTACATGAAATTTGTGCAAATTTTGAGTACCAAAATCATGAAACTAGATATCGTGGTCAATCCAAAAAAATTATACAAGTATATGTTGGATATTACGTTCCAGACCACATTTTTCATACAAGTTAGTTTGTTCGTGTTTTCATACAAGTTAGAACCTAGTCTATGTCGAAATAAAAAAGCAGATCCAAGATAAAGGAAGAGTTTCTATATTAAAAAACAAAAGGATAAAGGAAGGCATGTGAAGAACATACCTGCAGAAATGGTACACCAGGACGTGGTCGTCCATGGCCAACTGAACGACGGCGGTACTTACTTGGTCCGCAGTGTATTCTAGGTCGAGGCCGACGAACCTGGACCTGTCCTCTAGTAGCTTTTGTTCGTACATCTTGAGGGTGTGCTCGAGAACGGAAGGGTCATTCGTGTAGACCACGTTCACCTTGGTCGTCCCATGGGGAACGACGCTCCTCTTTAGCGTAAACAGGCCGCCGTCGGCCATGGCAGCGCTGAAGCACGTCGAACTGATCGGAGGGATTGAGGGGGAGGGAGGGAGAGCAACTGCAAACAATGGGGTTTTTTGGAACTTGCCGAAATGCAGGGGAGAACGAACCGCCAGGGGTTGTTTAGTGGGGACAGATGGGAATAATACTGCGATGAGGTTGAGGAATTAACTCCAACCGCCATTTAAATCTAGTACTCCCTATAGTCAGTTGATAGGAAATGGACGGGCAAGATTGATTCTAGGGAGGCGAACCCCAGTATTTTCCCAATTTATTTGAGTTGTAATATAACCATCGTTAATACTTGAATTGAAAAATATTTACAAAATTAATTTATTATATACTACATGATGAGATAATCCAACAAACCATGGAAATGCATGGCCATCCAACCATGTCACCCTCTTGTGAAAATTGTATAGGTGGTAGTGTGCGCAATACACGCGGTAGCCACTTCACAAATACATCCTTTTAATTTTGCCCCCCTTAATTCGGCCAATAAAAATGAAAAGACTTTATGTGGAAAACCAAAAAAACTGTATTTGGCAAAGTATAGTCGAAAATAAGAAGTTTTTCATTGATCTCTTAAAAAAGGGGTCATGATTCGAAAGTTCGCCATGCATGGTTCTTGCGGTAACCAAGCTAGCTCACCCATGTGGCAAGAAGCGAATCAATGTCCAACATGCATGGTTCCAAAAATATATATTTACAGAATGATTCTGCTTCTCAAGAATATTTGCATGCCATCATGTTTGTTATTTTTCCTAGATAAAAGTAGTAATTGGTGACTTCGTGATTGCCTTGCTTGCTGATTTCAATAAGTTTGAACCTCATTTTGGCTTTATTTCAAATTTAGGCAAAAACTTCTTGGCAATCGACTTTGTGAGCTACTATACTTGGATGCAACCCACATTTTCGTTGGCTAATGTTTTCTGATTCCACAACAATAGGGCACATCCCTATATCATCCCAAATTTTGAATTCTTTTTAGTTTGGTTGATGACCACCATTCATATCCGAACTTAATTAATTGGAGTACACATGATGGTTTCATGGTAAGCTAGTTTGACAAATTAGCCTTCGAAATGGCGATTCGCCTACCATGCATGCATGTTTGGCCTACCCGTGAAATTTTGATTTGCGGTATTGTGCACACACGTACTGCACATGATAGCGAATAAACAAAACACATATTCGGACCCCTTTGGCCAGCAAGGGCATGTTTGGTTCCTAGCCACAATTTGTCAAGAAGCCAAAATTTGGCAGCCATGCATGCATATAGTTTATTTGGCATGTGTTTGGTTTTTGCCACAATTTGGCTTATCACACTTCATTGCATGTATATATGGTCCATTTGTCATAGACTCAACTTTTTTTTACAAAGTTTTGACAAAGTTTGGCTTTAATATTTTAAGCCACAATTTGGTGGCTAGCCATACTAGCTTTTTTTTTGGCTAACCACACTTTGGCTTTGGAAAAATGTGGCTACCAAACATGGGTCCTAATAAAAAGAAAACAACACACTAATGTGTGGTAAACCAAAAATCCCTACTTTGCAAAGTTGCATATGTGCAAAAGGGGGGCAATGCATGCATTATTCAGAAGTTGATTGTGGTTTTCGTAGTGTAACCAATTAATTAAGCTTACATATGGGAAGAGGCTAGCGAGGCGAACTCAAGCAGCTATGGTTCCAATGTTGTCAAGTTTGAAGTGGACACTGCATGAAGCTTGCTCAAATTAATGGGTAGAAAGCCAAAAGCAGTCCATATTTATTCTATATGTGTGTGAATAATAACTCTTCACCCCAAACCTCTATGTATGATAGGGTTTTATATTTTTTACTTGTTAGTAGTAAGTACATGTCATGTGATGGCTCCATGCACATGTTTCACAACTTTTTTCTGATTTGTTTCTACCTCATTTGGTTGGTTTCAAATTTGCTCAAACTTCCTATGCGCGCTATGTTGTACTATTGGGACCCATGTTTTGGCTTAGTTTGTGGTACCACACTTGCAGGGTACCTCCAAGTATTTTATTCCCAAAAATTATGAATTCTAATTAAATGGTGAACTATAAACTGATCATCTAAAGTTGGAAAATAAAATCCATATATAGCTACACATCTAGATATGTGTATAAGGTAGACAAACTGCATTGCCACACATGCCTTATATAAGTTTGTTTTTTCTAGCGGAGTGGATTCCCTAATCACCCCACGGTTGTGACATTGTCAATGTTGTCATGATAAATAACATTGCGAGACTTTCCATCTTATTCTTTTTTGTAGAAATGATCGTCCCATTATGGCAAACGTCCCCATTCGTTTTTCAAATTAAGTAAACGTTATAGGATGAAAATTCATTGAAGTGACAAATTTTCTAGATTTCTAACTATTTTAGCTCATTCAAACAAGTTTGCAATAGGCCGACCTGTTGTCCAGTGACAATTTTAGAGTACAATTTGATCAACATCACAAAAAAGTGCTTTTAAGGCTCGTAAGTAGTATCATACATGCCATGTTGGCAAAAATCTAATGTGTCACATCAATTATGAGGTGAGATATGAGAGTAGTATTATAACACATAAACCTAGAAAACTTAGAAAACTTCATGACAAATACATCATGTACACACATTTGCATTGAGATTCTACAAAACTTTAAATATGACATAAGTATGAACCATATTATGATACTATGCATTGTGGAGGTAGTATCACAAACTAGTAGTGTATGATACTACGTACTACGTACTTCCCATTGTGACTAGTCTTAATCACTCTGACCTCGCCGTCTCGCCGTCTTACTATAGTACATACTACACCCCCACTCCGTCTCTCATACATCGCCCCACTCGTTTCCCACTCCGTCTCTCATACAGCGGCTGCGCCTGTAGATATCTTCGAGGATCTGGGCGATTTTGACCCGCTTTTCGGCGCTCGCCGTTTCAAGGTGAAGACCCCAATCTTAGCATGCATGTTGGACCAATTAGGAGTACAAAATTATGTTCTAAATGTTGCTCAAACTTTCCATACAACTAATATATAACTTATACTACGTAGGTTACACCATCGAAATAGGTATGACCAGTTGAGAAATGGGAACAATAACTTGGAACCTTTCTTACTATCGAGTGGGACGTGTGATATTGGTGTGACCCTGCTTTTTTCTTCTTCTACATAATGGCTACATGATGGTTCTAGAAAGAAGTGTATGCTGTTGTGGTATCTCTTGACGCGAATCCCTCTAATCACAAGCGTTAGATTTTGGAAACCAACGGTTAGTACTGCTGTTACATCTCTAGTTCAAAACTGGTGCATTTTGTATGTTGTTGTAGTAGTCTAGTAGATAGATTCAGATGCATGGTCAGGAGTGCAAACATTTCGCAACTAGTTGATCCCTCATCTTATTGTCGGATGTCACATTTCGAGTTTGTAAAAAAATGTAAATTCAAATCATAGTCACGGGTTATGTTGTATCTTTCGCACATCTAAACATTTGTTTCAAAAGGTGACCATATGTGAGCTGTGGAAAAAAGAAAAGACCAAAGTGAATAATATTCCTTAACTATTCACATATCATTTGTCTTTTTTGTGCAAGCTAGAATTTTTTTTACATACTCATCTGTGACCTGTGGAGCAATACACAACATAATATGTGTCCCAGTTTTGTTTTTCTTCATATTTTTTAAAAGTGCAGAAGTGTGATATCCGATAATAGGATGCGAGTGCAACTAGTTGCAAATGAGATGCTAATGCATGCTGATATGATACTACCTCTGTCCATAAATAGATGTATGTCTTTTGTCGTGGCCCCATCCTACTTCTGCATTTTCTTTACGGCCATTTTTGAGTAGTTGCGACCTGGACGTGATCGGACTAGTCGATACTCGATAGTAGTCGTAGTACTGTACAACTTCTGCATGTGGCGTCAGCCTCTAGAGTAGTAGTACTAGCTAACGGATAGATTATATCTGGAGAAACTGACATGGCCATTGATATGACAAGACTATACCCGGATTCGGACGCATTGTAGTGACTCCATCAATGTTCCGCTATGATGGTCTATTTTACTGCTACACCAGATTGTCGACGCAGAGGATTCCTTGGCTTCCGCGCAAGACCCTTCCCAAAGAAGGCATCTGCTCTGGCCCGTTGATTCTATGTGGACGGTTCCAGATTGCTTTATGTGTTTTTGTACAGTATCAGATCTAGGTTTTCCTTCCCTCCATATTAGGGGTTGTTTGGTTTAGGGGATAGGTTTATGGGATGAGAGTATCCCCAACCACCTGGCTAGGATAGCCAATTTTTGTTGTTTGGTTGTGTAGGAATTGAGTGTAGGACGAGAGGTGGGTAGTGGTATAGATTTTTTTTGTTTGCTCGAAATGTTAGGGGTGGCTATAAGATGGTGAGATTATCTCTACACACATCAAATATACCACACCTCCTATTTTTATAGCCCAAAAAAATACATAACCGGTGGTATGTGAATTGATCTGGGTAAAAATATTACACAACCGTACAAATATTCAAATCCTATAGTCAAATCCTACATAACTCCTATAGTCAAATCCTACATAACTCCTATACAAATTGTACGAATCAAAGGATATGATTTTCCCCCTATATAGCTTGTTTGATTTGAAGAATTGAATCCTCCAAAATTTCTATGTATTGTTTTCTTATACTAGTACAACCCTATAGGATTTCTAATAAGAGGTTAGACCTCTTGGAAAAATTCATATGCATCTGTGACAACTATGCTATGCACTCTCAATCTCTATAGAAATTTCCTTTGTCTTTCCGATGATACCATCACACACCTAGCTCTACCAATTCATGTAGATTTCTTTCCCGTAGGATTCAAGGAGGCATATGTCATAGCGATTCTCCATTATTCTATCATATGAATCTAACATGCCCTCTCAGTTTGAGTGATGCAAAGTGGCCACTATAAGATTTATTTAGTCAGATTAATTGGTCATGCATACACTAGTTGTTTTCTATCTTTCCTACACATGTCAATTAGCGAAATTTATAAGTAAAATCCTAAAATTCAAATAAATTGCTGAAAATTGGAAATAATATTACAGTTGTAGCAAATTACTAAATCGATCCAGAAATTATGTACATGGCTTCAGTAGTCCGTAAATGATGTCCTTGGAGTAGTTTGTGAGTTAAAGAACGTCCATTTCGTTAAACTGACATGGCCTTTGATTTGACAAGAGAACACTAATATTTTGTACCTGAATCAGAGTGGTAAAGGCGTACAGCTCGATCAATGCAATGGTATGATGGCTATGCAGCTATACCTATATAGGAGTAGACTACTAGTAGACTTTGGGACACAGAGATTTGGCTTCCGCGGCCGACCCCGAACAAGATTCTTTTACATTGCCCATCTTTTCACTGACATTGAATCGCTGAAACTTGGGGTCCGCCTGTGGCAGGACCAGCCTGTCAATGGCCCAAAGTCTTATGTGCTCCCGCCCTTTGATTTTGGATGGACGGACAAGATTGCCCAGTCCCATCCCTGTCCTGTTCGTTCCAGTTTTCATCCTCCTCCCCGGGGAACCCTCCCCGGAGAGCTCTACACCGACCCCTTCTATCCCCACCTGCTTGTCCCTTCCTTCTTCCTCCAGCGATTCATCCATCGTTCAACAAGTTGTCTAAGAAGAACATGAAGAAGTGTAAGAAGAGGAAGGAGGCGTTGTTGTCTGAGACTAAATCCGCGGTGAAATCCATCCCGCTGAAAGTCCTGCAAACTCCGACTTTGAAAGTGTACCAGCGGCGCCGGCGGACAGGCATGTCTGCGCTTCCATCGCAAGCTCAGTCTGCTTCGGGCTTGTTGGGTCAGGGCAGAGTAATCCAGCAAGAGTCCTGGTAGGTTTTTATCGCCATGTGCTTTCTTTGCCCCCATGAACGCAGATTACAGCAAGGCAAACAGATCCAACTATTTTTTTACCCGGGAGAACCAGCTATTTGACCGTCTTTCTTCCAGGGCCGCCCGTTCAAGTGTCGCCCTTCCTACCGATGCCGAGAAATCGACCGTGTTTCGCCAAGATGGTGGGTACGAAGCTCCCCGGTATGTTTCCATCGCCATGCCGAAGTTTCTCTGCCTTCTGGCTGGCTAGCGGATCAAACAATTTAACCGTCTTTCTTCCATGGCGGCTGGTTTCAGCGCCATTCCTACCCAAGTTGAGAAATCGCTCGTTTCTCGCCAACCTGGTGGGTACGAAGCTCCTGGGTATGTTTCCATCGCCATGCCGGATTTTCGTTGAGTCCTTGCTGGCAGGCGGTGCCAACTAAACCGGCTATCATCTTCCAGGGCCGACGGTTCCAGGCTCGTGCTTTCTACCGCAGGATCCACTTCGTACTTAGCTATCGAGGACCCGTTGTTTGATGAGCACTTGTTAGCTCTCAAGAGCATTAATAATGTATGCACTATATAATATATATCCATTGCTTTTTTTTCTTCCTCTTCATCTCCGTACTGCATGAGGGCTTCTTTAATTCGTAGGACTTCTATAAGAATTGTGTAGCATTTAGATCCTATGGTTTTTTTTCCTACATTAGTTGTTTGATTTATAGAAATATATCCTATGTTTGTTCCTTTTTTCGAAATGGGGGACATATCACAGCCTCTGCATCAAAATGATGTATATGGCTGCTTTATTGCTTTCTTCAGTTCATACACAAATTATGACAACTTCTCACGGATCAGCTAGAGTCGACACAAAGATCCACCAACGAAACATAGAAAACAGCGGGTGCCAAAAAGGCAAAAACACATCAGTAAGTAATTCTATGAGGAAACTGCCAGCCACCCTGGCTGTAAAAATCCCGTGCGGCTGTCTCTAGTCAGTTGCACCCAGACTCCATGATATCCTGCTGATCCTCGGGCTGGAGATAAGAAACATACGGATCTAGTGAATAATCATAGGGATAACCTGCAAGAAGGGATGAGATTTGGGTTTATTAAACTCGACTTCATTTTGTACATTCCAAATAGCCCATAAAATAGCGCATACACCCTCTGTAATGTATACAAAATCCTATGCTTTTCCTAATCTTATGATTTTCATATCCTGTGAATGAAAAAGGATCCCTGATTCGTTCCTGGTGAATTTTTCCATGCAGGAAGGGATTATGAGATTAAAGGGCCACAACACCACCCTTCAGAACAGAAACCTCAAACTCTTGCATAGGTTTGGTATCATGAATGCAGAATCAGAGACGAATGCCCAGTCTCCGGGAGAGGAGCAGCCAGTGCGCGTGTGTGCATCTTCGGCCGTGTATGTTTCCATTGCCGTGCCGCAGTTTCATCGCCTCCTTGCTGGCTGCCAGATCCAACTACTTAAATGTCTTTCTTCCAGGGATGGCGGTTCCATCGTTGAAGAGGTTCCTATGGACAAGGACTTTGCAGCTCTCAGGCATATTGAAGAGGTTGGCACTCCATTTGTTTATTTCTCCCCCCTCATCTGCACTCTGCATACTTCATTGCTGTTGAATTTGCAATGCAGGATGTGATAACACGATTCTCCGCGAAACTGGACCAGATCAAGGGCCACAACATCATCCTTCATAAGAAAATCCGCCACCTCGTGGGCAGGTGCATTTTAAATCGTGCCATATCGAAGGAGAATGCCCGTTCCATGCAATCTTCTTTTGATAAACGGTACTCAGACGTTCTCGTGGAGTGTGAGAAGTTGAAGAAGGAAGTCGAGGAACTACGCGCCCAGCCACCGATGAGTGTGGTCACTGACAAGGCTGGTCAGTGTGATTGCAACTGTGACTGTGAAAGTTTTCAACAGGAAGTGGAGTTGCATGCTGAACATGCGCAATATTTCGAGACGAAGTACTTGAAAGTTCGCACAGAGTGCGATAAGTTGAAGAAGGAAGTCGAGTGTCTCCGCTCCCAGCAGCCAACTATTGCGACATCAGGAGACCAGGGTGTGCTAATTGCAGCCAGAATTTTGGAATCGATGAAAAGTTGAATTTGGCTTTGTTGTGCAATATAGCAAGACCTGTTCCTCCTCTGCCTTTGTCTTTTGGCATAATTGCTTTGTCTTCAGTATTGACTCCTGAATGCTTCGTATATTTCTGACTGTTTCTGAATTATGTACAACTTTTGTAATATTGGTCAAATTAGTTTTGACCAGGGTTTGTGTAGGGTGGTTGAATTTTTTTGGTTGGTCCAAATTGTGTTGTGTGGTCCAAATGTGATGTATCATCACACCACCATGTGCCCCGCCACCCCCAGGTTTTGGTAATGCCATTCTGATACATGCTTCATAGAAGGAACATACATTTTTTCCGTTAGGGCATGACAATTTTGAAAAATTCAAACAAAAATGGGAAGAGAGAATGGTAACATCATTTTCCATGTGATGCCCCTGTGCCAAATTTTGGTTCATTTTAAGAATGTAAGGTGACAAATTACTCGAGGAAGCTAGTTGGAGTAGACGGGCATGACCGGATTGGCATAGGGGATTTATTTTTTGAAGGATGTTATTTTTCATGGACAATATCTGACACAAACAATAAAATGTTAAGGTCTCATATTATTCTGAATGATTGTGAATTACTTATGACGTTTGGAAGTATTGGTATACGTGAGAATCGAGTACATGCACGACTTCACGCGTCCACAACTAATCGGCCTCATCGTCTCTCGCGTCCACAACTAATGCCATTCTGATACAGAGAGTCAGAGGCTATAAAATAATCGGCCTCATCGTCTCTCGCGAGCTCGTCCTCTCCCCTCCCATCAACTCACCGCACCTCCGAGGCATCGACTTCCTCGTTTCCAACCGCAGCAGCATGAAGACAGGTCTTGCGTACGAGGCGGAGCAATCGGCGGCCGCTCGCGCAGAGGATGCCTCTGCGGTAGTGGCCGTCGCGGCGGGTGAGGCTTCACCGGGTACCCAGGCCGCTCGTCTCCTCTGCTTGTCTGATTCTTCGACCTCGGTCGAAACGGGCGTCCTGGCCGTCGAGGAGAAGGTGGATAGCAACGCCGTTGCTCCCGCCGAAGATCTGCAAGGCGTTGCAGGCCACCACGGCGAGGTCTTCCTCGACCCGGTGCTGGACGCGGACCTCGACCCCTTCGACGATTTCGGCCCAAACGTTCAGTTCCAGGAGGATGTCGAGGGTGACGACGAGGAGGTACTGCTCTTTTACCGAAACTGTCCCGATCCTTTTTGTGTCATATTACTGTTCACGTGGTTTGCACGAACCTGGTTCTTGATTGATTTGATCTCCTACCTTGTTCTTGTAGACGTACTTGATTCTACGGTTCGTACGGTCAGATTCTAGTTTAATTTCGACTAATCTGCCATGTAGTTGGCTTGATTTGTCATATAATTAATTTATGTGTTCATACTTAGTGGACTTGCAATTGTTGTGGCTTATGTTCATTGCTGTTCATAGGGTTTTCTCGTGATTTAGTATGATTTCTTCTGCCATTTACTTGTTCTACACATTTAATTTTAGGGTTTCTAAGGTTTGCTTATGATAGTGCAGTATTTATTCGATCTGTCATTAAGCACCTGATTATTATGTACTTTATAATTCACAGGAATATTCTGACGACATGGACGACAACAAGGAGCGCAGGGACCAGAAGAGCCGCTACGTTCTGAAGCGGCTGAAGGGTGGTGAAATTCGTTTCCGCAAGCGCGGGGAGCTATTTTGCCCATTCTGTGGCAAAATCCTCCAGAAGGACATCCGCAGCCTGATCCAGCATGCGACGGGTGTAGGCCTAAGTACATCGGGGAAGCACCGCCCTGCAACCAAGGCCAAGCACGCAGCATATGGCCTCTTCCTCCAGAATTACGTCTTGCCTGGCTTGTTCCCAGTCAACGCCCCTGCTGCTGGCCCTCATGCTCCTGGTCCTGTTTAAAGTTCATATGTGTAATCTTATTCCCTTTGGAAGTTCAGTATTAAACTCTACTAGTACAACCGTGGTGGTCTTGTGATGGTAGTACTCTTTTGATGCATTTGTGATGTAGTAGTACTAGTATTTTTTTTTGAAATGGTATAGTACTACTAGTATCTAAGAAAAGTACTCCCTTCGATTCACATTCATTTTACACCAAGAAATATGGATCGGAGTGAGGGAGTAAATTAAACATGGCATCTCGTGCATGAAGCTTGACATATCGATCAGGTTGGCTAGAATGGCAATACAATGCTGCTCATTAGGCAAATGCATGCCATGTAAAGAAGTCTATACTGACATAAAAAAAGACTACATTGGGGATTAGAGTCAATTGGGGCATCTACAATACAGAAAATCTTGCTTGTAGCTGATTTTGGCTAAGAGGGTTTTACTCACATTACACGTGCCACTTTCCTTGTGTGCAAAACAAGTTCCAATAAAGGAAGAGGAAAGAAAAGGACATTGTGGGCGAGATTGAACACCTTTTTATGTGTTAAGCTGAGGCCTCGTTTAGCTGAGGATTTCGACTTAGGCCTAACAGCTCAGCACACCCACAAATAAATCTCCTTGCACGCACCACTGCCAGCAAAAATAACAGAATTAGCACGCAAGATTAAGAATGAAGTGAATTTAATTAACTTGGTTAGCTTTTCAAGCAATATATTCAGAGAAAGAGCACACATGTTCGGCTCGAAATAATCGTAAGAGAAGAACAATAAATCTAAGGCACCCCACTTCATCGGAAGAAGGGGCGCGACAACGCATGGATTCATATATACCTTGAGTCGACGCTGGCTCATAGAAGGGCGGCCGCGCCTCGAGGATGCCGGCGACGTCTCCACCTCGGTATCACATGTGACTGCTTCTCGACGGGCGGTGCGCCGCGCCATGTAGAAGATCTATCAAAAAAGGAGAGCCCGATGACGCTACTGACGCCTCAACCTTGATAGCACCGGCCTGTTGCTCCGCACTGAGATGCGCCACATGCAAGATTTAGCGGATGCGCCAATTTAAGAGATATGTCATGATCGTTGTAATAAATTTCACCGTGATGATGATTTGATCCTGCACTCGGCCTTGAACACAAGTACTAGTACAGTCTCACAATTTTTTTTATCATTATACTTTGCGAGATTTAGCGGATGCACCAATTTTAGAGATATGTCATGATCGTTGTAACAAATTTCAACGTGATGATGATTTGATCCTGCACTCGGCCTTGAACATAAGTACTAGTACATTCTCACAATTTTTTATCATTATACTTTGCGAGATTTAGCGGATGCGCCAAATTAGAAGATAGATCATGATCATGGTAACACACTTTTCAATGTAATGATGATTTGATGTTGCACTTGACCTTGAACATAAGTACTAGTACGGTCTCACAATTTTGTATCATTATAATTTGCAAGTTTTAGCGGATGCGCCCATTTTCAGAGGTAGATCATGATCATGGTAACAAATTTTAAACGTGATGATGATTTGATGTTGCACTCGACCATGAACAGAAGTACTACTACTGTCTCACAATTTCTTTATCATTATAGTTTGCCAGATTTAGCGGATGCGCCAAATTTAGAGATAGATCATGATCATGGTAACAAATTTTCAACGTGATGATGATTTGATGTTGCACTCGGGCTTGAACAGAAGTACTAGTACGGTCACTAATTTTTTTAGCATTATACTTTGCAACGAATGCACCAATTTCAGGTGCATGTCACCAGATCTGTGTCCGATGATGATCATGGTAGTAACCGATGTTCAACTTGATGATGATTTGATTTTACAGTCGGCCTTGAACAGAGGTACTAGTACGGTCTCACAATTTTTTATCATTATACTTGTACCTTAGCGAAATTCAAAATCTCATAGCGGCAAAACTTCCCGCCCACAAAATACAAAAATTTCACACGCTTCCAAATTCCGATTCTACCCCTGTGGAGATGACAGCAAAGTCGGTTGGTGGGGGGGTCTGGCCGTCATTTTTTGGATCACCACCTCCCTAGCCCCGGATACCCTCCCAAAAAAATTCATTTCCCTCAGTCTCTCATCTGAGACCACCCACCGGAACTTCTCAAGTCCCTCTCTCTACCACCTCCACGACCACCGCACCGGAACATCCCTGGCCTACCCGAGCCCTCGCGATCCTCGTCATCCGGCTGCCTGCCGGAGCCGCTTCATCGACGCCGTCATCAACCGGACCGGATCATCCCCGCCGAACCTCGAAACCATATGCTCATCCAGCAGTCTACCGCAGTCGCTTCAGCTGCGGTATCGTCCACCCCACCGGAGCCGCTTCGCCGGATCCGTCGTCCACCGCATCGTATCTTGCTCACCGACACCGCTGTGCATGAACCGGATCTGCTTCACCGGCGCCGTGTGATCTAAACTCTTCTACTATCGCTTTTCTATTGCTTGCCTGCAAGTTCTTGTTTAATCTTGGGGGAACCTGTTTGTGCTAACGACGCGCCGTTACGTTTTTGCAGATGAGATGAGTAACCATGAAGTGTAATGGCCGTCTCTCCAACCCCAAGTAGCACATGTAGCGTACTTCATCACCGGATCTATCAACCCCAGGAAGATCTGTTGTGACTCCCACAGAGTGCTTCTCCTAATGTAAGTCCCTTGTTTAGCGCCATGTTCTGGGTTCAGATGCTTGTTTATCTGAAGCTCTTTTAGTTCATTCCTAGCTATGACCGTAACACGTTGCTATTTTCTACTTCATTGCTAACTTTAAGCGATTGAACATTTTGGTTTGCATTCCCTGCTCTGTAGATGTAGCCATCATAACTTCTATCTTGCTCAGTCGTTGTTACAAAAATTATACTGTAGGTATTATAGTAACATCCTGCTATTATTTAGTTCATGGCCAATTTTAAGTAATTGCACATGTTGGTTCGCATTCCCTGCTCTATAGCTTTTGGCATCGTAACTTCTATATTTGGTTTACATTCCCTGCTCTGTAGATCTAGCCATCATAACTTTATCTTGCTCAGTCGTTGTTACAAAAATTATGGCCTGCTACTATGTTGTTTGTGCCAATTTTTTACTCCATGAACATGTTGGCTTGCATTCCCTGTACTACAGGTGATGCCATTGTTTTGTATCTAGTTCATTGTAAGCTAACAAAGTAAGGACTTAGTTTGGCATGCTATCACTCTGCTATCTAGCCTGTAGTACAAATAAACTTGTCATACTACTAGATAATAATTTTGTGTGCCATCTTGTTCTTCAAAAGCTGCATTATTGACTTGTTTCTCTGACTTGGCATGACGCTCACATATGGAAAGCTGAACATATTGGTTTGCATTCCCTCTTATACAAGTTCACAGGTGATCCCACAATATTATATCTGGTCCATCCTAAGCTCCAGCATCAACTATCCTCTATGTGTTGCTCATTACAAGTTTATATCCCGAAACATCTTGATTTGCATCCCCTTCACTATAAGTTCAGGAGTATTATTTAGTTCACGGCCAAAATGAAGTAATTGCACTTGGCACATGTTGGTTCACATTCCCTCCTCTTTAGCTTTTGCCATCGTAACTTCTATTTTTTGGTTTACATTCCCTGCTCTGTAGATGTAGCCATCATAACTTCATCTTGCTCAGTCGTTGTTACAAAATTTATAGCCTGCTACTCTGTTGTTCATGCCAATTTTGTACTCCCTGAACATGTTGGTTTGCATGGGACTCGACAGTAGTAAGTCTGCTGTTTCATTCTAACATGCTCTGTTATATTGGCTGTTGGTATGCGGCATGCACTCTTTGTTTGCTTATTGTGCGCATTACAATGATCTTGTTATAACGACGAAATGATGAGTTCCAAATTCTTTGGCAAACAATATTGTAGTGTCTTTGCCTTTCCATTGTTGCTGTCTTAACTTGTAATGTCTTTGTTTCAGATATAGGTGCTGCATGGACAACTTAAAAGATTGCTGGATCGCTTCATTGTATTGCTAGGTTTAATTACCATTCAATTTCTCTGGGTTCTGTAATATTTTTTCAATGCCTTGCAGCTGATGTAATATTTAGTTAGTTTTTATAGTTCTTTCGCGCATTTTTTCTTTGGTGCTTGTGGTAAGTGAGGCTATCCGACAGAAATCAATGTTGCAATATTCTCAATATCTAAATCACGAATTCCCATCCCTTAAACGGCCCATTTAACGAAATCACATATGTGCCTGTGTAAATTCCTAAAGCCCATGTGTACGACATATAACGGCAACTAAACGGGCTGGCCCGCTGCCTATTAGGTGGCCTTGCTATTGGGCCAGCCCCATTTGATTGTGGTGGACCCACAGCTCTGACAAGTGACCCCTTGCTTTAGAGTGGACTTCCTTTCTTAGTTGGGCCAGCGAAGTGGCACTGTGGTGAACCCATGCTAAATGGGCGGCCCTTTAAGAAGAGATGGGACCCGCACTGTGTTTTTAGCGGAGCCCTTTATCTTGTTGGGCGCCACTGCTATATGGGTGGACACTGACAGGTGGCGACCCACATATATGGTGGACCCACATACTAATTGGGCCGGCTTCAACGGAAAGTGGGACCCCTGTGCTTTTGTTGACCCACTAATTTGTTGGGCGACCCATTTCTTTTGTGGTGGACCCATGCTAAATGGTAGGCCTTTAAGAGGAAAGTGGATTTTGTGTTTTGGCCGATCGCACTACCTTGTTGGGCCGGCCACTTTGCTGGTGGACCCCCACATACCCAGTGGGTAGGCCTTTAGCAGTAGGACCCACGTGTTTTGGCTTTGAAGCCCACTATCTTCTTTGAGCCGGCCATGCTATATGGTGGACCCCATTTAAATGGGCGACCTTTACTTGAAAATTAGGACCACATGTTTGGCCGAAGCCCGCTGTTTTGGTGGTGACCACCTGCTATATGGTGGACCCCACAAACTAAATGGGCCGACCCTTTAAGGAAAGTGGGACCACGTGTGTTTTGCTTGACAAGCTGCTTGTTGGTAGGCCCCTTTATCTGGTGGACCCCACGCACTAGTGGGCAGCCCTTTAACGGAAAGTGGGACCCACATGTTTTGGCCGAGCCACTTGCTTCAGGCGAAGCCGATTCTTTGAAGAGTGGACCCCATGTGTTATGGGTGACCATTTAAGTTTTGACAGTCCAACCTTAGAGGTTAGGCCGACCCAAACAACTAATGGACCAGCCCCAGCTATATAGTTGACAGGTCAAACTATGTCATCGCCGACCCGCTTAAGACGTGCTTGAGCCTCGTGTGGGCCTACCATCTACCAAAGTTAGGCCAGTTATGTTTGTTAATTTGTGAGATGCTGCTTGTCTGCCGTGTCAGTTGCATGGTCAGCTGATCAAGCGGGCTCCAGCACTTATAGCAGTGGTCCGTTTCAGGTAATGGAAGGCGCATCATGGCAGCGGACAGAAAAAATGGTCGTTGGACTTTGCACGACGCGATTTGACAACGGAACCCATATCGTCGGGTTAGGCCCATAGGCGACGAAAAATGCCCCTTAGTTGACGATTTTGGGAGTTGTCTATCGAACTTTTCTTGTGATCTTCTCCTCTTGTATATCTGTTTGGAATCTTGTGAGCTGCCTATCATGATCAAGATCATCTATTTGTAATGCTACATGTTGTGTTTGTTGGGATCCGATGAATATGGAATACTATGTCAAGTTGATTATTGATCTATCATATATGTTATTTATGTTCTTGCATGCTCTCAGTTGCTAGTAGGCGCTCGGCAAGTTGATACTTGTGACTCAAGAGAGTATTGATGCTAGATAATTAGGGTTCATGTCTCCAGATTTGGGGAGTGGTAACCCCAAGGTTGTGGATGTGTTGCCACTAGGGATAAAACATCAATGCTTTGTCTCTAAGGATATTTGTATTGTTTACATTACGCACATTACTTAATGCAATTGTCTGTTGTTTGCAACTTAATACCGGAAGGGGTGCGGATGCTAACACGAAGAATTATTTAGGCATAGATACATGCTGGATAGCGGTCTATGTTCTTTGTCGTAATTCCCTGCCTAAGTAAATCTCATAGTAGTCATCATGATATATATGTACATCTCTATTTGTAATTGCCCAACTATAATTTATTTTCTTAACTTATTACTATTTATGTAATGGAGAACACCACTAGTGAACTATGGACCCGTTCCATTCTTTTACATCTGAAATACAACCTACTGCAATCATTGTTCTCTTTTGTTTTCTGCAAGCATCATTTTTCACACCATACGTTTAATCCTTTGTTTTGAAGCAGCGATTGAAGTTGACAACCTCAGCACCCATTAAGTTGGGGCAAGTAGTTTGATTGTGTTGGGTTACTGTACGTTAGTAGCAGAATCACTTTGGTGTTGCCCTTTCTGTATACCAACAACCTTCATGGCCTTCATCTCCTACTGGTTCGATAAACCTTGATTTCTTACTGAGGGACTCGCTGTTGTACTCATCATACCTTCCTCTGGGGTTCCCAACGGACGTGTGCTTCGTCACCAAGGAGCTGCCTCCCATGCCATGACAACTTTTACCGCTGGCAGGTCATGGGGTGGAGATCAGAGACACTTATTTTATGAGAAGTCTCACATCCAATCTCTTTACTTTGTTTATTGTCTTGCTTTATTTTATTTTTCTGTTTTGTTTGCTTTCTTTATATCAAAACACAAAAAAATTAGTTACTTGTTTTACTTTTAATTCGGTTTTGCTTAGTTTATTTTTATTATTGCTGAAAATGGGTACTCAGAACACTAAGTTGTGTGAGCTTCACTAGTTAGGCTAAATGAGAAACATAAAAATATTGGCAGCAGAGATCTTTATCGTATTTTTTCTTGAGTTAGGACATGAGGTGTTTGAAGAGAAAATTTAAAAACCTATGGAACTTTATGCTAGTAGCAATATTATTAGTATGAATGCTTTGTTTTCATTATTGCTAATGTGAAAATTCTAAAGCTTGGGAAGCTGGTTTTGAGGTATGATATTTTTAGTCCCCAACCGCAGGACAAAATTTAATTTGATGATACTTTATCCTATATGATGATTACAATGATGACTATCATATTTTCAGTCCACCTACTATTGAGGAGAAAATTAATTATGATTACAATATGCCTCCTATATATGATGATTATGGTGATGAGAATAATAATGATAGCTATCTTATTGAATTTGCTCCCACTACAATTAATAGTAATGAGTAATAATTTTATGCATATAGCTCATGATAAGAATGTTTCATTTGATAGTTATATTGTTGAGTTTGTTCATGATGCTACTGAAAATCTTTATGAGAGAGGACAATATGGTTGTAGGGATTTTCATGTTACTAAAACACCTCTCTTTTTGCTTAAAATCTTGAAGTTGCGCTTGTCTTGTTTTCCTATGCTTATTGCATTATGCTTACATGACTTGTTTATTTACAAGATTCCTTTTCATGGGAGTGAGTTAGACTTAAAAGTGTTTCTTATTTTTTTGATGCTCTCTTTTGCTTCAACTCTTATTTCTTGCGAGAGCATTTAAAACTGCTGATCCCATCTTAATGGCTATAAAGAAAGCACTTCTTGGAAGATACATGTATTTATTTTGCTACTGTTTTGTTGAGTCTTGGAAGTTGTTACTACTGTAGCAACACCTTTGTTCTCTTAATTTTCTTGCATTTTGTGCCAAGTAAAGTCTCCATGATAGAAAGTTGATACTAGATTTGGATTTCTGAGGAAACAGGTTTTATGCTTTATCATGAATTCACGTTTTTCTCTGTGAAGAATCTAAAAATTCTAGAAAAACTTCATGCGTGATCCTCGAATATGCATAACTCGCTAGTTTTCGAGCTATTTCATACGAGCAAGATAAGTTACCTCGAAAAATTCGTCTTTGAATTTGATGTTTATTTGACAGATTCTACCTTTTATTTCGCATTGCCTCTTTTACTGTGTTTGAGTGGATTTCTTTGCTCCATTAAATTTCAGTAGCCTTGGGTAATGTCCAGAAGTGTTAGGAATGATTGTGTCCTTGCTGAACATGTGAATTTTTGATTATGCACTATAATGAGATTGTTTTGGGTTTGGTGTGGAGGAAGTTTTCAAGGATCGAGAGGAGGATGATATGATATGATCAAGAGAAGAGTGAAAAGTCTAAACTTGGGGATGCCCCGTGGTTTGTCTGCATATTTCAGAAGACTCAGAAAAATCTACTTTAGGGACTAATGAGCATCCTTCTTCATCAAAACATCAGGTGCCTCTGGTGTGAAACTATGTTTTAATTCCATCACATCTTGTAACTGCTTGATGTCCATTTTATTTATTTTTGTTTATATTTGAATAAATTGGATCCCTAGCAATCCTTGTGTTGGAGAGAGACACGCTCCACTTTTATTTGAACACTTGTGTTCTTCATCTTATTTTAATATTCATGGCGAAAGCCGCAGCACTTATACTTATTGTTATTTGGTTGGAAACAGAAAATGCCTCATATTGTCTTGAATAATTTGATGCTTGGCAATTGTTTTGAGCTCTCTCAAGTAGATCATGCTTGCATCATGTAGTTTAAATCTATTAGTGAAGAACTACTACATAGAGCTTGTTGAAATTTGGTTTGCATGATTGGTCTCTCTAAGATCTAGATATTTTCTGGTAAAAGTGTTTGAACATGAAGAGGCAGTGTAGGGTCTTATAATACTTCCAATATGTTCTTGTGTGAGTTTTTCTGTATCGGTTCATACTTGTGTTTGCTTTAAACAACCTTGCTAGCCAAAGCCTTGTACTGAGAGGGAATGCTTCATGCATCCAAAACCTTGAGCCAAAACCTATGCCATTTGTGTCCATAACTACCTATATGTGGTATTTTTCTTAACCATTCCAAGTAAATTTCTTGTATTTACCTTTAAATTCATTCAGCAATAACACCTTCAGAAACATGGGGAAAGTAGCCTAAAAACTATTGTGGTAATGAATATTATGTAGCTATGTATTTTAGTTCTTATAAGTTGCTTGTTGAGTGGTAACCATGTTTCTGAGGACATATCAACCTGTCACACCTTTACTGTTGAATATCATGAGTTGCTATGCATGTTCGTCTTGTCTGAAGTAGGGAGTGACCCGTCTCAAACATATCCTAATTTATATGTTCATGCTAATTTTATG